>CM069908.1:118286346-118806375 GCA_036172215.1 Camellia granthamiana | reverse complement strand
TAGTTTCAAAATTAGTATCTTTATAATTTGAACCCACTTTTAAAAAATATCAAAATAATTTTTTTTTTGAATACTGAACTGAAAATTATATATATTTAATTATATTATAATTTTGGTCCGCACAGAACAGAGGTACGGATTCAAGAGGTGGCTCGTACGGATTCTAGAGATGGCTCCCACAACAGTGTAGCACTTAGCTCCGCACAGCACTTTGCTCCGCACAGAACAGAGGTCAATGAATCAGAGGGCCACAAAGTAACCAAACAGAGGCCAATGGTTATTTAAGTTCCCCAAAGCGTGGGACTCCCGTGGTAGTACTTACAAAACATAATTGTATATAAGGTCATAGTCAAATATTCCTTAAAATATAAACAAACATATCCATGGGTTTCCTTTTAAGCAAATAGGGTTCAGAAATAAAACCACGTAACTGAAACCTTTATAAAACATAACTTTTATTAATATACTAATAAAACATAACTTGTGTAAAACAGATTTTGGTAAGTCAAAACATACGTAAAATACATTTTGGTGACTCAAGATATAATATAACTTACCTTAACTTTAATACCTCACCCTTTCTTTCTACTATCAAAAATTCCTTTCACCTTCCACTATTCTTTCCTTCTTCCTCTCTTTCTTTCTTTCCTTTCTCTCTTTCTTTTCTTCTTTCCTTTCTTTCTTTCTTTTCTTTTTCTTCTTTCCTTCTCTCCAGGTGAGGCGCCTCCCTTTTATAGGGAGGAGAGACTCGTACGTGGCCTCCACGTGGCTAGGCGTCGCTTTCACTCAGATTTAATTCATAATTATATAGATTCATTCCTATCCTTAATAGATATTTAAGATAATTACCTTTTGACCCAACTTTTTAATATAACTATATAAATAAATTAATTCCTAATTAAATTACATTTTATTATATACTAACAGAAAATTAATTATTTATTTTACTACCACACCCATTATTATTATTATTATTATTATTATTATTATTATTATTATTATTATTGTTATCTATAGTATTATTATTTATATTTTGACCCTAAACTTTTAATAATTATATTATTTTACAAAATTACGCATAATAATATATAATAAATCATATATTTTCTTAACTGAGATTAAATAATATTAGTATAAATTCTACAGAATAATTAAAAATCTGGGTTGTTACAAAAATGGCAATAGATGAAGGCAAACAGTGAAGAAGTAAGAGCATCATGTGCGATGTGAAAGAGTGAGCGACTTAATATGGGAGAGAGGGAGAGAGATAATCAGTCGTGTGTTGGGTAGAGAGGAAACCAAGGAAAATATCACATTTTGGCGACCAAAGGGTTTGTTACCAGAGAGGGTTTATAAATAAAACTATGTAGTTTTAATAAGATGGAGATGTGGATGTGGATGTGGATGTGGAGAGAGGGAGAGAGAGAGAGAGAGAGAGAGAGAGAGAGAGATTTGAACGTGAAAATGAGAGAAGAGGGAAAAAGAAATCATAGGCGCCAAAGCAAATTTGGAAAAATTGGTGATTCTGACTATTTCTAAGAATATATATTGATCACACTAGCTATTTTGAGAAGATGGTTATAATTAACTTTTTGGTTAAAAGTTGATTATAATCAGTTTTTTGTGAGAGGGGGAAGTGGGTTATAATCTGGGAAGTGGATTATAACCCACTTCCCAAAAGAGTATATTGATCACACTATGGGATTTTATTTATTTTTTTGTTAAAATAATTTTTTTTTTTTTGTAGTTAATGCAATTTTTTTATTTTCATTTTCATTTTTTTTTAATTACTAAGGTGGAAAATTTATTTGTTTCATTTTTATTTTAATGAACAAAATTTATTTATTTTTATTTGGTAGAAGTAGGGGTAATATTTTAATGAAAAATATTTTCTATTAAAATAAAGTTAATTTTTTGTGGTCAATGAAAAATATTTTTCTGCGGCCCATTTTTTTTGGTTACTAAAAATCAGGAACTAATTTTTTGTGGTAGAGGAGAGGGAGCGACAGTAGTGGTGAAGGTGGTGGATAAGAGGTGATGGTGGTAGTGGTGGTGATGACGAAGGAGATTAGTGGTGAAGTTGTGGTAGTGGTAGTGGTAGAGGAGATGGAGTGGCAGTGGTGGAGGAGAGGTAATGGTAGTAGTAGTGGCAGTAGTGGTGGTGGTGGTGGTGGTAGTGGAGTGGTGGCGATGGTGGTAATAATGTTAGTTGTAAAGGTAGAGTGGCAACAATGGTAGTAGTGGTGGTAGTGGAATGACATTTGCAGTAGTAGTGAATGTGGTAGAGGAGATGGGTGTTAAGAGAGAGGGATAAGTGTGAGACAAATAGAGAAGAGAGAGAGAGAGAGAGAGAGAGAGAGAGAGAGAGAGAGCGAGAGACAGAAAGAGAGAGAGAGACAGAGAGAGTGATGAGTGAGAAAGATAGAGAGACAAAGTGGTCGCTAAAAGTGCATTTTCTTGTAGTGGATCGATAAATTGAAATTTAATTATTTAAAATCAAAAAAATTAGAAATTTTAGTTTGAGATATTGAAGTACCCACAAGACTTGTGGTTAGAAACCCCATTTTACTTATATAATATATATATATAGATAGATTTAATAAGAATTTTTATAAAAATAATTTAACAATCTCATCACTAGCCATAGTGTATGGGAGAAGTTGAAAAGGGTGTAGAAGTAGATATAGGAGAAGCCAAAAAGTAAGTTAAGAGAAGTCAATAAATGCTGAGTTTTTTTTTTAAAAATCAAAAATTTAGAAAATTAATATTGGGATATTGGAGCTCTCACAAGATTTGTAAGTTAAAAACCCCCCATTTTCCTTATATAATATATAGATATAAATAGATCGATATAGATATAGATAGATAGATAAATATAGATATGGCACATACCATTTATATGACACAAGGACCAAAGTACAGGGACAACTGCTACAATTTTCCCTCATCTAAATTAAAGAGATTTAAAAAGTAAAAAAACAAAGAAAAAAAATTATAATATTAAAAAATGTTCACTAAAAAAATATTGATTAAAAATTACAAATTAATTATTGAAAACTCCATACTAAACAAGGTAATGTTTTCTATTAATTTTGAAAATTAAAAAATTATTATTAATTTTTCCTCTGTTTTTTTTCTCACAAAAAAATAGCTACATTAATTTATTTTTATTTATTTATTTTTTTTTTTTTGTGGAGAGGGGTTTTGACCTGCGATTTTTCTAAAATGGGTGTTCTAGACGAAAAGGGTAAAGTTGGTTTAGACAATAAGAAAAAGTGCTTATGCAAGAGGCGCCTTCACTATGAGAAAAAATAGTCGGTTTTGCATAGGGTGCCTTCTTGGATAATAGCTTTAGTACTGGCATGCATGAAGGGCTTAAATGTGAGACATATGAGAGGGGTTTTAGTGTGAAAATAGAAGAAATGGTTTACAGAGTGTCTTCTTGCTTCACGACTTCAATACTTGTGAGAGAGGAGTAGGTTCAAATGCGAGAGAGAAATGAGGGTTTGTAGGAAATGTTTTCTTGGGTCATGACTTGAGTGCCCGTGCACATAAAAATGAGTGATAAGGGTCAAAGTGTGTCTCTTGGGTCACGGTTTCAGTGCTCCGAAACACAAAATCATAGCATGTTAATAAAGAGAAATAATTAGTGATAAAATATTTGTGTCTCCTTAAATACAAGAACAGAGAATTTATTATTGGTGACGAAATATTTTTGTCTTCCACAACATAACCTTATGAGACGAAAAATATATTCGTCGCGCAATCAATCAGAATTTATTAGTGACGAAATATTTTCATCTCCCACAACTTATTCTTCCAAGACAAAAATATATTTGTCGCCCATTTAATAGAAAGATGACACGGCATCATTTGCATGATGGAGTGTTTATTGGTGACGAAAATGTTCGTCTCCAATGAGCTAAAATAATTCGCGCCAATGCAAATGAAATTGGCGCATGAATTTTGCAGACGAAATTTTTTTTCGTCTCCTATACGTTTGAGAAAAATTAAAAACGACAAAATTAATATTTTTTCATCTTTGAGTTAAATTTTAAGAAGAAAAAAAAAATCGTCACCAAATTTTGTCACAAAAGCCTAGATTTCTTGTATTTTGCTTCCTTATTTAATTATTATTATTATTTTTTTCTTTTTGTGGAGAGGGGTTTACTGTGAGAAAGAATAGTAGCTTTGCACAAAATATCTTCTTGGATAATAATGTTTGCATGCACAAAACGGCTTAAATGTGAGAGAGAATAGAGGAGCTTTAGTGCGAAATAGAAGAGATGGTTTATAGAGATTGTTTTCTCGAGTCACAGCTTCAATACTTGTGAGAGAGGAAACTCAAGTGCGAGAGAGAAATGAGGGTTTTTAGAGGGTGTCTTTTCGGGTCACGACTTTAGTATTTATGTGTGTGTGAAAGTAAGTGATTAAGGTGAGAGTGTCTCTTAGTTTCTGACGACATTTTAATAAAGAGAAATAATTAGTGATAAAATATTTTCGTCTCAAACTCATATGTTTGTTGCCAAATCAACAAAAATACAAAAAACAACGTTGTGTGGGGATGGAGAATTTATTGATGATGAAATATTTTCGTCTCTTTCAACTTAACCTTATGAGACGAAAATATATTCGTCACGCAATCAATCAAAATGTAATACGATACATGGAGAATTTATTAGTGACGAAATATTTTCGTTTCCCAAAACATATCCTTCCGAGACAAAAATATATTTGTCTCCTAATTAACAGAAAGATAAAACGAGCATGAAGAGTTTATTGGTGATAAAATATTTTCGTCTCCCATAACTTATCCTTCCTAGACAAAAAATATATTTGTCACCAAATAAATAAGAAAATGAAACGACATCATCTAATAAGTTTAGAATTTATTGGTGACGAATTCCTTTTGTCACAAAAAATTTTAAATTTTGTGACAAAAATGTTCGTCTCTAATGAGTTAAAATAATTGGCGCCAACAAGAAAAAAAATTGGTGCCTCTGTTTTTTTCTGACGAATTTTTTTTTTCGTCTCCTATAGTTTTGAGAAGAATTAAAAGAAACGACAAAAGTAATATTTGGTCATGTTTGGGTTACGTTCTAAAACGAAAATAAATTTTATCACCAAATTTTAAAAATTAATTATTGAAAACTCCATACTAAACAAGGTAATGTTTTCTATTAATTTTGAAAATTACAAATTTTTTATTATTTGTTTCTCTGTATTTTTTCTCACCAAAAAAAAAAAAAAAAACTACATTAATTATTTATTTATTTATTTTTATTTTTTTTGTGGAGAGAGGTTTTGACCTTCGATTTTTCTGAAATGGGTGTTCTAGACGGAAAAGGTAGAGTTGGTTCAGACAATGAGAAAAACTACTTGTGTGCAAGAGGGGCCTTCACTGTGAGAAAGAATAGTGGGCTTGCATAAGGTGCCTTCTTAGATAATAGCTTCAATGCTGGCATGCACGAAGGGCTTAAATGTGATACAAAAGAGAGAGGCTTTAGCGCGAAATAGAAGAAATGGTTTACAGAGTGTCTTCTTGAGTCGCAACTTCAATACTTGTGAGAGAGGAGTAGACTCGAGTGTGAGAGAGAAATAAGAGTTTGTAGAAAGTGTCTTCTTGGGTCACGACTTCAAGGTCCGTGTACATGAAAATGAATGATAAGCGTCAGAGTGTATCTCTTGGAGTCATAGTTTCAACGCTTCGAAACACAAAACCATGGCATTTTAATAAAGAGAAATGATTAATGATAAAATATTTTTGTATCCTTAAATACCAGAACAAAGAATTTATTATTGGTGATGAAATATTTTGTCTTCCACAACTTAACCTTATGAGACGAAAAATATATTCGTCACGCAATCAATTAGAATTTATTAGTGATGAAATATTTTCGTCTCCCACAACTTATTCTTCCGAGACAAAAATATATTTGTCACCTATTTAATAGAAAGATGAAATGACATTGTCTGCATGATGGAGTCTTTATTGGTGACAAAATATTTTCGTCTTCCATAACTTATCTTTCCCAGACAAAAATATATTTGTCCCCTAATAAATGGAAATATGCAACGACATCGTTTAATAGGCATGGAATTTATTGGCGACGAATTACGTTTGTCACAAAAAAAATTATATTTTGTGACAAAAATGTTTGTCTCCAATGAGCTAAAATAATTCGCGCCAATGCAAATGAAATTGGCGCCTCATTTTTGCAGACAAAATTTTGTTTTCGTCTCCTATACTTTGAGAAAAATTAAAACAAACGACAAAATTAATATTTTGTTATCTTTTAGTTAAATTTTAAGACAAAAAAAATTTCGTCACCAAATTTTGTCACAATAGCCTAAATTTCTTGTAGTGAATTTATTTTTACTATTTCTTCTCATTTCGTTTTTTTCTTGATTTTTGTTTTTGTTTTTGTTTTTGTTTTTGTTTTTTTGTATTATATTATTGAGATGGAGTATAATGCAAATGATTGGTAGGCTGGTAGGTGCCAACCTAGTTGGGATGTACTTGACCTATAGTGATACAATTGCTATACCATCATCAATAATCTACACCTAATTTATTTAATAATATCAATTTTTGTAATATTTTATTTCATTTTGAAATAAAAATTATTCATTCAATAAATGTTATATAAATAATTTAATATTATAATATTGAAAGTTTCAATTTCATATATATAAAATTATTCATTTCAAAAGAAAAAAAATTATATAATTGCATACTTTTTTAGTTATAAGTTCACAATTAAAAAAACATAAGTCATATATAATTAAATTTAAATATCAGCATAAAACATTACATAACCAAACAAAATATCTCATTAATCGTAATTAAAATACTCTATGATTTTTTTTAATTTTTATTTCTAATATTAAAAAAAAAAAAAAGCCCGACTAGGCCCGGCCCGCAGGCCAAGGCTCGAGCCCAGGCCCTAGGCCCTATTATGAGTGGGCTTGGGCCCCACTTTTTGGCCTATGGGCCGGGCAGGCCCAACCCGCTAAAAAAACGAGAGCCCACAAAGCCCGAATGGGCCGGGCCGAGCAATTATTACACCCTTACGTCTAATAATGAACCTTGTTAGGACCATGGGACACCAAAAATCAATCACACACAATAACACAAGAGATTTACGTGGTTCAGCAATTGCTTACGTCCACGGGAGTGAATTGCCGAACCACGGGAGTGATATCCACTATAGAATTATCCTGGAGGGAGATTACAACTCACACCACACAACCCTCTATAGAATGCACTCTCACTCACAGATTATACACTCTGTGTTTGCTTTCTTCAGCTCTGTGTGTCACTCTCATCACGTAACCCCTCCTCACTCATCTCAATTTATAACAAGAGAGGAGGAGTGAGTTTGGTGAATACAATAAGTGGGCTTGGTTGTGCCACCCTCACCATCTACCTTTGGTGAGTTGGTACTGCTCCACCAATTTCCTCTACCACATGGTGTGTAGACGTCCCCGAACGCATCCCGGGGAGGGTGCAACCCCCCCCCCCCCCGGTTCTGGTTCGATATTGGGTCTACTACAGTTCGAAGGACTCAAATGTCACGGTTCTTAATCTTGAACCAAAGAGTCCAAATCCGGCAAATCGTTTTGAAAACAGATTTTTTTGAAAGAAGTGCCAAACATGGACTGCTTTGCCAGATACAGAGTCGCCACCTAAATATTTTTATGGGGAAATTTAGGAAACCCTGACTCGGTGCCAAAGGCCACGTGTCCGTCATCACCAAAGTTGCCTCGGCTCGGGAACTTGGGTACGATTGGGGAAGGTCACTCCGTGAGCACCCCCGCTCGCCCGGTCAAAGACCGGCCTCTACTAATCATGATATCTTATTTTGAAAACCTTGTGTGTTCTTATTCCGGTTATTAGCCTAGGTTACTATGTGATGCGCACAGCATACAAGTATAGACTGAGTCGCCTGATTTGGAACAAAACATTTCATGTTTGTTTGAAAGATGGTTTGCTACTCGCAGGTAGGCTTAAAATGCAGATTTTGCCACCCTCGGGTGGGCTTAGAAAACATGGTGTTGCCACTATCTAGTGGGCTTAAAACAAACAATCAATGCATTATTCCAATTCAGATAACCCAACCTTCACCCACAGGCATTCAAGCAGGTATATCACATAAGCATATAGCCTCATGGTAAGCATGCTATTCATGGCAGTCACTCACACGCATGCAAGGATGCTAAAGCATAAAAACTCACCGAGTACTCCAAGCCAAAACAGAAACTACATTAGAAATCATGCATGATCCTAAGTATACAGAAATGCCTAATGCAACACATGCAGAATGCAACTATAGTAGGCTCGGCTATTCTAAGCATGGCATATGGAATGCTACAACTAACAAGTATTCAATTTGGAATTGAAATACAAATGCAGTTTGTATGATGCGCCGAGCCCGGTGCGTGCAAAATAGATGAATGATGCAAACATGCTGTCATACTGTATGCTAATTGAAATATGCCTTATATCTAACCATCATAAGCGGATAAATAAAAGGGAAGAAAGACGTGGGGTTGGAAGACATACATCACACTCACCCACACTTATTACAATTATGCCCTCGCGCAGAGGGTCCAAATAAATATACAGTCCCAAATGAAAGAATAATACAGTCCAAAATATACAGTCCAAAATAATACAGTCCCTAATTAATTTACAAATTAACTAAGAAAACTGTAAACTGGCATGCAAGCCAGGGACTGCCTTGATTCTGATGAACGATGTATGTTTGGGCTGCTTTGCGCGGAAATCCACGGCGATGCCCGATTAGCCTCTGTTTGCACCTGTTCTTGAAATGCGTGCCAAACTTCGAAAAGTTGCTGATTCTTCATTTTGCTGCAACAGAGAGCAGGAAAGGGGCATAGCAATGTATTTCACAAATATATGCATGCCTCGATCCTCGTGCCACCAATCACGCATATCGATGCATGATGGCCGAGGAGCCGAATTGCACAACTCAATATAGGATGAATGCATATGAATGCTACAACAAAACCTAACTCCATCACGGATAATCCGGAGTGTCGGTGACTCGGGAATTGAGACACGTTCCGTCACTCGGAGTACGAAACGCACCTCGTTTCCCGTGCCCGGGCTAACTCCTATCCCGAACACGATGCAATATGCATGATATGCATGAAATGCAACTAATATACAATCCTAACATACACAATGTCATGGAATGGCATACACGCTATACGAGGTAATACACAACCAGGCATACACAATGCTATGGATGAAATGGCATACGCAATGCAAGAATGGGCTTACACCAACATGAGAGAGCCTCAGCCACACTCACATAGGAGGCCATCAGATGAAAACAAGGTACCTCGAAGTGCGTGCCCGCG
This sequence comes from Camellia granthamiana, assembly GCA_036172215.1. Classification (NCBI taxonomy): domain Eukaryota; kingdom Viridiplantae; phylum Streptophyta; class Magnoliopsida; order Ericales; family Theaceae; genus Camellia; species Camellia granthamiana. The sequence continues at coordinate 118,796,985 of CM069908.1, read as the reverse complement.
GGCACGCAAACTGAGAACGGACCCTCAGGCACCGAAATGCCACTCTAATGAGACATGGCAAAGACACAGAATATGGTGTGCAAACAAGCAAAAAATCAGTGGCAAAATGACGGGCAAAATAGCCCCGAAACAAGGCGAAATGAAACCCGATGCAAGGGATCTCTCCCGAAATGCAAACTAGGCATGCGGAATGGCCTACAGCTATACTAAACATGCATAATTGGTACATGACATGAAAAAGCAGAAGCAAGGCAGCCCCAAAACTCACATTTTTACAGTACAAAACATGGCCAAACAGTAATCACAAGTAGGGTAAAAATGGCATACGAAAATGGCTCCGCAAGGGAGGTTATGGAGTAAGTGGTAGATGCAAAGCCCAAATGGCAAAAGACCTTTCTACAACACTGAAGAGGGCCTAAAAATATGAACATTTACAGTAGATGACATGCCTCAAATCAGTATGAAAACATGCTCAAAATGCAATGCAAGAAATAGGCCAACAAGAGGCTATAACATGAGGTATGCAAAGCATTCACTAAACAGCCAAAGACCCTTAATGAAACATGCCAAGAAGGTCAAAATATGGCCACTTTCAGTTCTGATCATGGCTGAAAACAGAAGCTAGACAATCCAAAAAAAGCATGCAAAAATGGGGGCCAAAGAGGGGTATAATGGTAAGTACAACATGGAGGCCCCCAACAGTGTTGAGCCCTTCTACAATGTTGTAGAGAGACTCAAAATAAGCCTAACCACAGTTTACATTATGCTCAGAAACAGATCAAAAATAGGCTAGAAATACTATGCAAAATAATGGCATACAAGAGGGTATTGAAGCAAGTACCAAATGGGGGGCTCAAACAGGGTTGAACCCTTAAACAAACATGTATAATGGCTCAAAAAAATGACCCTTTCAGTTAGGGTCAGAGCCCAAAACAGTAAGCAAATAGGCTAGAGAATTGGTGCAAAATAAGGCCAAAAAGTGGGGAAATGGACTTACCCTTGGAGATCAATGCTTTTGGTGATTCTTGGACCAAGTTGCAGCACCTTTAGCCTCTGGAAAGCTGCTCCAAGCTGCTGAGATAGAGTGGTGGTGGTGGTGCTAGGTGGTGGTGAAGAAAAGGGGTAGAAACTTGGTGATTTTGAGAGAAAATGAGAGAGAAATAGAGAGAGATGTATGCAAGGCCCTTAGGGAAATTTTTGTAACCCTAAAATCAGTCTTGGAGGCTGGTTATAAAGGCAAGAGAAGGGGAGAAAAGGTGGAGGGAAATGACACCAAGTTTCCCTCCAAAAGCTTTCCCTCGGATACAGATATTTTTTTGGGAAAACAGCTATACAGCTGTAATACACCCACACTGAGGAAGCTGGCCGGCCAGGTACTTTGGTTGCAGGTGGCCGGCCGGCCACCCCCTATGGCCGGCCGGCCAAGGGTCAAAAGGCTCAAGAAAATTTTCTGGCCGGCCACCAGAGAAAGGTGTCCTCCCATGTGTGCTCAATAAGACCCTATGGTTGGAAATTGGCAACTGTAAAACAGGAGAGACAACAAGTCACTTTTAAGAGGGGTTCAAAAGGTTCAATTTGAATTACTGGCCGGCCATAGACTTTTAGGGTCCTCCCATGTGTGTACAACACAAATATGTGGTTTGGGGTTGAAGAAAATGGCCCTAGAGTGGTCAACATTGGCTCGGAAGTGGGAAAAACGGGCGTCGGAGGGCGCCGGAGGAATATAACTAGTCGCTGAGATAATTGCTGGCCTCCCACCCTTCAGTGCCTTCCTGGTGATAAAACAGAGGTACCTGCCAAAAATGAACGAAAACCGATGCAAAACGAATGCTCGGGGGCCAAAACACGCAGTTCGGGGTCCCGAAAATAGGCCGTTAAGCACCGAAAGTGGCATTCGACCACGAAGTGGGTCTCTCAGGCCCCAGTGTCCCTCGAAAGGGAGTAAATAAGATGTATGCCAAAAACCAGAGGAATCGGAGATGGTTAGACGGTCCCGAACCGAGGCACACGGCCTGACGGCTCCGAAAACCGGGAACCGGGCTCCGAAATGAGCAAAATGGCCTACGACCGCGAAATGTAGCCCACGGCCACTAAGAGATGGTCTACGGGACCTCTCCCTCCCTTCAAGAAAAGAAACAGAGAAAATCGAGTCTGGTTCGCAAATCGAGATAAGGTACAGAAGAGGGTTCGGAAGTCCGGAGGCAGGGCTCACGGCCGTGACTCTGAGACTTCTGAACGAGCACAACATGCAACATCACCGAGCGCTCAATCGGTGACGTCTTAGTCTTAAGGTCGGTCAAAAATGGGTGTCTACATGGTGCCGCCCACACCATGTGGATAGTGGGCTCCTTACCATGTGGGTAGTGGCTAGAGCTAACAATTCTCCCCCTCCACGCCCATATGGATAACTAACTTCTCACTTGAAGTCCATCCCGGTCAAATTCTTGCAAACTTCCAGTTTGTCTCTGGTGACACCCTTGGTCATCATGTCAAAAGGATTCTTATTCGTGTGAATCTTCACTAGCTTCATCAGCTGCTTTTCCATTACTTCTCGTATCCAATGATACCGGACATCAATGTGTTTTGTACGTGAATGGTACATGGAATTCTTGCTCAGATCAATTGCACTCTGACTATCACAATGTATCTTGTACTCTTCCTGCTGTAGACCCAACTCTTAGAGAAACCGCTTTAACCACAACATTTTCCTTTCTAGCATCTGCAGCAGCAATGTACTCTGCCTCTGTTGTAGATAAAGTAACACACTTTTGTAGTTTGGACTGCCATGAAACAGCTGCCCCTGCAAAGGTGAACAGAAATCCTAATGTAGACTTTCTACCATCAAGATCACCTGCTATATCGGCATCTGTAAAACCCTCCAAAATTGGTTCAGCTCCCCCGAAACATAAACACATCTTTGAAGTTCCCTTCAAGTACCGAAGAATCCATTTGACCACCTCTCAATTCTCCATTTCTGGATTGGTGAGGAATCTGCTCACAACGCCAACTGCGTGAGCTATATCCGGCCGGGTACACACCATTGCATATAGGGGTGTGCATAATACCGTCGAAACCGTCGAAACCGCCAAAACCGCACCGAGCCGCACCGCCAAGGCAAATTCGTTATTATTTGCCAATCGAACCGCCGGTTTTTGGTAAGAAAAATGGCAAATTCTAGTGACACTTTTATCAATCCGCCGGTTTCTATTTGTCTTCCAAACTGCACCGACCCGCACCGCTATTAAATCATATTTTATAAGATTCTAAAAATTATTTTTTATTTAAGTTTGCTTGTTGTTCTATACCTTAGAATATAGTATTACATTACTGCTTGAGGGGAATTCAAGATGTCAGTAATCCAAAATAAAGTTGGATTCCAATTCACTTTTCAATCTTTTTTTTTTGTTCTGGCCATGTTGCAAACTTACATTAGCTCACTTTTCAATCTAAATACTTTTCAACAGTAAACATTTTCAATATATTGTAAACCCTGAATGATATTAATTTTATGTATTGTATTTGATCATTATAGCTTCCACAGATGCTTGTAATGAACTGATGGCATAGTCGTTGATATTATCATGTTGTTGCTACACTTGCTGCATCAGAAGAAAACTTCGCAAGATGCTTAACATCATGGTATCTCTCGTCTTTTTTTTACTCTTTGATTTAAGTTTTGTAATTTGAATTATATTTTTTATAAACCGCCAATCCGCCCGAACTGCCAAGGCAAATCCGCCATTATTTGCCAACCGAACCGCCGGTTTTTGATAAGGAAAATGGCAAATTCTAGTGACACTTTTATCAATCCACCACCCGCCATACGTTTTCTATTTTTCTCTCAAACTGCACCGATCCGCACCGCGCACACCCCTAATTGCATACATCAAACTTCCTACTGCGGAAGAATAAGGGATTGCCTCCATTTCTTTCCTTTTAGAGCTGGTCATGGGACACAAATGCTTTGTCATATTGAAATGGTTGGCTAGTGGTGTGCTGATTGGCTTGGCATCTTTTATGTTGAACCTTTCAATCACCCGTTCAACTTATTTCTCCTATGACAGCCATATTTTCTTAGTTTTCCTATCACGAACAATCTTCATGCCCAAAATCTGCTGTGCTTGGCCTAAATTCTTCATGTCAAAATACTGCGACAAGTCATTTTTCAACTTGTTGATCATAGTAATATCTTGTCCGATGATCAGCATGTCATCGGCATATAATAGTAGGATGATGAAGTTTCCATCTGAAAACCTTCGAAAATATACACACTGGTCTGCTACTATTCTTGTGTACTTGTGATCCACCATGAAAGGATCAAACTTCTTGTACCATTGTCTTGGTGCCTGTTTCGGGCCGTAGAGACTCTTTTTCAGTTTGCAGACTAGATTCTGTTTTCCTTTAACTTCAAATCCTTTTGGTTGCTCCATGTAGATCTCTTCCTCCAAATCACCATGGAGAAAAGCAGTCTTGACATCCATCTGTTCTACTTCTAGATTCAAGCAAGCTGCTAATCTCAGAGCTACTCGAATGGAAGTCATCTTCACAACTAGGGAGAAGATCATCATCAAAATCAATTCCTTTCTTCTGCCCAAAGCCTTTGACCACCAAACAAGCTTTATGCTGCAATAGTTTACCGTTTCCATCTTTCTTCAACTGATACACCCATTTGTTCTTTAAGGCTCTCCTGTCTCTTGGAAGTGGAACAAGCTCATAAGTGTGGTTCTTCTGCAAAAAACTCATCTCCTCCTTCATGGCTTGCATCCAACAGTCTTTCTCTGTATGATTCTTGGCTTCTAAAAAACTCTCGGGCTCCCCCTCATCAGTAATCAGAATATACTGAGAAGTGGGATATTTGGTTGATGGCACGACAGCTCTTCCAAATCTCTGCAACTGAGGCCTAGTTGCCACTGGTTGAGGGGGTTACTCCCCTGCTCAACACCTTCTTCATTCGGGTCTTTATCTCTTTCCTCCTAATCTTCAATTTTTGGCATAGGATCCTGCAACTCTGGCACTTCTTGTTGCACGTCATCACATCTAGCATTTTGTGATGGCTCGGGAGATGGAAACAAGTCTGGAGTGATGACAACTCTAGACTTTGCAAATTTCTTAAAATCTACTACTGTCTGGTCTTCCTGGAACACAACATCTCTGCTCCTAAATATCTTCTTGTTCATTGGATCCCACACCTTGTACCCAAATGCTGCATCTGAATAGCCCACAAATATGCACAGAGTGGACTTGTCATCAAGCTTCTGTCTATTTTCCTTGGAGATGTGTGCAAAGGCCTTACACCCGAAGACTCTCAAGTGAGAATATGATACCTTTCTTTTGGACCAGACTTCCTCAGGTATCGTAAAATTCAACAAGACTGAAGGCGACCTGTTGATGAGATAACAGGCTGTACGGGCGGCTTTAGCCCAAAATGACTTTGGCAACTTTGCCATTTTGAGCATACATCTGAACTTTTCAATAATAGTGCGGTTCATCCTTTCTGCCACACCATTGTGTTATAGGGTGCCGAGAACTATTATCTCTCTGCTGGCACAGTATGCTGCAAAAGCATTGGAAGTGTACTCGCCTCCATTGTCTGTGCGAAGACACTTTAACTTCTTCCCAATCTCTCTTTCAACCATTGCATGGAACTCCTGAAAGTGCTGAAATACCTCATCTTTTGTCTTCAGGAAATACACCCACAACTTCCTTGATGCATCATCAATGAAAGTCAAAAAATACTTGCGGTCGCCATGAGACTCCACTTCGATTGGGCCATAAACATCTGAGTATACCATATTGAGCACTTATGTTTTCCTCTTGCTCGTTGAACTGAATGATACTCGATGTTGCTTACCATAAAGGCAATGATCACACGACTTCAAGACACTCCCTTTGGATAAGGGTATTCGGGATTACTTTGCCAACAGATGCAATCCCTTCTCACTCATGTAAGCCAGTCTTCTGTGCCATAAGCCCGGTGACTCCTTTTCTTCTGCTGCATTGAGACTTTCCAGACAGATCTTCGTTTGAGTCTTATACAGTATTGAAGACATCTCTCCTCTGGCGATTGTCAAAGCTCATCTTGTCAGCTTCCAATGGCCATTTCCGAATGTACTTGTATAGCCCTGTCGGTCCAGGGCGCTTCCGGAGATAAGATTGAGGCGCAAATCTGGAACATGTCTCACATCTTTGAGAACTAACTTGTTCCCGACATTAGTCTGAATGCTAATGTCACCAATACCCACAATCTTCGAATAGCTAGAATTCCTCATTCGAACAGTGCCAAAATCTCTAGCGTTGCACGAGCTGAAGAGTTTTCTGTGGAAAGTGACGTGATAGGATGCAGTTGTGTCTATCACCCATTCTGTGTAGCTGTGGCTAACCACGTGAAAGCAATCCTCCTCTTCACCAACTGCAAGAAGTATTTCATCAGTTGTTGTTGCTGTCGTGTTCTCATCTCCCTTTGACTTATTACTTTAGCCTTTCTCTTTCCAGCTTGGGCAGTTTCTCTTTATGTGACCCTCTTGGCCACAGTGAAAGCAAGTGAAGCTGGAGTTACCTCGACCTTTGTTGTCTTTGGATTTACCTATGTTGTTCTAGTTGCCTCTACTCTTGCTTCTTCTTCTACCTCTTCATTTACCTCTTTCTTTACCTCTATCTTCTGTGACAAGAGCATGAGACTGATTACCTCCCATGTCTTTCCTTCTTGTCTCTTCATTGTACATGGCATCTGTAACCATGCTCATGGTCAGCTTCTCTTCTGGTGTAGAGTTGCTGAGAGAGACCACCAACGTCTCCCAGCTGTCCGGTAAAGAACTAAGCAGTAGTACGGCTTGCATTTCTTTGTCTAAGCACATCTTGACGGTTACAAGCTGATTCACCAGATTTTTGAATTCATTAGTGTGCTCGGCGACAGACATACCATTCTTCAACTTCAAATTGACAAGCCTTCTCATCACCAAGGCTTTGTTTCGAGCGGTCTTTGACCGATATATGTCGTCTAACATTGTCCATAGAGAATAGGCATCTGTCTCCTCAGCGACATGATGGTACACACCGTGGTCTATCCATTGTCTGATGCAACCGATAGTCTTGCGGTTCATTTTTATCCAGTCATCATCTTTCACTTCTTCAAATTTAACCCCTTTTACAAAAATAAGGTCAAATAAGTCTTTATAAAACATGATGTCTTCCATCCGTGACTTCCAAATTGCATAATTGGAACGAGTCAACTTGAACATAGATCCTGAAGTTGAAGTAGATTCTTCCATTGTATACTATGTTTTTACAGAAACTCCGAATCAAAAATCGTACGAGTCAACCGTACGGATGTGTCCGGAATACTCCAAATAGTTAGAAAACATTATTGGATCGTCAAAAACGGACACAGAATGGCTCAGATCAAGCCAAAACAGTTTGGACAGTTCAGATCTGCGGGTGTACCTTAGCCGCGCAGCAGCAGATAACTCCCAACGTCTAGGTTGACTGGTCAATAGGGTGATGACGTGGTCAGCCACGTGGCATTAGGCTTGCTGACGTGGCAGACACGTGGCACTAGCTTGCTAACGTGGAAGCCATATGTCGGTGACGTGGCGATGACGTAGCAGCCACGTGGACGGTGACGTGGCGTGTGATGTCACAACACGCACAACATACTCGTTTTCCTCCTTGAGCAGCGCGTGGGGCGCGTGGTCGAGAGTGAGATCACGCGCCATCTCCTCTTTACGGCGCGTGGGGCGCATGCAGAGCGTGGGATTCACACACCGACTTCCAAAAACGCATGAGAGCAAGTGCATGCTCTTCTGGGGCTCTTATTTGCAGTTCTGGACTCCTCTCTTGGAGACCTTACTCTTAGTATGCTCAAAACCTAATTTTGAGCAACTTGATTTCTGGGCAATTTCGAAAAACACTCTGTTTTTGTCCCGAAACACGACCGAAGAGGCTCTGATACCACTTGTTAGGACTATGGGACACCAGAAATCAATCACACACAATAACACAAGAGATTTACGTGGTTCGGCAATTGCCTAGATCCACAGGAGTGATATCCACTATAGAATTATCCCGGAGGGAGATTACAACTCACACCTCACAACCCTCTATAGAATGCACTCTTACTCACAGATTATACACTCTGTATTTGCTTTCTTCAGCTCTGTGTGTCACTCCCATCGTGTAACCCCTCCTCACTCAACAAAGAGTGGGCTTGGTTGTGCCACCCTCGCCATCCACCTTTGGTCAGTTGGTACTGCTCCACCAGTTTCCTTTACCACACGGTGCCATCCACACCATGTGGATAGTGGGCTCCTTACCATGTGGGTAGTGGTTGGAGCTAACAAGCTACGTCTTTGATAGCTAAATTCCTGCTGGGTAAGTATTGTCCTAATTCAGATTTCTTGGCATCAACCTGCCCAAGACAGGCTTCATGGGGTTGGCAAAGTATAATATGGGGACGGGAGTTGTTGAAAAAGGGGATTATGTGGAGGTTTGGTGATGGTCTATCAATCAACCCATCTGAGGACCCTTGGATACCCGGGGAGGGGGGGGGGGGGGGGGGGGGGGGGGGCTAATCCAGTGCAAGGATTGGGACTGTCAAATATCTGCCTGATTTTACCGTAAGCAATTTTATTGACAAGAGGTACAATTGTTGGAGGATTAATTTGCTTAATTGGTTATTCCCACAGAATATAATCCCACTGATTTTAGGGATTTATATTCCATTGGTCTCTTGTCCGGACAAACTTGTACGGAGCAAAAGCAAAAATGGAGAGTTTTCTGTTAAGTCAGGATATTGGGCTGCAATCAGACAGAGGCAAGTAGATCCTAATGGGGGTACCGGGTCTGATGTCTTTGTGTGGAAAAGGTTGTGGAAGACTAATATTCCATCTAAATGGATTCTATTTCTATGGAAATGTCTTCATAATATAGTCCTAGTGAGATGGCAGCTTAGGAGAAGAGGGATATTGCTGGAAACGACGTGTGCAAGGTGTGGTATTGCTGAGGAAACTTTAGAGCACCTTTTCTTTGGGTGTCTGTGGTCGCAAAGAGTGTGGAGGGGTACTATTTTAGGATTGGACTTCTCATGTGGGCAACCAGTTGGGTTTTCTACATGGTGGTTGGAGTGGGTAAGGAGTGTTAAGGAGACTGATAAATATAATCATTCAGTCTATTGCCATTTTATGGGCAATATGGAGGCAACGTAATAGGCTAGTTTTTAAACAGGAACAATTGTCCGTAGATGAAACTTTATGCTTGGCAAATGCCCTCCAATGGTGTCATGCCTGAGCAACATTCTCCTGCTAATTATTGTATTCTAGCTAATCATCTTGTGGCAACTTCTGATTTTCAGTTATACACTTGTGTTGTGGATGGAGCTTGCAGCACAGTAATGGCACAGCAGCCTTGGCTTGGGTCTGCTATGATGATTAGCAACAGCAAGTGCATCAGCAAGCAGTTTCCATTCATTTGTCGTCTCCCCTTCTTGCGGAAGCACGGGCACTCCTGGCGGCTGCTAAGTGGGCTGCCAACATGAATATCAAGTGCCTCACTCTCTTTACTGACTGCAAGGTGCTTGTAGATAGTTTTGTACAATCTTGCAAGCTGGACTGGGAGATGGATCTAATTATCCAAGATATGTGGTCTTTAAGTAAATGTTTTGAATTTCTATGTATAATTAAGGTAGCCAGGCAAGCAGTTGAACCTGCTCATCAGCTAGCTAAATCTGTAAACTCTTTATATTTAGTTTAGTAATGTTATGGTTGTGTTTTGATTGTTCTCAAAAAAAAAAAGAAAAAAAAAAAACTAGGACAACAATATTTTAATTAAAAAAAACATATAAAATTTCATATATTGCATCACTAGCTACGACAACAACATTTGCATTCCCTTCTATTAATACCACATGAGCAATAATATTAGAATTAGTGTGTCATGAATAAGCAGCTGTTAGCTATACCAATAACTTTATAAAGAAAAATATATTTATTTTGAGTGTGACTCATTTTATACTAATTTTAAATTTATACTAATTTTAAATTTATACAATTCACTTCACATTTGAGATAATTTATGAAATAAAAATTTTGAATAGGTAACATTTTTTTTTTATACTATTTATCTGTGTGGGTGTTTGGGAAGTGGGTTTTTATTGTAGGTTTTTTAGTTGTAGCATATTATTAGAGAAAAAAATTTGTATTTAGAAAGATAATTGGATTTTTTTGTGGTTGAATGTGATGTTTGTGAGAAAAAAAAGTGAAATGATTATGGGGTTTGATGTGATATTTTGTTTGAATTTGTGTTTTTTGATTTTGTAACCAATTTATCTTTTAGTTAAAAAAAATCAAAAAAATCTTTTCCAAACACCGCCTATACTAATATTATATAAAGTGTGTAACCATTTCATTCAAAATATAATCAGTTCAAACTCAGTAATTACCATTGACAAAAAAGTAAAAATTAATGCTTACATGAAGAAAGAATGGCAATTCACAAAAAAGAAAAAAGGGGAATGGGGTGAGAGAGGCTCGAACTCTCGACCTCAGGATAACTCAGAAGCTATGAGACCTACGCGCTAGCTAACTGCGCCACCACCCCTTTCTTCTCGATTGTTTTTAAAAATCATTTTATCTTGATAATAGTAGGTGTCGCCACGTGCCCAATCCCCTTCCGAGCTTAGCCCAACCCGAGGCTAAAATTTTGTGTCAATTAGCTTTCATTTGGCTTGTAGGTTTTTTTGGCTTTTTAATTAAAAAAAAAAAAAAAAAAATTTTAAATTTAATAAAATAAAATATCATATTTAATTCGTAATCATTTAATTTTCTCTATTACCAAAGTTGAAAAAAGTCAAAAAGTTTATTCAAAACGAGACTTTTTAGCCCCAAATTAAAATAGCAAAAAAGTTTAAAAAGTTAAAAAATCAATCCACATTTCAAACAAAACCTTACTATTTGAATTGGGTTTAGGATAAAAGAAAAATTAATCAATATGTTTGTTTTCAATTTTTTGAAAACACTTTTCAAAATTTTCTATTTTTTTATTTTTCGTATTTTTTTATTTTACTGAATTTTTTTTATATTGTTAGCAAATTTTTTAATTTTTAGATATACCTAACATAAATATACTTAAAAAGTATAATTTTTGTGAAAAAAATCTTTAAAAAATTTACTAAATGCCAAAAATATACAAAAATTTAGTATATTTTTCGTATTTTTGTGTGTTTATTAATTTTTTAAAATATTTTTTCATAAATATTTTATTTTTTAGATATATCTAAGTAAGGTGCATCTAAAAAAGTTTAAAAAATACTTAAAATTTTAAAAATATTCACTAAAAATAAAAAAACACAAAAAACAAAAAAAAATTAATTTTCAAAAAGTTGAAATCAAACACACATCTTGACCGACCCGAGTCATTTATAAAATAAAATTGTAATTTTATATTATTTTAATTATAAAATAAAGTTAAAAAAAAATATAGAAGACCAAATATACATATAATTCTTATGAAGCCTTATATTAAAATATTTATCTGAAAAAATAAATGGTAAGTATAATTTGAAATATAAAACTAAATATAAATGTGATTGATGAAAGAGTTATTGATATTCGATCAATATGATTATTTACAGGTATATTTTACTCAATATTTTCTAAAATATGAATAATTTAGATTATCAAATTGAGTCCTCAAACAAACCCAATTGACCCTCTAGGTTATTGTACTTAATAAAATAAAATTTAAAAGCGCCAACTAAAAATTAAAATAAATTTATTTAATTTTTATTGATGTTCTATTTATTTAATTTTTAAAAAATTGTAGCCAAAAAATAAAACATAATTTATAATTCACATTTATTATTTATATTATTTAGTTAACAATTCAAAATGATAAAATAGTCTTTTAAACATTTAGGTAGCGTTTGGAAGAGTTTTCTAAATATGATTTGAGAATATGAGTTATATTTTGAGTTTGTGAGTTTTGAAATTATGATTTGAGTGTATAAAATTTGTTTGGGAAATGAGTTTTGAATTGAGTAAGAAATTTTTGATATGATATATGATATCTAATACAAAAACTTACAACTCATAACCAAACACACAACTCAAAAATTTATTAAAAGCTTATAAAAAAAAATTTTAAATTTTTTCGAAAATATTGTTTTATTAAAAATATATAATAAAAAAAACAAGTGTCAATTGCAAAAAAAAAATAAAAAAATTGCATTGTTTAGGTCAATCGGTCGTCGGTCAACTGACTGGACGACCAGCTAGGCGTCCGGGGGACGATCGGTAGGCCAAATTTCGAAATTTAAAAGCCTGCCTAGAACGAGTTTTCAAAATGAGGGGTTGAATTAATTTTCTAAAACTCAAACCAAACATTATACCAAAATGTAGGGGTAAAACTATTGTCACGACCCAAACCCGCCCCTATGGGTTTAGCACCGTAACCGGCCAGTAATCCGTGATTACCGAAGGCCTGCTTAACAGTAATAACAGTAATACAGAGTACAGGGGCTGACGGAAGCCAAAACAGTAATAAAAGATGTCCAATGAGTTGTGACAGTCTGTATGCAAAAAAAAAGACTTTTCATACATATTCACATTCATAACCAAAACAGTATATACATACATATACAATCATCGAGGACAGGGACCTAATCCCTATTAGAACAGTACAGTACAGGTAAAGTCAGTCTATACAAAAACAACGACAGAAAGGATGAATCTACAACACCCAAAAAAGCCCTAGCTAGAAGGACTTGGAACCTCTCAGTGAGGCACAGTGGTTGGCTTAACAAAAAGGGAGTTAAACCCAACGCTCTTAGCTCCGATCCGGTACTTGGACACCTACATATATATATAAACAGTGAGCTAAAGCCCAGTGAATAACATATACGTAAAGAGGTTAAGAATGAATGTCCTTTCAGTATTTAAAACAGTCAGTTATAACAGTATATCAGTCATTCAGTCATAGTAGTCATATGTGGTACGTCCCATAGCAAAACAGTACAGTAGGTCTTAACAGACCAAACAGTCAGTTAATGGCCAGCGTATCAGTAAATAATAGGGGTTCCAACATGGGAACCGACAGAGATCTTTGTAACAGTACAGTAACAGTAAATTGCTATGGATGCCACGAATACAGTTCACAAATAGGATAAACATTCATTCAGTAAGAGATATCATTTCAGAAAGTAGTACAGTTGGTCATTCAGAAAATATTCATGATTGAATATATCTTTACAACATTGTTACTCACAGAGTTCTGGGCTACAGATAGGCTAATGAGCGTCATCGGATGCCAACCCTACACAGTTGCAGGATGAACACACACTAAGTTCCACGTTTGAGAAACAATAACTTAGTCCCTATCTTGACTCGGTGTGGTTCTATAGCATTATTCTCATTAAGATGCCTTAAACTAGGCCTAGGATGAAATGAGGATGCAAAGATGCACTTTAAAACACTTTTCAAATTTTTGCTGAAACAGGGGTCCCGCTCGAGCGTGGCTTTATCCGCTCAAGCGGACATGCAGACAAAAGAGCTACGCTCGAGCGTTACTTTCCTCGCTCGAGCGGACTGCAAAAGTACTAGATGCATGAAATTCACGCTCGACGAGCGATCGACCCCCGCTCGAGCGTGAGACACAAGTCCTCGCTCGAGCGGACTGTAAACACATGCAAAGTACTGGATACACGCATTTTACGCTTGAGCGTTACTTTCCGCGCTTGAGCGGACTGCATGAACTCAGAGTGTACGCTCGAGCGTGGAGTTCCCCGCTCGAGCATGGATCCAAAATCTGAAATTTCCAGATTTGTCTCCAAGCATGAAACTCAACATTTAAAGCATCAAATTCGATTCCTTTGGGCCAATTTTCTGGAAAATACTTTAAAACTCATAATATGACATGTTTCAAAGATCAATTTGCAAAATCAAAGCCCAAATGTAGTTCAATTGAACCCATTTCCAAACAAAACTTCAAGAACATAATGTACATGCAACATGCATGAATTTAATCAACTTCAAGCTTCTAATACAAGAGCAAATGTGTAACAACCCTCATTTGACTTAGCCATTCTTGACATACATTTTATATGATCTTGTCTTGTTATACTATTTCGACAGTTTTGCCTTGTCTTGATTTGTTAAGATTGCCTTGCTTTGATTGCTTGCTTGATCTTGTTCCTTGCTTGGTGTAGCCGAGGTCAGCTCAGTCTAGTCCACCTTTGAACCCTTGTACTTTGAACTATTTTGGAGCCATCTGTTGACCTCCATCTCCACCTCGGCATGTTTGCCGAGATGCTACTCTTTGGGCCGAGGTGTTCGGAACCAAGGCCGAGATGTTTTGTACTTGTGGTCTTTGCCCTTGGGCAGGTATGACCCGGGCCGAGCGTGGCACAACTTAGTCAAGTGCCGTCCTCCTTAGCCGATGTCTTTGTTACCCCGTGCCGAAGTTTTGACTCCAGCCGATGTCCTTGCTTGTCGATGTGTCTTGCCATCTAGCTTGTTGAGTACGCTTTGTCAGAGACTTGTCTTATCAATCAGTCACTTTTGAGCTGAACCAACCCAGTGGTGCCACGTGTCCGAGCTGTGTGTTAAGACAGCCGGCAGGCTTGGAACCAATCATTTTGTCTCAAATCTTTGTTTTTAGAGAGAGAAGCTCTCAAGGGAGAAGGAAGAGTTTTAGAGAGAGAGTAGAGTTCCGAGCTTGATCTTCAAGGATCGAACCGTTGGATTCGAATTTTGAGGTTTGATTCTTGCTCTCCTCTGTTTGTTCTTATTGTTTACCGAGCTGCATTGCATGATTGGGTTTGTTTTGCACGACATGCATTGTGTTGAAGTTGGTTCTTGAATGAGTGAAATCATGTTCATGTGTTCTTGAGAGAAAAACCTTGTTTTGATCCGAAAGCTTGAGGCAAGAACCATGTTTTTGTGTTTGTTCTTGCATGGTCTTCTTGTATGGATACCCAAGTCCATGTTTTTGAACTCTTAGCCTGAAATCTCAGTTTTGAATAACCGAGTTATGATTTTAGCATGCATGTTCTTGATGTTCTTGATGATTTCGTTCCTTGCATTCTTCAAGGGGGAAACCCAGATTTTTCCCGACTTTGTTTTGTATGTGGCCTCAGGACCGCACCTCGGCGAGGAGGTGTGGGACCTCAGCTAGACTTGGATGATACCCAGTGTGTTCCAAGAGATGGAAAGTAGTGTCTTGACATTCAGCATATTTTGCTTAGTTATTGATTTGGATCCGGTGGGAGTGCCGAGATTATTGCATTTATGTGAAACTCGTTTTGAAAATGTGATTTGTCATGTAATTTGTCAGGACCTTGATCTTTGCTGTGAGCTTCACCGAGAAGATCTAGGTGAGTGGTGCTTTTAATAAAGCTATGTTATACTGTTTTGGATAAACTTTGTCTTGCCTTGTTTTGATAAAAATATTTGATGAGCATGAATGATTAGCCTTGTTTTGATAAGCTTGTTTTGTCATACTGTTCCGAGGTATCAAGTATAAGCCTTGTTTTGATGTTATCAGTAAAAGTCCCTTGTACTGGAGGACTATAAACTTTTGCAGTACCAAGTATGAAAGTCCCTTGGCTGGAGGACTATAAACTTTCGCAGCACTAAGTGTAAAAGTCCCTTGTACTGGAGGACTATAAACTTTTGCAGTACCAAGTATGAAAGTCCCTTGGCTGGAGGACTATAAACTTTCGCAGCACCACCTTGTCAAAAAGGGCTACGGGCCTAAGTGACACAGGTTTCGCATGTTAAAAAGGATATGGTCCTTTCTTGAAAAGCTATCGTGTTAAAAAGGGCTACGGGCCTAAGTAACACAAGTCCCTTGTGCTGGAGGACTTTAAACTTTCGCAGTACCCTTGACAAATCGATTACGGATCGTACAGTCCCTTGTTTGCCGATGTTAATAAGCATCCCTTGATATTGTAAGGCTTGATTGATGAATACGGTTCATCCCTTGACTTGGTAAATCTTGATTGTGTTTCGCCGATGTTGGTAAGCATCCCTTGAGTTTTGTAAGACCTGTTAGATGAATACGGTTCATCCCTTGTTTCGGTAAAGTTTTGATGTGTCTGGTTTGGAAGGACCTCGGCTAATATTCGTATGGTTTGGCATGTTTGTTTTGCTTTGAAGGATTTCGGCTATATTCATGCAAAACCTTTATTTCTAGTGCCATTCACTGAGTTACAAACTCACCCTCTCTATATATATGTAGGTGATGAGCAGGATGGCGGCGACGCCTAGATGCATTTTGCAAGCTTGTTTTGGATTCTTGACATGTCGGCCTGACTTGCATTTACGTCGGCTGTTTTGTATTCATGTCGGCATTTTTGTATTCTCGTCGGCAAATCTTGAAGATTATGCTTCTTTGGCTTGTAATCAATGTAATTGCATATGTCGGCTTTAGAAGCCTTTTGGTCAAGATGTAATTAGTATTTTGTTATTTGAAGATGAATTGTGAGCCATATTGTACATGTTATTTCATTTGATTTACGCACAGCTCTTATGGACCACTCGCAGTCGATTTATTGCTTCCGCATTCGTAAGCCCCCTATGAGTACTCTGTTTGTGTGTGGATTTTGTAAGATGGCCTTCGGTGATCTCAGATTACTGGCCATCACGGCACCATCCTACTAGGGGCGGGTTGGGGTCGTGACAGAATGGTATCAGAGCACAAGTTCCCTAGTATACGTAATTCACACACTTTGAGTCCTAAAGAGCGTAGGGTTCCCTTTAGAAAAGATGCTAGGATTGCATCATTGTGCTTGCTATTTGAACAAGGTGTGCATTGTCTTGACATGTCTACTTGCTACTTGCCTATGTGGTTAATTGTTTGTTTGCTTAAAAGTCACATTTTGCCTACTCTAGCATCATGAGGAGAGGTAGACCTCCACTGGGCCGAGATCAGTCCGAAGACCGAATGGACAGATTGGAAAGATTAGTCGAAGGTTTGGCCCGTGAATTGAGGCAAACAAGACAGCAGTTTGCTAGTGCCACTTCGACTCAGGCCGAACAGACAAACGGCCGAAATGTAGCTCCACCTCCTCCAGTGCCGCAAACTCCTCCACAGCCAGCCTTATATGGGGATGGCACCATAGCTTTAATCAGGGAGTTCAAGAAAATGAAGCCGCCGAGATTCTCTGGGGGGATAGAGCCGATGAAGGCCGAGGCATGGGTCTTGGAAATGGAGAAGTTGTTTGAGATCTTCCCTAGCACTGACACTCAGAAGGTCACATTGGCAACATTCACATTGGATGATGATGCTCGCAGATGGTGGGTAATGGTTCGAGAAAGCAATCCAGACTTAACCTGGACCAGATTTTTGGAGTTGTTTTACAACAAACATTTTCCCTTAAGTGTTCGGAACCGTAAAGCTACTGAATTCCAGACCTTGACCCAAGGCAACAGAACAGTGGCGGAATATGACCGCGCTTTTACTGAATTGGCAAGGTTTGTACCTCACATAGCCAACGACGAATACATGAAGGCTAGAAAGTTCGAGAGTGGGCTTCGCGGACCCATACAAGACCGAGTTAACTTACACGATCTGCCGACTTACGCCCAAGTGTTGGACAAAGCCATCCTGGCCGAAGCTAATTTGAACCGATACCAGAGCTCGGGAGAGAACCAGCGGAAGAGACAGAACTATGACAGTCGCCGAGCACCGATGGGCACCAAAAAGAAAACGAACAAGGACAGTACTGGTTACCGGAGACAGGAAGGTAGTGCTAAGCTGATGTGTTCTGATTGTGGGAAACAACACTTCGGGATTTGTCGTCGGGCGTCAGGAGCTTGCTATGAGTGTGGAGAGATGGGTCATTATGTGAAAGATTGCCCTAAGACAAAGACCGACAACAGTAAGAAGGGTGAAAGCACCTCAGGTACCGTTCAGAAAGGCAATGTGGGGAAAGGACAGATGAGGCAAGGTAGAGTGTTTGCGCTAGTACCAGGAGACACTCAGAATGCTGAGGCAGTGGTGTCAGGTATACTCTCTATTTGCTCTCAAGATGCTTATGTATTGATTGATTCGGGTTCTACGCATTCGTTTGTATCTACCATGTTTGCCGAGAAGATTAATAGGAAACTAGAACCTCTTGGTTATACATTATCTGTGTCTACCCCATCTGGGAAACCTATGACTGTTGCATCCATCTATAGAGCATGTAGTGTTGTAATTGAGAGTGTTGAACTGTTAGTTGACTTAATGCCGTTAGACATAGCTTATTTTGAAGTTATACTGGGAATGGATTGGTTAGTAGCGAACTGCGCATCTATTAATTGTGTTTTGAAGAGTGTCACACTGAAACCCCCAAACCTAGCCGAGGTTACTTTTCAGGGTAAAGGGGTAGTACCGCCACCTTACTTGATCTCATCCATGAAGGCCTTTAAGTTGATCCAAAAAGGGTGTAAGGGTTATCTGTGTAGTATACTGAGTAATCAGGAGGGGAGTATTAATTTAGCCGACATTCCAGTCGTTAGTGAATTTCCCGACGTCTTTCCAGACGAACTACCTGGCCACCTAGTTGATAGAGTGTAACAACCCTCGTACTGATTATCGATAACCCACCGAATTATGTACTGATTACTGTTAAACTGAACTGATAATGACTGATAATTGGATTAACTGAAGTACTGAACAGACTGAATGAAACTGAAACTGAAATTGAATAAGTTATTTATTGATTTGCATATTGTATCTGTTTGATTGAGTGAATATCTGTTTGAATTTATATGTTTAAACTGCTAATTGAAGGCCTTATCGGCGGCCGAATTAGGAACCGTTTAGTGTTTTGTAATCAGTAGAATATTTGTGATTTAATGGTATATTTATCTGAAAATTGATTAGGAAGGGTTAAATTAGATTAAATATTGATTAATGGAAGAATTAGTTTATTTACGGAATCGCCGCTCCTAGTGGGCCACTACCTAATCATCTTTGAGCCTTGTATACACTTGAACATAACAATTGCTCAGCCATTTCTTCTCCTTCCAACCGACCAAAGAGAGAGAGGATTTGAGAGAGTAGTTCATCTTGTGGATTTTAGCTTGAATCTTGAAGAATTGAAGTGTTGATTGTCTAATTGAGCTTTTAGGCTTAAACTACAAGACTAAGGTAGATCATTCATCCCCCTAATTGTATCATTGAGCTAATCTTGCATGTTTCATGCATCATTGTAGAGCTAAGTTATGATATTGTTCATAATTGTTGAATTGAAGCTTGATTGTTGCATGCATGGCCATTTTAGTGTAATTTGAAGTTGAATTCTTGGAGAATTGTACATGCATGTCCATGTTTAAGTTAAAGTCCATGTTTTCACTTTGTTTTCCAACTATTGAGCTCTTGAGAGCAAGATTTGAAGCTTGAATTGGTTTGAAACTCATGCATGTCATATTTGAATGTTGATCATGCATATTCTTGAAAATTGGTTTGGAAATGAGCTTGATTAAACTTCCCTTGGGCTTTGATTTTATAAATTGAGCTTTGAACCTAGTAATACTATGTGTTTTCATGAGTTTTCCAGGAAAAGGGCCCAAGAGGATCGATTTTTGTGTTCCAAACTTGAGTTTCAAATTCAGAGCACAATTCTGGGTTTTCCAGATTTCTGGTGTACGCTCGAGCGGAGGTTTGTGAGCTCGAGCGCAGAAATCAAGTCCCCAGCAGTTTTGCAAATTTTGTGCTGTCCGCTCGAGCGGAAATATTTACGCTCGAGCGTGTTTTGCGAGCATCCAGTATATTTTGCAGTCCGCTCGAGCGGAAGGACTCACGCTCGAGCGGGTAACGTTTTGCCTGTACGCTCGAGCGGGGATGTGTACGCTCGAGCGTGGCTCCCCTTTTTCTGAAAATTCTGAAAATGTTTTCTGTATACATCTTTGCATCCTCATCCCATCCTAGGCATCCTTAGGCCTAGTTTAAGACATCTTAATGAGGATATAGATGTAGAACACACCGAGGCATAATAGGAAGTTAATTATTGTACTTCCCCAACTGTTAAACTTAGAGTGTGTTCAATGTGTTTACTGTTTAGGGTTGGCACTCGGGGACGCGCTCTAGCATACTGTAGCCCAATCTCTGTGAGTAACAGATTGTGTAAAGATATGTTCAAAATGGTTATCTTTTGAATACTGAACTGAATTGTTTATTGAACTGATATTGTTTATTGAATGAATGTATGTTCTGTATTGTGAACTGTATTGTGGCATCCTTAGCACTGACTGTTACTGTTACAGAGCTCTGTAGGTTCCCTTGTGGAACCATACTGTTTACTGACTGATGGCCATCACTACTGTTGGGTCCGTTGAGGCCCGGTCCTTTTGGACCTACTGTTTATAGGCTAATGGATGTACCACATATGATTGATTGACTGACATACTGAAAGACTGAAATACTGTTTAATGAACTGTTTTCATTATTGTAAGGACATTCATTCATAACCTCTTTACACTTATTGTTATTCACTAGGCTTTAGCTCACTGTTTATATATATATGTAGGTTCTCAGCAGCCAGACCGGAGCTAGGAGCGTGGGTTAGTCCCCCAGTTTTGTCAAGCCAGCCTATGTGCCTCACTGCGAGGTTCCGTGTTGCCATGCTATGGCTTGGGGTGTTTTTGTGTCCCCTATTGTATAGACCGTCTACTGTTACTGTTTGACTGTACTGTTATCGAGGGGTTAAGTCCCCGCACTGAATGTTTGTAAATGATTGTATAGACTGTACTGTTTTGACTGTATGAATGCATGGAAAATGTTTTTGGCATACAGATTTTCACAGCTCAATGGACACTATTTATTTACTGTATTGGCTTCCGCTAGGCCCTGTACTCTGTTTTACTGTATTACTGTTCAGCAGGCCTTCGGTAATCTCGGATTACTGGCCAGTTACGGTGCTAAACCCATAGGGCCGGGTTTGGGTCGTGACAGAGTGGTATCAGAGCGATACTTACCACGAGTTATACCGCACACACGTGTCCAAATGAGCTATAGGGTGTCCTAGAAAAGTGATTAGGGCATCTCATGAACTTGAAAAGTGGGTGCTTATGATTGACTGAATATATGTTAAAGTGTTGAACTGTTTAAGTGTACAACTGCTTATAATGATAACTGTTGTAACTGCTTATAGCGGAATGGATAATGCAAATGAAACTGAATCATCATCCTCTGAGGCCAGAATGGCCAGACTTGAACAAATGATGGGATTGGTACTTGAAAGACTGGACCAACAACAGAACCAACAGCCCCCACCTCCTCCTCCTCCGGTGCAACCGGAACAAAATGTACAAAATGCAAATGTGAATGCTAATGAGGTGGACATTATTGCACTGACTCATAAGTTCAGCAAACTGAAACCGCCGTCCTTTCAGGGAGGCTTGGAACCGCTAAAGGCTGAAGCTTGGGTGCTTGAAACAGAAAAGTTGTTTGAAATGTTTCCGTGCTCCGAAGCCAACAAAGTACTGTTAGCAACCTTCACCCTTCAGGAAGAAGCAAGAAGGTGGTGGATGTTGACCCGTGATGCGAATACTATTGTGACTTGGACTCAGTTCAAGGAGTCCTTCTTTGAAAAGTATTTTCCCCAATGCATCAAGGACAGAAAAGTGACTGAGTTTGAACAGCTGAGACAGGACAATATGTCTGTTGCCGAGTACGAGAAGAAATTCACCGAATTTGCCAGGTATGCACCACATATGGTGGATACCGAATATAAGAAGGCCAGAAGGTTTGAAGGAGGCCTTAGTGCTGCTATACTGGACCGAATAAATGTTTTGAAAATGCCAACTTATGTGGGTGTGCTCGACCGTGCATTGATGGCCGAGTCAAATATTGCAGCAGTGAAACAGTCTGAAACACCAACAACTGAATGGCATGGTAAAAGACAGGGTTTTAAATTTAAGAAAGGCAAGCACAACCAGTTGAACAAGAAACAGAATACGGGGTCAACTACTAGCCCCAGCCAAGGGAGTGGATTTATTCCACCCTGCTCCGTATGTGGCAACAAGCACAAAAGGGTTTGCTACCAGATTTCTGGAGCTTGTTTCAGATGTGGCAAAGTGGGCCACAGAATTAAAGACTGCCCTTCTGCTCCACCAGCTAGTGGTAAAGCTGCACCAAGCGCAGCAGCATCAAATGTAGCACCAAAGCCTAACCCCAAAGCTACCGGGAAAGAGCCTGTGAGGCAGGGCCGAGTATTTGCCCTAGTACCGGGAGATGTTCAGAATACTGAGACCGTTGTGTCAGGTATCCTCTCTATTTGTGCTCAAAATGCATATGTATTGATTGATTCGGGGTCTACACATTCTTATGTGTCGCATGCTTTTTCACGGAAATTGAATAGACCCTTAGAACCTATGAATTACTTGTTAGCTGTATCATCACCTGTTGGAGGATCCATGACATGTGCATATATGTATCCTGCTTGTGAAATTATTGTTGGGGATATGCATCTGTTTATTGACTTACTGCCGTTAAACATAGATCACTTTGATGTGATATTGGGGATGGATTGGCTACAAAAATATCATGCCACTATAGATTGTGTAACAAAACAAGTAGTTTTCCGTCCACCTGGTTTGCCTGAATTTGTGTTTAATGGGAGTGGAGTAGTACCTCCTCCGTATTTGATTTCTTCTGTGAAAGCTGTTAAACTGATTAGGAAGGGGTGTAAAGGATATCTGTGTTCTGTATTGACTGTGTCTACTGATGATGGTGTTAAAACTGATGTGAATTGTATTCCTATAGTCAGAGAATTCCCAGATGTATTTCCAGATGATTTGCCAGGGGATTTGATTGATAGGGAAGTTGAATTTACCGTGGATGTAATTCCGGGTACACAGCCGGTGTCTAAAGCTCCCTACAGAATGGCTCCAACTGAACTGAAAGAATTGAAAGTACAATTGCAGGAACTGTTAGACAAGAAGTTTATCAGACCCAGTACTTCACCGTGGGGTGCACCTGTTTTGTTTGTAAAGAAGAAAGATGGCTCACTGAGACTGTGCACTGACTACCGCGAATTGAACAAAGTAACTGTAAAGAACAAATATCCACTACCGCGTATTGATGATTTATATGACCAATTACAGGGTGCACAAGTGTTTTCCAAGATTGATCTCAGATCGGGATACCATCAACTGAAAGTTAAACCAGAAGACATTGATAAAACTGCTTTTAGAACGAGGTATGGCCATTATGAATTTTTAGTTATGCCGTTCGGAGTCACGAATGCCCCAGCTGCATTTATGGACCTCATGAATAGGATTTTTAAACCGTACCTTGATGATTTTATTGTGGTATTTATTGATGACATACTGATCTATTCTAAGACTGTAGAAGAACATGAACATCATCTGAGACTTGCCCTGCAAACCTTAAGAGAACAGAAATTGTATGGAAAACTGTCTAAATGTGAATTTTGGCTTGATCATGTTATGTTTTTGGGGCATGTTGTTAGCAAAGATGGAATTTCTGTTGATCCGCAGAAAATTGAAGCTGTAGTAAACTGGCCTAGACCAACAAATGTGACTGAAGTCCGAAGCTTTTTGGGATTGGCTGGATATTATAGAAGATTTGTCAAAGATTTCTCCAAAATTGCCTTACCACTGACTCAGTTGACACAGAAAGGGATATCATTTGACTGGACTGACCAACGGGAATCAGCATTTCAGGAGTTGAAAACTAGACTTGTGACTGCACCAATTCTGACTCTACCTTCAGGTACGGATGGTTATACTGTATTTAGTGATGCTTCTCATAAGGGTTTGGGGTGTGTTTTAATGCAGAATGGGAGAGTTATTGCTTATGCTTCCCGACAGTTGAGACCACATGAAAAGAACTACCCGACCCATGACTTAGAACTTGCTGCAGTGGTATTTGCATTGAAAATCTGGCGTCACTATTTGTATGGAGCGACGTGTGAAGTGTATACCGACCACAAGAGTTTGAAGTACTTTTTCACTCAGAAAGAACTGAATATGAGACAGCGGAGATGGCTTGAACTGATTAAAGACTATGACTTACAAATACTGTATCATCCGGGAAAAGCCAACACCGTTGCCGATGCTTTGAGCCGAAAATCGATTGGGAACCTAGCATGTTTGCTGACTGGACAGAAAGAGTTGCTTTGTGACCTTGAAAAGTCTGAAATTGAAATTGTTTTGAAGGAACAAGGTGGAACCTTAGCTGCTATTTCTGCTCAACCAGCCTTGATTGAAGAGATCAAAGAGAAACAGCAACTGGATGATTTCTTAAAGAAGATTATTGAAGAAAGAGATTCAAAACCGAGACCGGGATACAAATTTGAGAACAATGTACTGAAATTTCAAGAAAGACTGTGTGTGCCGAATGACACTGAACTGAAAAGGAGAATTCTGCAAGAGGGCCACAATTCAAAATTTTCTATCCATCCAGGGAATACGAAAATGTATCAAGATTTGAAATTGAATTTCTGGTGGCCGGGAATGAAGAAAGAAATTGCCGACTTTGTGTCCAAATGTCTTCATTGCCAACAAGTCAAAGTTGAACATCAACGACCCGCTGGATTATTGCAACCCTTACCCATACCAGAATGGAAATGGGAGCATATCACGATGGATTTTATCGTTGGATTACCTCGCTCCAGAAAAGGTATGGATTCAATTTGGGTTATTGTTGATAGATTGACTAAATCTGCTCACTTCTTACCTGTCAAGACAATTTATAATGCGGACAAATTGGCTGTTATCTATATTGATGAAATTGTGAGACTGCACGGAGTGCCTGTGTCTATTCTTTCTGACAGGGATTCGAAGTTTACATCGAGGTTTTGGCAAAGCCTACAGACTGCATTGGGTACTGAATTGAGGCTGAGTAGTGCCTATCATCCTCAGACAGATGGACAGTCAGAAAGGACCATCCAGACTCTAGAGGATCTACTGAGAATGTGTGTCCTTGACTTCCAAGGAAACTGGGAAAGTCATTTGCCGTTGGCTGAATTCGCCTACAACAACAGCTACCATTCTAGTATTGGTATGGCGCCTTTCGAGGCATTGTATGGCAGAAAGTGTAGATCTCCAATCTGCTGGGCAGAAGTTGGAGATGGGCCGTTGCTTGGGCCCGAGATTGTGTATGAAACAACTGAAAAGGTGAAACTGATACAGCAAAGATTGAAAACTGCACAGAGTAGACAGAAAAGTTATGCAGATGTCAGAAGACGAGACCGAGAATATGAAGTGGGTGATCACGTTTTTGTGAAAGTGACACCAATGAAAGGCCAGACTCGTTTTGGAGTCAAAGGCAAGTTAGCGCCAAGGTATGTCGGACCGTATCAGATTATTGAGAAAATCAATCCGGTGGCGTATCAAGTTGCGCTTCCTCCTGAAATGGAGCATATGCACAACGTCTTCCACATTTCGATGTTGAGAGACTACCTTCGAGATCCGTTTCATGTGATTGAGCCTACTCGGATAGTGTTGAGTGATGACTACACTTACGAGGAGAGGCCTATACAGATTGTAAACCGACGGATCAAGAAGCTGAGAAACAAAGAGATCCCGCTAGTGAAAGTTGATTGGCAGAACCATGGTGGTGTGTATGCCACTTGGGAAAGGGAAGATGACATGGCTAAAAGATACCCAGAACTGTTTCCACTGAACCCTGTTTTCTTCCAAACTGAAGGTAACTCGAGTTTAGAGGACTAAACTCCTTATAAGGAGGGGAGACTGTAACAACCCTCGTACTGATTATCGATAACCCACCGAATTATGTACTGATTACTGTTAAACTGAACTGATAATGACTGATAATTGGATTAACTGAAGTACTGAACAGACTGAATGAAACTGAAACTGAAATTGAATAAGTTATTTATTGATTTGCATATTGTATCTGTTTGATTGAGTGAATATCTGTTTGAATTTATATGTTTAAACTGCTAATTGAAGGCCTTATCGGCGGCCGAATTAGGAACCGTTTAGTGTTTTGTAATCAGTAGAATATTTGTGATTTAATGGTATATTTATCTGAAAATTGATTAGGAAGGGTTAAATTAGATTAAATATTGATTAATGGAAGAATTAGTTTATTTACGGAATCGCCACTCCTAGTGGGCCACTACTTAATCATCTTTGAGCCTTGTATACACTTGAACATAACAATTGCTCAGCCATTTCTTCTCCTTCCAACCGACCAAAGAGAGAGAGGATTTGAGAGAGTAGTTCATCTTGTGGATTTTAGCTTGAATCTTGAAGAATTGAAGTGTTGATTGTCTAATTGAGCTTTTAGGCTTAAACTACAAGACTAAGGTAGATCATTCATCCCCCTAATTGTATCATTGAGCTAATCTTGCATGTTTCATGCATCATTGTAGAGCTAAGTTATGATATTGTTCATAATTGTTGAATTGAAGCTTGATTGTTGCATGCATGGCCATTTTAGTGTAATTTGAAGTTGAATTCTTGGAGAATTGTACATGCATGTCCATGTTTAAGTTAAAGTCCATGTTTTCACTTTGTTTTCCAACTATTGAGCTCTTGAGAGCAAGATTTGAAGCTTGAATTGGTTTGAAACTCATGCATGTCATATTTGAATGTTGATCATGCATATTCTTGAAAATTGGTTTGGAAATGAGCTTGATTAAACTTCCCTTGGGCTTTGATTTTATAAATTGAGCTTTGAACCTAGTAATACTATGTGTTTTCATGAGTTTTCCAGGAAAAGGGCCCAAGAGGATCGATTTTTGTGTTCCAAACTTGAGTTTCAAATTCAGAGCACAATTCTGGGTTTTCCAGATTTCTGGTGTACGCTCGAGCGGAGGTTTGTGAGCTCGAGCGCA
This sequence comes from Camellia granthamiana, assembly GCA_036172215.1. NCBI lineage: Eukaryota > Viridiplantae > Streptophyta > Magnoliopsida > Ericales > Theaceae > Camellia > Camellia granthamiana. The sequence continues at coordinate 118,770,179 of CM069908.1, read as the reverse complement.
GAAATCAAGTCCCCAGCAGTTTTGCAAATTTTGTGCTGTCCGCTCGAGCGGAAATATTTACGCTCGAGCGTGTTTTGCGAGCATCCAGTATATTTTGCAGTCCGCTCGAGCGGAAGGACTCACGCTCGAGCGGGTAACGTTTTGCCTGTACGCTCGAGCGGGGATGTGTACGCTCGAGCGTGGCTCCCCTTTTTCTGAAAATTCTGAAAATGTTTTCTGTATACATCTTTGCATCCTCATCCCATCCTAGGCATCCTTAGGCCTAGTTTAAGACATCTTAATGAGGATATAGATGTAGAACACACCGAGGCATAATAGGAAGTTAATTATTGTACTTCCCCAACTGTTAAACTTAGAGTGTGTTCAATGTGTTTACTGTTTAGGGTTGGCACTCGGGGACGCGCTCTAGCATACTGTAGCCCAATCTCTGTGAGTAACAGATTATGTAAAGATATGTTCAAAATGGTTATCTTTTGAATACTGAACTGAATTGTTTATTGAACTGATATTGTTTATTGAATGAATGTATGTCCTGTATTGTGAACTGTATTGTGGCATCCTTAGCACTGACTGTTACTGTTACAGAGCTCTGTAGGTTCCCTTGTGGAACCATACTGTTTACTGACTGATGGCCATCACTACTGTTGGGTCCGTTGAGGCCCGGTCCTTTTGGACCTACTGTTTATAGGCTAATGGATGTACCACATATGATTGATTGATTGACATACTGAAAGACTGAAATACTGTTTAATGAACTGTTTTCATTATTGTAAGGACATTCATTCATAACCTCTTTACACTTATTGTTATTCACTGGGCTTTAGCTCACTGTTTATATATATATGTAGGTTCTCAGCAGCCAGACCGGAGCTAGGAGCGTGGGTTAGTCCCCCAGTTTTGTCAAGCCAGCCTATGTGCCTCACTGCGAGGTTCCGTGTTGCCATGCTATGGCTTGGGGTGTTTTTGTGTCCCCTATTGTATAGACCGTCTACTGTTACTGTTTGACTGTACTGTTATCGAGGGGTTAAGTCCCCGCACTGAATGTTTGTAAATGATTGTATAGACTGTACTGTTTTGACTGTATGAATGCATGGAAAATGTTTTTGGCATACAGATTTTCACAGCTCAATGGACACTATTTATTTACTGTATTGGCTTCCGCTAGGCCCTGTACTCTGTTTTACTGTATTACTGTTCAGCAGGCCTTCGGTAATCTCGGATTACTGGCCAGTTACGGTGCTAAACCCATAGGGCCGGGTTTGGGTCGTGACATAGAGGAATAGAGTTTACTGTTAATGTCATCTCGGGAACACAGCCGATCTCCAAAACACCTTATAGAATGGCCCCAGCTGAACTTAGGGAACTGAAACTGCAACTACAAGAATTGCTGGATAAGGGGTTTATTAGGCCGAGCACTTCACCATGGGGAGCACCCGTCTTATTTGTTAAGAAGAATGATGGTACACTTCGTCTTTGTGTTGATTACAGAGAGCTTAACAAGGTCACCATTAAAAACAAGTACCCACTGCCTAGGATCGATGATCTACTTGATCAGTTGCAAGGAGCACAAGTCTTTTCTAAGATAGACCTTAGGTTGGGCTACCACCAGCTTAAAGTTAAGGCCGAGGATGTTGAGAAGACTGCTTTTCGGACGAGATATGGCCACTATGAGTTTTTAGTGATGCCTTTTGGAGTGACCAATGCCCCTGCCGCATTCATGGACTTAATGAACAGAGTCTTCAAGCGATACTTAGATGAGTTTGTAGTCGTCTTCATTGATGATATATTAATCTATTCCAAGAGTAAAGCTGAACATGAGAGTCATTTGAGACTTGCTTTGCAGACCTTGAGGGACCGGAAACTGTATGCTAAATTTAACAAGTGTGAGTTTTGGCTTTCTACTATCTCATTTCTTGGCCATGTGATAAATGAAGAGGGTATCTCGGTTGATCCTAGCAAAGTGGAAGCCGTAGTGAATTGGCCGAGGCCGACTAATGTGTCCGAGGTTCGTAGTTTTCTGGGTTTGGCAGGTTACTACAGGAAATTTGTGAAGGATTTCTCAAGGATCGCAGTTCCATTGACGCAATTGACTAAGAAGGGAGCACCGTATGAATGGACTGAAGATCGGGAGTCAGCTTTCCAAGAACTGAAGACAAGGTTAGTTACAGCACCAGTGCTTGTACTTCCATCAGGTAATGAAGAGTTTCATATCTATAGTGATGCATCTCATAAGGGCTTGGGTTGTGTATTAATGCAAAAGGGTAGAGTCATAGCGTATGCGTCTCGTCAGTTGAAGCCACATGAGAAGAACTACCCTACCCATGATTTGGAGTTGGCAGCCGTTGTATTTGCTTTAAAGATTTGGCGTCATTACTTGTATGGAGCTTCTTGTCTGGTTTTTACAGATCACAAGAGCTTGAAGTACCTATTCACTCAAAAGGAATTAAATTTGAGGCAAAGAAGATGGCTTGAGTTGCTGAAGGACTATGATATGCAGATTCAATATCACCCAGGAAAGGCTAACAGCGTAGCCGACGCATTGAGCAGAAAGTCAGTTGGGAGTTTGGCATGTTTAACAGTGATATCAGTGGAACCAACTATTGTTGAAGAAATAAAGGCTAGTCAAATGGAGGATGCGTTCTTCAGAAAGGTAGCCGATGAGATTGTTACGAAGCCGAGATCAGGGTACACAGTTGAGGACCGAGTGCTCAAGTTTGGAGGAAGACTGTGCGTGGCCGACGTTCCAGAGTTGAAAAGGAAAATTTTGCTGGAAGCCCATAATTCCAAGTTTGCTGTTCATCCAGGAAATACCAAAATGTACCGAGATGTGAGGCAGACGTTCTGGTGGCCAAATATGAAGAGGGAAATAGCCGAATTCGTGTTCCAGTGTTTGCATTGTTAGCAAGTAAAAGCAGAACATCAAAGACCAGCAGGACTTCTCCAACCTTTGCCGATTCCTGAGTGGAAATGGGAACACATCTCCATGGATTTTGTAATTGGGTTGCCGAAGACACAGAGAGGTATGGATTCGATTTGGGTTGTTGTTGATAGATTGACTAAGTCAGCACACTTTTTGCCAGTTAAGACTACTTTCAATGCCGATCAACTTGCCTTGCTATATGTGAACGAGATTGTTAGACTTCATGGGGTGCCGATGTCAATCGTGTCCGACCGAGATCCGAAGTTCGTTTCCAGATTTTGGCAGAGTCTACAAAAAAACTTTTGGAGCCGAGTTGAGGTTCAGCACAGCTTTTCACCCACAGACTGATGGGCAAACGGAGAGAACAATTCAGACACTTGAAGATATGCTTAGACTATGTGTTTTAGACTTCCAAGGAAGTTGGGAAATGCATTTGGCTTTAATGGAATTCGCGTACAACAACAGTTATCAAGCTAGCATTGGCATGGCGCCATATGAAGCTTTGTATGGAAGAAAGTGCAGATCGCCGATATGTTGGACCGAAGTGGGAGACAAAGCTCTGCTTGGTCCCGAATTGATTCAAGTAACAACGGAGAAGATTAAACTTATCCAGCAGAGGATTAAAACTGCCCAAAGCCGGCAAAAGAGCTACGCCGACCAGAGAAGGAATGAGTTAGAATTCGAAGTTGGGGATCATGTATTCCTGAAAGTTTCACCAATGAAAGGAGTTTCCAGATTTGGGAAGAAGGGTAAGTTAGCACCTCGTTATATTGGGCCATTTGAAATTCTTGACAAGGTTAACACCGTTGCCTACAGACTTGCCTTGCCACCTGAATTAAGCCAAGTCCATAATGTGTTTCATGTTTCGATGTTAAGAAAGTATGTCAGGGACCCATTGCATGTGATTGATTACTCTGGGATTGAAGTCAATGAGAATATGGGCTATGAGGAGAAGCCAATGTGTATTATCGACCGACAAGTTAGGCAATTAAGAAACAAGTCGATACCAATGGTAAAGGTTGAATGGAAAGAGCATTACGGCAAGGATGCCACATGGGAAATGGAAGAAGAGATGAGGATTCGACATCCAGGACTGTTTTCGGAACAAGGTAACTTAAGTTTGGGGACCAAACTTCTTTAAGGGGGGTAGGATGTAACAACCCTCATTTGACTTAGCCATTCTTGACATACATTTTATATGATCTTGTCTTGTTATACTGTTTCGACAGTTTTGCCTTGTCTTGATTTGTTAAGATTGCTTTGCTTTGATTGCTTGCTTGATCTTGTTCCTTGCTTGGTGTAGCCGAGGTCAGCTCAGTCTAGTCCACCTTTGAACCCTTGTACTTTGAACTGTTTTGGAGCCATCTGTTGACCTCCATCTCCACCTCGGCATGTTTGCCGAGATGCTACTCTTTGGGCCGAGGTGTTCGGAACCAAGGCCGAGATGTTTTGTACTTGTGGTCTTTGCCCTTGGGCAGGTATGACCCGGGCCGAGTGTGGCACAACTTAGTCAAGTGCCGTCCTCCTTAGCCGATGTCTTTGTTACCCCGTGCCGAAGTTTTGACTCCAGCCGATGTCCTTGCTTGCCGATGTGTCTTGCCATCTAGCTTGTTGAGTACGCTTTGTCAGAGACTTGTCTTATCAATCAGTCACTTTTGAGCTGAACCAACCCAGTGGTGCCACGTGTCCGAGCTGTGTGTTAAGACAGCCGGCAGGCTTGGAACCAATCATTTTGTCTCAAATCTTTGTTTTTAGAGAGAGAAGCTCTCAAGGGAGAAGGAAGAGTTTTAGAGAGAGAGTAGAGTTCCGAGCTTGATCTTCAAGGATCGAACCGTTGGATTCGAATTTTGAGGTTTGATTCTTGCTCTCCTCTGTTTGTTCTTATTGTTTACCGAGCTGCATTGCATGATTGGGTTTGTTTTGCACGCCATGCATTGTGTTGAAGTTGGTTCTTGAATGAGTGAAATCATGTTCATGTGTTCTTGAGAGAAAAACCTTGTTTTGATCCGAAAGCTTGAGGCAAGAACCATGTTTTTGTGTTTGTTCTTGCATGGTCTTCTTGTATGGATACCCAAGTCCATGTTTTTGAACTCTTAGCCTGAAATCTCGGTTTTGAATAACCGAGTTATGATTTTAGCATGCATGTTCTTGATGTTCTTGATGATTTCGTTCCTTGCATTCTTCAAGGGGGAAACCCAGATTTTTCCCGACTTTGTTTTGTATATGGCCTCAGGACCGCACCTCGGCGAGGAGGTGTGGGACCTCGGCTAGACTTGGATGATACCCAGTGTGTTCCAAGAGATGGAAAGTAGTGTCTTGACATTCAGCATATTTTGCTTAGTTATTGATTTGGATCCGGTGGGAGTGCCGAGATTATTGCATTTATGTGAAACTCGTTTTGAAAATGTGATTTGTCATGTAATTTGTCAGGACCTTGATCTTTGCTGTGAGCTTCACCGAGAAGATCTAGGTGAGTGGTGCTTTTAATAAAGCTATGTTATACTGTTTTGGATAAACTTTGTCTTGCCTTGTTTTGATAAAAATATTTGATGAGCATGAATGATTAGCCTTGTTTTGATAAGCTTGTTTTGTCATACTGTTCCGAGGTATCAAGTATAAGCCTTGTTTTGATGTTATCAGTAAAAGTCCCTTGTACTGGAGGACTATAAACTTTTGCAGTACCAAGTATGAAAGTCCCTTGGCTGGAGGACTATAAACTTTCGCAGCACTAAGTGTAAAAGTCCCTTGTACTGGAGGACTATAAACTTTTGCAGTACCAAGTATGAAAGTCCCTTGGCTGGAGGACTATAAACTTTCGCAGCACCACCTTGTCAAAAAGGGCTACGGGCCTAAGTGACACAGGTTTCGCATGTTAAAAAGGATATGGTCCTTTCTTGAAAAGCTATCGTGTTAAAAAGGGCTACGGGCCTAAGTAACACAAGTCCCTTGTGCTGGAGGACTTTAAACTTTCGCAGTACCCTTGACAAATCGATTACGGATCGTACAGTCCCTTGTTTGCCGATGTTAATAAGCATCCCTTGATATTGTAAGGCTTGATTGATGAATACGGTTCATCCCTTGACTTGGTAAATCTTGATTGTGTTTCGCCGATGTTGGTAAGCATCCCTTGAGTTTTGTAAGACCTGTTAGATGAATACGGTTCATCCCTTGTTTCGGTAAAGTTTTGATGTGTCTGGTTTGGAAGGACCTCGGCTAATATTCGTATGGTTTGGCATGTTTGTTTTGCTTTGAAGGATTTCGGCTATATTCATGCAAAACCTTTATTTCTAGTGCCATTCACTGAGTTACAAACTCACCCTCTCTATATATATGTAGGTGATGAGCAGGACGGCGGCGACGCCTAGATGCATTTTGCAAGCTTGTTTTGGATTCTTGACATGTCGGCCTGACTTGCATTTACGTCGGCTGTTTTGTATTCATGTCGGCATTTTTGTATTCTCGTCGGCAAATCTTGAAGATTATGCTTCTTTGGCTTGTAATCAATGTAATTGCATATGTCGGCTTTAGAAGCCTTTTGGTCAAGATGTAATTAGTATTTTGTTATTTGAAGATGAATTGTGAGCCATATTGTACATGTTATTTCATTTGATTTACGCACAGCTCTTATGGACCACTCGCAGTCGATTTATTGCTTCCGCATTCGTAAGCCCCCTATGAGTACTCTGTTTGTGTGTGGATTTTGTAAGATGGCCTTCGGTGATCTCGGATTACTGGCCATCACGGCACCATCCTACTAGGGGCGGGTTGGGGTCGTGACAAAATGAGTCAATCCTTCCAAAAATATGCTGAATTCATGGACTAAAGCTAGAATATGGACATGCATGTGAGGATTTCCATGAAATCAACCTCAAAACTCAACAATGTATACATGCATGCATGAATTAAGCTTCAATTCAACATTTTGAACCAATTCTAGACTCTAATCACCAAACTTCCATGAAACATGCAAGATACAACTTAAATACAAGTTCAAGAAGATGATTCTCCTACCTTAGGTCCTCAATTTCAAGCCTAGAAGCTCAATTATGCAATCCTCTCTTCAATTTCTTCTAGTTCCCAAGCTAAATTTGATGAATTCAAGTTTTCACCTAACTCTCCCTGTCTCTAGTCGGTTTTGTCCAAGAAGATGGAGAATGATGCAACAAAATGATACAAATTCAAGTCTTAAGAGATCTTATGAAGTGGCCAACTAATGTGACAAAAAGGTAAATAATGCAACTAATGTAATTTAACATTATTTAATCTAATTTAATCATACCAAATCACATTTCAATTAAATCTACCATAAAATCACATAAATTCTAATTAGCATAAAACATTAATCGATTTCAGATTCGGCCGCCAATAAAGCCTTCAATTTACAGTTTAAACTTAAAACATGAACAGATCAATTAACAGTCAAACAGATAGAAATGCGTTTAAACTAATACACTCAATCAATCAGTTCAGAATGTCAGTCAAATCAGTTACTTAATCATGTTCAGTCACAGTTTAGCAGTAATCAGTGGTATTATCAGTAAACAGTGGTGAGGGTTGTCACAATCTCCCCTCCTTACAAAGAGTTTGGTCCTCCAAACTCGAATTACCTTCATTTTAGAAGAATACAGGATCTAGAGGGAACAATTGAGGATATCTCTTGATGATATTGTCTTCCCTTTCCCAAGTGGCATATACGCCACCATGGTTTTGCTAATCAACTTTCACTAACGGAATTTCTTTGTTCCTTAACTTCTTAATCCGTCGGTTTACAACCTGAATAGGCCGTTCTTCATAAGTGTAGTTATCACTTAACACTACACGGGTAGGCTCAATCACATGGAAGGGATCCCGGAGGTAATCCCTCAACATTGAAATATGGAACACGTTATGCATATGCTCCATTTCAGGAGGAAGCGCTACTTGATACGCCACCGGATTACTCTTTTCAATAATCTCGTACGATCCGACATATCTCAGCGCTAACTTACCTTTAACCCCAAAACGGGTCTGCCCTTTCATCGGTGTCACTTTAACAAAAACATGATCACCTACTTCGTACTCTCTGTCTCGCCTTCGGATATCCGCATAGCTTTTCTGCCGGCTTTGTGCGGTTTTCAATCTCTGTTGAATCAGTTTCACTTTTTCAGTGGTTTCATGTACAATTTCGGGCCCAAGCAAAGGTCCATCTCCAACTTCTGCCCAGCAAATTGGAGATCAACATTTCCTGCCATACAAAGCCTCGAAAGGTGTCATACCAATGCTTGAATGAAAATTGTTGTTGTAGGCGAATTCAGCCAACGGTAAGTGGCTTTCCCAATTTCCCTGAAAATCAAGGACACACATTCTCAGTAAATCCTCCAGAGTCTGGATGGTTCTTTCTGATTAGCCATCTGTTTGATGATGGTATACACTACTCAGTCTCAGTTCAGTACCCAATGCTGTCTGTAGGCTTTGTCAGAATCTCGATGTAAACTTCGAGTCCCTATCAGAAACAATGGACACAGGCACTCCATGCAATCTAACAATCTCATCGATATAAAGTATAGCCAATTTGTCCGCATTATAAATTGTTTTGATAGGTAAAAAGTGAGCATATTTAGTCAATCTATCAACAATAACCCAAATTGAGTCCATACCTTTACTGGAGCGAGGTAAACCAACAATAAAATCCATAGTGATATGTTATCATTTCCACTCCGATATCAATAAGGGTTGCAGTAAGCCTGCGGGTCATTGATGTTTGGCTTTAACTTGTTGGCAATGAAGACATTTCGACACAAAGTCAGCAATCTCTTTCTTCATTCCTGGCCACCATAAATTTAGTTTCAAGTCTTGGTACATTTTCGTATTCCCTGGATGGATAGACAATTTTGAATTGTGGCCTTCTTGTAGAATTCTTCTTTTCAGTTCAGAATCACTCGGTACACACAACCTTCCTTGGAATTTCAACACATTGTTCTCAAATTTGAAATCCGACCTCGGTTTAGATTCTCGTTTATCAATGATCTTTTTCAAAAAGTCATCATGTTGCTGTTTCTCTTTAATTTCCTCAATCAGTGCCAGTTAAGCAGAAATAGCGGCTAAGGTTTCACCTTGTTCACGCAAAACAATTTCAACCTCAAATTTTTCAAGGTCACATAGCAATTTTTTCTGCCCGGTGAGTAAACAGGCTAAATTTCCAACTGATTTCCGACTCAGTGCATTGGCAACGGTGTCAGCTTTCCCCGGATGGTAAAAAATTTGCAAATCATAATCCTTTATCAGTTCTAACCATCTTCGCTGCCTCATGTTCAGTTCTTTCTGTGTGAAGAAGTACTTCAAACTCTTGTGGTCTGTATACACCGCACATGTTGCCCCGTAAAGGTAATGACGCTAGATTTTCAATGCAAACACTACTGCAGCAAGTTCCAAATCATGGATCGGGTAGTTCTTTTCATGCGGTCTCAGTTGTCGGGAAGCATACGCAATAACTTTACCATTCTACATTAAAACACATCCCAAACCCTTATAAGAAGTATCACTAAATATAGTATAACCATCCGTACCTGAGGGTAGGGTAAGAATCGGTGCAGTCACAAGTCGAGTCTTTAACTCTTGAAAGGCTGATTCTCTCTGATTGGTCCAGTCAAATGATATCCCCTTTTGAGTCAATTGAGTCAGTGGTAGGGCAATTTTGGAGAAGTCTTTGACAAACCTTCTGTAATACCCGGCTAAGCCTAGAAAACTTCGGACTTCAGCAACATTTGTCGGTCTAGGCCAATTCACTACTGCTTTAATTTTCTGCGGATCAACTGAAATTCCATCCTTATTGATTACATGTCCCAAAAACATAACATTGTCAAGCCAAAATTCACATTTTGTCAGTTTAGCATACAGTTTCCGTTCTCTTAGGGTCTGTAGGGCAGTTCTCAAATGATGTTCATGTTCTTCCGTGCTTTTGGAATAAATTAAAATGTCATCTATGAAAACAACTACAAATTCATCAAGGTATGGTTTGAAAATTCTGTTCATATGGTCTATAAATGCAGTAAGTGCATTAGTAACTCCGAAATGCATAACAAAGAATTCGTAATGTCCATACCTCATTCAAAAGGCAGTCTTTTCAATGTCCTCTGATTTGACTTTCAACTGGTGGTATTTGAATCTAAGGTCAATTTTAGAGAAAACCTGGGCACCCTGTAACTGGTCAAACAAATCATCAATTTGAGGCAATGGATATTTGTTTTTCATTGTTACCTTATTCAGTTCACGGTAGTCAATGCAGAGTCTTAATGAGCCGTCTTTCTTTTTCACAAACAAAACTGGAGCGCCCCACGGTGAAGTACTGGGCCTGATGAACTTCTTATCTAACAGTTCCTGCAGCTGAATTTTCATTTCTTTCAGTTCGGTAGGTGCCATTCTGTAAGGAGCTTTAGATACTGGCTGTGTACTCGGAATCACATCAATGGTGAACTCAATCTCCCTATCAATCAAATCCCTTGAAAAATCATTTGGAAAAACATCTGGGAATTCTCTGACTATAGGAATACTGTTCACATCAGTTTTAGCATTAGTAGGTACAGTTAATACACAACACAGATACCCTTTACACCCCTTTTTAATCAGCTTAAAAGCTTTTATGAATGAAATCAGATACGGGAGAGGTACTACTCCAACTCCGTTAAACACAAATTCAGGCAGTCGAGGTGGACGGAAAACAACTTGTTTTGTTACACAGTCTATGGTAGCATGATATTTTGTTAACCAGTCGATTCCCAATATCACATCAAAGTGATCAATATTCAGAGGCAGTAAATCAATAAACAAATGAACATCCCCAACAATAATTTCACATGCAGGGTACATATAAGCACAAGTTATAGATCCTCCAACAGGTGAAGATACAGCTAACAGATAGTTTATAGATTCCAGTGGTCTATTAAATTTTTGCGAAAAAGCATGCGATACATATGAATGTGTAGACCCCGAATCAATCAGAACATAAGCATTTTGAGTACAGATTGAGAGTATACCTGACACAACGGTCTCGGTATTCTGTACATCTCCCGGTACAAGTGCGAACACTCGGCCTTGTCTTATAGGCTCTTTTCCAGTAGCTTTGGGATTAGGTTTTGGTGCAACAGTTGATGCTACGACGCTGGCTGTAGCTTTACTATTGCCCTGAGGAGCAGAAGGGCAATCTTTGACCATATGGCTCACCTTGTCACACTTGTAACAAGTACCAGATATTTTATAGCAAACCCCTTTATATTTCTTACCACATTCAGAACAGGGAGGTATGGAACCACTTCCCTTACTGGAACTGATTGTTGGCCCTGTATTTTGCTTTTTATTCAATGAACTGTTCCGGCCTTTCTTAAACTTGAAGCCTCGTCTCTTCCCACGCCACTCGGTCGCTAGTGTTTCAGTTTGTTTCAGTGCCTTGATGTTTGACTCAGCCATTATTGCTCGGTCAAGAACATCTACATATTTCAGTAGTTTCAGAACATTGATTCTGTCAAGGATTTCAACATGAAGGCCGCCTTCAAACTTCCTGGCCTTTTTGTAATCGGTATCTACCATATGTGGTGCATATCTGGCGAGTTCAGTGAATTTCGATTCGTACTCAGCTACAAACATAGAACCTTGTTTCAACTGTTCAAACTCAGCCACTTTTCGATCCCTGACACATTGAGGGAAGTATTTCTCAAAGAAGGCTCCCTTAAACTGAGCCCAAGTCATAACAGTGTTGGTGTCACGGACAAGCATCCACCACCTTCTGGCCTCTTTTTGTAAGGTGAAGGTAGCCAATAGCACTTTGTATGCTTCAGAACACGGAAAGACTTCAAACAATTTCTCAGTCTCTAGGACCCATGCTTCGACCTTTAGCGGTTCGAGGCCTCATTGGAATGACAGTGGTTTCATTTTACTGAACTTCTGCGTTAGAGCAATTATATCATCATTCATATTCGGTTCCGGCTGTACCGGAGGAGGTAGGGGTTGTTGGTTCTGTTGTTGCCTTAAGGCCTCAGTTAGCAGTTCAACTGTTCTTTCTAGCCTTGCCATTCTGGCCTCAGATGATTCAAATTCATCAGCATTTCTTGCGTTATCTATTTCACTATAGACAATTATGGCAATTATAAACATAGACAGTTGCATACTTAACATATTAACACATTAGCACATATATTCATGTCATGGCCACACACACTTTTTCAATGCTCATGTAATGCCCTATTCACTTTTCTAGGACATCCTATAGCTCATTTGGACATGTGTGTGTAGTATAACTCGTGGTTTGACATCGCTTTGATACCACTCTGTCACGACCCAAACCCGCCCCTATGGGTTTAGCACCGTAACCGGCCAGTAATCCGTGATTATCGAAGGCCTGCTTAACAATAATAACAGTAATACAGAGTACAGGGGCTGGCGGAAGCCAAAATAGTAATAAAAGATGTCCAATGAGCTGTGACAGTCTGTATGCAAAAAAAAGGACTTTTTATACATATTCACATTCAGAACCAAAACAGTATATACATACATATACAATCATCCAGGACAGGGACCTAATCCCTATTAGAACAGTACAGGTACAGGTACAGTCAGTCTATACAAAAACAGAGATAGAAAGGATGAATCTACAACACCCAAAAAAGCCCTAGCTAAAAGGACTTGGAACCTCTCAGTGAGACACAATAGTTGGCTTGACAAAAAGGGAGTTAAACCCAACGCTCCTAACTCCGATCCGGTGCCTGGACACCTACATATATATATAAACAGTGAGCTAAAGCCCAGTGAATAACATATGCGTAAAGAGGTTAAGAATAAATGTCCTTTCAGTATTTAAAACAGTCAGTTATAACAGTATATCAGTCATTCAGTCATAGCAGTCATACGTGGTACGTCCCATAGCAAAATAGTACAGTAGGTCTTAGCAGATCGAACAGTCAATTGATGGCCATTATATCAGTAAACAGTAGGGGTTCCAACATGGGAATCGACAGAGATCTCTGTAACAATAGCAGTAACAGTACAGTAACAGTAAATTGCTATGGATGCCACGAATACAGTTCACAAATAGGATAAACATTCATTCAGTAAGAGATATCATTTCAGAAAGTAGTACAGTTGGTCATTCAGAAAATATTCATGATTGAATATATCTTTACAACATTGTTACTCACAGAGTTCTGGGCTACAGATAGGCTAATGAGCGTCCTCGGATACCAACCCTACACAGTTACAAGATGAAGACACACTAAGTTGCACGTTTGGGAAACAATAACTTAGTCCCTATCTTGACTCAGTGTGGTTTTGTAGCATTATCCTCATTAAGATGCCTTAAATTAGGCCTAGGAATGCCTAGGATAGAATGAGGATGTAAAGATACACTTTAAAACACTTTTCAAATTTTTGCTGAAACAGGGGTCCCGTTCGAGCATGGCTTTATCTGCTCGAGCGGACATGCAGACAAAAGAGCTACGCTCGAGTGTTACTTTCCTCGCTCGAGCGGACTGCAAAAGTACTAGATACGTGAAATTCACATTTGACGGGCGCTCAACCCCCGCTCGAGCGTGAGACACAAGTCCTCGCTCGAGCGTGCATTCCCTCGCTCGAGCAAACTGTAAACACATGCAAAGTACTGGATACACGCATTTTACGCTCGAGCGTTACTTTCCCCGCTCGAGCGGACTGCATGAACTCAGAGTGTACGTTCGAGCGTGGAGTTCCCCGCTCAAGCGTGGATCCAAAATCTGGAATTTCCAAATTTGTCTCCAAGCATGAAACTCAACATTTAAAGCATCAAATTCGATTCCTTTGGGCCAATTTTCTGGAAAACACTTTAAAACTCATAATATGACATGTTTCAAATATCAATTTGCAAAATCAAAGCCCAAATGTAGTTCAATTGAACCCATTTCTAAACAAAACTTCAAGAACATAATGTACATGCAACATGCATGAATTTAATCAACTTCAAGCTTCTAATACAAGAGCAAATGAGTCAATCCTTCCAAAAACATGCTGAATTCATGGACTAAAGCTAGAATATGGACATGCATGTGAGGATTTCCATGAAATCAACCTCAAAACTCAACAATGTATACATGAATGCATGAATTAAGCTTCAATTCAACATTTTGAACCAATTCTAGACTCTAATCACCAAACTTCCATGAAACATGCAAGATACAACTTAAATACAAGTTCAAGAAGATGATTCTCCTACCTTAGGTCCTCAATTTCAAGCCTAGAAGCTCAATTATGCAATCCTCTCTTTAATTTCTTCTAGTTCTCAAGCTAAATTTGATGAATTCAAGTTTTCTCCTAACTTTCCCTGTCTCTAGTCGGTTTTGTCCAAGAAAATGGAGAATGATGCAACAAAATGATACAAATTCAAGTCTTAAGAGATCTTATGAAGTGGCCCACTAATGTGACAAAAAGGTAAATAATGCAACTAATGTTGATGAAACAGTTCGTTCACGGTGGATGGACTGGACCGATCCAAGCTCCTCAAGCCCACGTCCGAGTGATGAGGCCCACCAGAAGACCTGCAAACAAGTTCAACAGGGAACAGGGTAGTCCCCCAGCGAACCCTCCGGCGTGTAAATTAGAAGTGGAAGTAGGGAATGTAGCGCGAGAGAGAGAGAGAGACAGGAACAGAATACTTAACCTTCTTCTTGCCTTCTATACTTGCTTATATTCTTTGGTAATCATTTCACTGTCCCTTCCGACGTGCCTCCCTTGCCCAAAAGCCTGTGCTGTAGCCTACCTTGTTCAGGGTAAAGGGGCGCTATTCCGACGGGGAGGTGTTGTCGTAATAAATGCTGTGATGGCTGCATTAATGGTGATGTGTTGTGGCAATAACTTTGCAGATCTTTGTTTGCTGATGTGTTGTGGCAAGACAAGCCACATTAGTAGACAAAGATCTGCAAAGTTATTGCCACAACACATCACCATTAATGCAGCCATCACAGCATTTATTACGACAACACCTCCCCGTCGGAATAGCGCCCCTTTACCCTGAACAAGGTAGGCTACAGCACAGGCTTTTGGGCAAGGGAGGCACGTCGGAAGGGACAGTGAAATGATTACCAAAGAATATAAGCAAGTATGGAAGGCAAGAAGAAGATTAAGTATTCTGTTCCTCTCTCTCTCTCTCGCGCTACATTCCCTACTTCCACTTCTAATTTACACTGTAACGCCCTCAAAATATAACATAAAACCCATCAATATAGACATGCATTGATATACAAAGGTTCAACATTCTTCTATTCATCAGAATACTTGATTATAAAAGGTATTACATGTTAACAACAAAAGCAAATGCCCTACGGGCTTACAGCTTTCCAAGTTAACACTTGGTTACAAAAAAAAAAGAGTACTAACTCTATTACACATTAAGCCCTTGGCTTGAGTCTACATGTAATACATCAAAAGAACATAGACACAAAAAGTCTGTCCGCCTCTAGCCTCCCAAGCTATGTCCTTGGAGGTGGCATGTTACCTGTACCTGAAAATGATGTTCCCATATAGGATGAGCCACAGCCGAGTAGAAATACACCAAACCAGCCATGAACAATGACTAAAAGATTAGCAGTTGATAGATGGTCAACCCTGATACACCCACTTATATCACATTACAATTATATGACATACAAGTCCATATTACTTTTCATTTTCTCATTTTCTGTAGATAAGCATATTAGCTACATCACATCTCAACAGATAAGTATAAGAACTATATCATGCAACCAAAGATAAGCATATGAGCTATATCTACTCTTCTCTAGACAAGCATATGAGCTATATCTACGGAGTTCATCCCCTATCTCCTCCCAACACTATCCGGTTTAGAGGTACATCCCCTATTTTCCCCTAAACCACGGAGTACATCCCCCATCTCCTCCTCTACACACAATGTATATAAACACATAGGTTCTACATACATTCAACCAATACATAAAGTTAATGTATTCTATCAACCGTCAAGTCCTATGACACATTCCATTGATTAGTTTTTGTTTGCCTAATCATCATGCATTGTCTACAACAATCAAGACTATCCTCCACCGATAGCCCAAAGCAGTTATTTCTAAACAGGAAATAAATGCACAAATGGATAATATATCAACATTTCACTTCGGTGAGCGATAAATAATTCAACTACACCCTTTAATCCCATACACTTCCAATCTCAACATTTCCAATTCAATTCCTCATTTCCTTTAATTAATTATATGCATTAATTAATTAAAACAATTAGGGCAAATTCCCATAATTAACAAAACAACCCTAAGGTTCCATTTTCATCCATAATCCATCATCTAACTCATCTTTCTATGCCAAACTTGCATTTAGGTTTATTAAAAACAAAACCCCAACTTTTGTAAAATTACACAAAAGACTCAAACTTTCTCAAAATTACCCAACAACACCCAACATATCAAAATGCTAAAATTTAAAGACAAAATCCATAAAGAGGAGTAGGTTATCCCTACCTCAAAGTTTGAGCTTAAAAGGAGATGAAGACCCAACAACCAAAATGCTCCAAATCCAAATATTTTCAGATTAAATCGAGCCCCAAGTCACCCTCTATCTTTTTAACAAAGCATTTAGGGTAGATTCACACTAGAAGGAGATGATTTCTTAGAGAGAAGACAAGTCTAGAGAGAGAGAGTCTCAGATCTAGGGTTTAAAGATGAAAAGGTTTTGAAAAAGTGAAGTTCAACACGGCTGCTGCTAACTGATATAAACAGGCTCGCTCGAGCGAAGACTTGGTCGCTCGAGCGACCAGACACAGAAACTCTCGCTCGAGCCAAAAACTTAGAAGCTCGCTCGAGCGAATAAAAGCTCGCTCGAGCTAAAAACTCGAACCATCAGGTCTGCAACCAGACGCACGCTCGAGCGACGGAACGCTCGCTCGAGCGAAGACAAACCAGATCGCTCGAGCGAAGAAAGCTCGCTCGAGCAAAAAAATGTAACTCTCAGCATCTGAACCAGACGCAATCGCTCGCTCGAGCGAAGTCACTCTGGCTCGACCCACCAGACAAAAAACACACCCCTCGCTCGAGCGACCAAACCCTCGCTTGAGCGAAGGCCTAAAATTCTGGACAGCAACACTTGGCTCCCAGACACAACCAACCTGTAACAAACCTGCCCAACACATCCTATAACTCAAATACAAAGTAGAAAATGATGCAAACAAGATAATAACCAACTACTAACATCCACGGACACAAGTCCGGATCACTGTACAACAAGGGTAAACCCGGGATCGCTATACGCCGGAGGGTTCGCTGGGGGACTACCCTGTTCCCCGTTGAACTTGTTTGCAGGTCTTCTGGTGGGCCTCATCACTCGGATGTGGGCTTGAGGAGTTTGGATCGGTCCAGTTCATCCACCGTGAACGAACTGTTTCATCAAATGTAATTTAACATTATTTAATCTAATTTAATTATACCAAATCACATTTCAATTAAATCTACCATAAAATCACATAAATTCTAATTAGCATAAAACATTAATCGATTTCAGGTTCGGCCGCCGATAAGGCCTTCAATTTACAGTTCAAACTTAAAACATGAACAAATTAATTAACAGTCAAACAGATAGAAATGTGTTTAAACTAATACACTCAATCAATCAGTTCAGAATGTTAGTCAAATCAGTTACTTAATCATGTTCAGTCACAGTTTAGCAGTAATCAGTGGTATTATCAGTAAACAGTGGTGAGGGTTGTCACAACTATGATTCCAAAACCCTTCCAAACATAGCCTTACACTTTTTCATAATATCTCAAACAAGTATATAATTCAAAAGAATAGTCATTTCCTGACATCTAATCTCATAGCCCAATAAACATGGCATATACATTCTTTCAAGCTAAATAATCTAGGGGTGAATTGGGAAGTTAGTTAAAAGTTGATTTTTTTAACTTTTTGTCCTTTGTGAATAAAAAATGTGAGAGATGATGTAACTTAAAATAGGTTAAAAACTAAAAACTAGTCTAATTAGCTTGCCAAAAGACCCTTCAGAAACTATGGGTGTGTTTGGTTTTGTTTTGGGAGATAAATTTTTTTTAAAAATATTGGGGAAAATGTTTAGAAATATTTTTGGTTTGTTTGGTTGTATATTTTGGAAATAATTTTGGAGTGTGTGAGTTTGGGATGATTTGATATTTTGTTGTAGTTGAGTAGATGTGTGTGACAGAAAAAGTGATTGTGTAGGAATTAGAAAGTGATTTTATAATTTTTTTTTTCAAATCACTAAACCAAACAAAATTTTCGAAATTTTCTTCAAAATTTGTCTCTTAAAAACAAACCAAACGAGGCCTATATGTTCCAAGTTTTTTTTTTTTTTTTTTCCCTTTCTTTTTTGTCAAAGATAGAACGTTAGTATGTTAGTAAAATTAGATTACAATTTAAATGTGTCACTGTTGATCCATCAGCTCGAACCTTAGACTTTTCATGTACCACACTCTAAGACGCAACTATATATCACTCGGACAAATCACACGCTAAGACATAATTACATGTCACTTTGACAAAACGCCCAAACTCCAAAACTAACAATTTAGGCTATGTTTGGCTTGAGTTTTTTTTGGCTATTTAGTCACAAAAAGATAAAATAAATTAAAAAATTAATAAGATAAAATATTACATCTAAATTATAATTATTTCGTTTTTCCTTTCATAGAAGTTCAAAAATAAAAAAAATTCAATTAAAATGAGACTTTTTAACCCAAAATAAAAAAAACTAAAAAATCAACGTCCTAAACGAAAGCTTAATAAATTACGATTCCGCCCATTTAGGCCGTGGAAACAAACATGGCCTACATTCCCTTCCAACATAACCCGTATAAGAACACGACCAAAACCTGTGCCCCACCACCGCCAGGGCCCTCTCTCTCTCTCTCTCTCAACTTAAATACGAAGCAAAACCCTTCTACTCCATAGCATAGGGTTGTTCTCTCCCCTTTCCCCCAGCCTCCTCCAACTGAACCTAGAGAGAGAAGAAGAACTAGAGAGAGAGAGAGTATGGCGCAGTCACTGGAGTTGCTGTTGATTCAGTTCTTGATGCCTGACAACGATGCTCGGAGGCAAGCGGAGGACCAGATTAAGCGCCTTGCCAAGGATCCGCAGGTGATTCCGGCCCTAATCCACCACCTCCGCACCGCCAAGACCCCCAATGTGCGCCAGCTCTCCGCTGTGCTCCTCCGCAAGAAGATCACTGGCCACTGGGCCAAGCTCTCCCCACACCTCCGCCAGCTCGTCAAGCAGTCCCTCATCGAAAGCATCACCTTGGAACACAGGTTTTCATTCCCTCAATTTTTGAATTAAAAAAAAAGAGAAGAGAATTGTCTAACCATTTGCTTTTACTATGTATGATTTACATGAACTTAGCATTAATTCTTGTTATTAATCTTACAATGTAGTTTGATTATGTGGTTTAACCCCAAAAACACAATCATTGGTGATTTAAGTAGATGGTTTAAGCCCAAAACACAAATTATTGCAAACTAGTTAAAATTTTGTAATATTTGAGTTCAAAAGCTAAATTTTCTATTTTGCCTATACACTTTTATTTTTTATTTTTTAGACACTAAAATTATCTTTTATAAACTCAACACAAGTAATTCCAAAATATCAAAACTAATATACGTTTTTTAATATTTGACTAGCCAAAACTAGTAGCTACATTTGTTGAGTCAAAACCAACAAAACTAAAATAGCTAACTTAATAACTAGTTTGATATTTTAGTTAAAAAAGTAAAAATAGCTAGTTTGATGAAGATGCTCTTATTTCAGAGAATCCTATTCCCCTTTTTTGATGGTCCTTGATTTATTATATAAAATTTTAAGCATGTAACTGTACTTCAAAATTTGGGAAGCATGATGTTACCATATTTTCAAATGATGCTTTGTCTAAAATTGGATGATGATGGTGGTCATATAAGTTGAAATGAGACGAATGATGAAATTTTTTGTGGATTTTAATGATAAATATTATAGAGAATAAGTGTTTTCTACCAGATATGAGATTATACCGTGACAAAGGGTTGGCTACACCAAGTAAAGTCTAAGGGCCTTTTTGGTTTTCTTTGTTTTTGTGTTTTCGAAAACAAAAATTATGAAAAGTTTGAAAACACCCATCACCCATAGTTTTGATGTGGTTTTTAGAGAGCAGAACCGCGCCCAAGGCCGAGTGCTTTCCCCTTGAAAGGAAGGGGTGGCGTGGTATTTCCACGAGAGAGGTTTTTATAAAATTTGTGGCGCACACTATATTGTGCAATGGGCGTACATCAGATTGGGACTCCATGGCCACTTTGCTGCTTCAGTTTTGCAACCAAAGCGAAGGATTTCCCTACAATCAACTCATAAAGAATTGAGAAAATATATATTTTTATTACGAAAATCGGTCCCTCCTTTGCTGTTATTTGTTACCTCTATTAACAACGTGGAGAAGTTGAATTTTGTAATTGCATTTTATTTTTTTCTTGGAAAGGGTTCAGGCTTGATATATAGAACTTTCTTTCCATTTCTATTGAGGTTGCCTTGGTTTGGTTGTCACTGGCAGATAAGAATGATGGTTACCAAAATTTAGAGTTCCAGTCAAATCTAATTAATATATGAGTTGTGAGCCATGGTTTAAGCCGGGCATGCTTATACCAGAAGCTCCCCACTTTACTTCTAAACCAAACTTGTTGGAATTAAAAAGTCGCTATTTTCATGTGGTTTTTTTTTTTTTTTTTTTTTTTTTTTTTTTTTTTTTTCTATTTTTGAGGAATCATTTATGAAAAATTAAAAATATATTTTTTGGTTTTTATTTTTTGTTTTTGTCAAACTAGTTTCTGATTTTTTAAATTTTTTTTCAAAAAACAAGCTTGTAAAACTCAACCAAACTGTGTGTAGCATTTTTTTCTTCTTGCCTACCTCAGAAGCAGTTATCAAAACAAAATCAAATGCACTGAAAGTTAAATAGAGAAACCTTTATTTGTCATGATAGTGGTTGTGGTAATTGTTATAGTTAATGTTTTGGCAGCAATAATTAGAGGCTACAATAGCTGTGTTTTTATTTTATTTTAAATTTGTCTGGTCCCTGACTAGGTTCGTAATATAGAGAAATAAAATGACTGAATTGGTTCATTTGTGAATTGTGATCCAAACCAAAACTTGAAGTGTTTTAAACTGTAATCTTGAATTCTAAGATGATAAACACTAAAAATATGACTGCGAATAGGTGTCAACAATTGATGGCTACAGAAGGAGAAGATTGCTTGATGGTGAATTTTTCTCCTTTTCCCCTTATCTCTTTCCTAATAGGGGCAAAGCGATTTCCCCTAGGGGACACATCAGTGGCATAGGTCTTATTCCCCAATAATGAGACTCATGTTCAGTTGTCCTTACCTTAATGGAAAAAAAAAAAAGCAATCATAAACCTCAACTGGCCTCGTTTGGAAACAGACTATTTTAGTAACTTTTTGGCTTTTTGGCTAAAATATGAGGTAAAAAAAAGTAATATGTTTGGGATGATTTTTTGATTTTTTACGAAAAGATGTGCAAAAAGTAGAGAGAAAAGGAAATCTCTAACTTTTTAGTATAAGTTGTTGGTTTTTTGGTTTTTTTAGTAACTTTTTGGCTTTTAAGCTAAAACAGCCACTTGGCAAACGAGGCCAACTTTTTTAGCCTTTGTTGTAATTATTTTGGCATGATTACGTTATGTATAAAAAATAGGGAAAAAGAATCCCCTTGAAAAATATGTCTTAACTGTGATAATCCTACATTAATAAAAAATGGTGAAAGCCATATAGGGGGTGTTTGGGAACCCAAGTTTGAGGCTAAAATAGCCTCAAATACTAAAAAAGCCAAATAACCTCAAATAGTATCCTAAACCAATGATTTATATTTGAAAAAAAAAAAAGAGCAGTTGGCAGTGGGGCAGCCTACACTGTCACATTGACAGTGTAGGCACAGTGTAGTGACAGCCTAGTCCCACAGGCTGAAATGACAATTTTGCCCCTTTAGATCAATTTTGGAAAAAGTGAGGTTAGGGATAAATTTGTCATTTCAGCCTCAAATATCATTTCAAGCACATTTTTTAATACAATAACTCAAATAAAAATCCATCCTATCTTCCCAAATACAAAAACGAAAATAGCCTACTAAAATAGCAAAAAAGCCAAAATGCCTAAAAAATAGCCACTTCCCAAACACCCATGGTAAACCCTTTGCCTTTGTATAGAGAATGGTGAAAAACCATCATGCTTTTACTTTAATGATCCCATTATCAATATCACTCTGAAGTATGAGGCTTTATTCTGTTCTTTCCTCTATGAAGTCTATACATTTTACAATGTGTTGATTGTTCTTGCATGAAACCACACTTTCAATTGGATTTATTGATGAAATAGAAGCTTAATTTCCTTTCCTGTTGATGCATGATTTTAGTATTGGGGAGGATGGGTAGACTGAGAAGTATTTGATATGATGTGTTTTTGTAGTCCTCCAGTGAGGCGAGCAAGTGCAAATGTGGTGAGTATCATTGCAAAGTATGCTGTTCCAGCTGGAGAGTGGCCTGATTTATTGCCATTTTTATTCCAATGCAGCCAGAGTCCACAAGAAGACCATAGAGAAGTAAGTTAATTGCTATTGAAAGCTTTTTCATGTGATTGGAAATCAGGATGACTTTTTT
Source organism: Camellia granthamiana (assembly GCA_036172215.1). Lineage (NCBI taxonomy): Eukaryota > Viridiplantae > Streptophyta > Magnoliopsida > Ericales > Theaceae > Camellia > Camellia granthamiana. The sequence goes on along the minus strand of CM069908.1, from coordinate 118,747,582 downwards.
TATTTTTTTGCGATTGGAAAATCAGAATGACTTGAGAGAAGATGATTCAATCTTGTCAGTACTTCCTCCTCCCCTTATAATATTGATCTTATTAGTATTTTGGGCTGTATGGCTTATTAAAAAATGACACGGTTTGACATTGTGGCAAATGGAAAAGTTTATGTGATAAAAGAATGGATCTTGTTTTTCTTTCTATAGTATAAACTTAAAAACTTGGAGGGTATGCTGGGAATTCAAAAAAAAAAAAGAAAAAAAAGGACCTATTTTCATTTATATATATATATTTCAGTGGATAACAATATTTAATTATGTCCAATCTCTTGGACATAGAGTCATCTGTGGAATACGTAACATGACTATTCCGTGAAGGTTGATCTGCCAACCAAGGTGAAGGATACAAGAAACTGTGTTTAGGCCTGCATACAAGGTTGTGACCTGCTACCTATTATCAACTTGAATCCTTGATGACTTCAGGATTGTGGAATAGTATATACAAGTGCTATTATTGCATTGCTAAATTTAGTAAGTGCTAATACATGCATACATACACATAGATATATACATACATAACTTTTGTGACAGCCCCTTGTCATGTTTATCTATCTGCTTCCTATAAGGGGAATTTCTGTATCTACTCTAAACTCTGAATGAAATGGTCTACTTCCACATGTATACGTTTATAATCCTGATCTTTCCAGTGTCATCATTATGTTTTTTGAGTTACTATTATGTAGTGCTCTCATTCCTTTCCATTTTCACCAGTTACTCACATTGGTACCCTGTGGAGGATATAAAGGGCTAACAGATAATCTCTCTCTGTGATGCAAGGTGGCATTGATCCTTTTCAGCTCTTTAACTGAAACGATTGGGAATTCATTTCGACCACATTTTGCAGACTTACAAACTCTTTTATTGAAGTGCCTACAAGATGAGACTAGTAACCGGGTCAGAGTTGCTGCACTTAAGTAAGCCGATTGAAAAAAATTGTTCCAAATTTCTTTTTATTTTTTGGCGTGAGAGATATTCTGGCATGGATGCTAACAACTAATTTACGGCACATTGAATTTTAATCATGTTGCCAGGGCAGTTGGGTCTTTCCTTGAGTTCACTCATGATGGGGCTGAAGTGGTGAGTAATTTTCATTCCTTTGCACTGTTGATACTCTGTGATATTCCCCATGAGTTCTGTCTGGCAAAAGACAACGTGTTAATAATTTGATAATGTTGGTTGGGTTGTTGACTTATGAGTTTGTTAAGTTGGCATGAGTGAAGGTCATTCATATAAATTGAGGAAATCTTTCCTCGTGTTACTCATCACATAGAACTAGTGAAGAATCATAGAACTAGTGAAGAATGTAAATAAATGTAGGAGACTCATCCCAGCTGTTTACACGAATTAAGACATTTATGAGACTCGTCCAAGCTGTTTACACGAATTAAGAAATTAATTTTGAAACCAAAAAAGGCATTCTGCAGGCAGTTTCCATGAAATTCCTGGTTTATACACATAGTTAATTCTCTGGATGCTTATTTTGATACCTTAGTTTCAGTATAATTAACAATGGACATGCTATTGGATTGTTGCCACTCATTAGGTTGTTTTAGTCCTTTAAGTAATGCGGTTGCTCCATCATTGGGATTTGGCATGGCTTTGATACTTGATGGAGCTGATGTGGGCAAATTTGTCTTTGAAATGCTTATGACGTATTACATGTAGGATAATATCTCTGGTTCCTTCAATAAATTTTTAATTGTAAAGGGTTCCACTATCTTCTGTGCTAAACCTGTCTGAATCGATGGCTGTTATTTTTTATGATATACCATGACTTGGATGGACTTAATTCTGCATAGTGTGAGGCTATTTCTGGGAACTGAAGCAATCTTTTATTATTGCTTTTTGTGCCTTCAATCTCTGCCATAACTTCGCAGGTCAAGTTTCGAGAATTTATTCCCAGTATTTTAAATGTATCAAGACAATGCCTTGGCTCTGGTGAGGAGGATGTTGCTATAATTGCTTTTGAAATATTTGATGAGCTGATTGAATCTCCTGCACCTCTTCTTGGGGAATCAGTTAAAGCCATAGTGCAGTTCTCTCTTGAAGTTTGTTCTAGTCAAAATTTGGAAAGTAGCACTCGTCATCAGGTTAGGAGCATGGAATTATATCTTTTTCCTTCTACTAACTTATCCTAGCATGCCTTTTGTTTTCCGTGTCCTTAATCTCTTGATCACTCGTGTTTTGTTTAATGCGTCAGGCTATTCAAATAATTTCATGGCTTGCAAAGTACAAATCCAATTCCCTTAAAAAGCACAAGCTGGTTATTCCTATCTTGCAAGTTATTTGCCCATTACTTGCAGAAGCTTCTAACAGTGATGGTGATGATGATCTGGCACCAGATCGAGCTGCTGCTGAAGTTATTGATACCATGGCTTTAAACCTTTCAAAACATGTGTACCCTCCGGTTTTTGAATTTGCTTCTTTGAGCAGTCAGAGTGCTAATCCTAAGTTTCGGGAAGCTTCGGTTACAGCTTTAGGTGTTGTTTCAGAGGGTTGTTTAGAGTTGATGAAAGATAAGTTGGAACCTGTTCTTCATATTGTTTTGGGGGCTCTTAGAGATCCTGAACAAATGGTGAGGGGAGCTGCCTCTTTTGCATTGGGTCAATTTGCAGAGCATTTGCAGCCTGAGATTGTCTCCCACTATGAAAGCGTTCTTCCTTGCATTTTGAATGCCCTGGAGGATGCATCTGATGAAGTAAAGGTACACAAGTGCTGGACAAGATATTATTTCTGAAATTTATTAAATTCTTTCCATTTTATAATTCAAGCTTCTGTGCAGGAAAAATCATATTATGCACTTGCAGCATTTTGTGAGAACATGGGTGAAGAAATCCTTCCTTTTCTCGATCCTTTGATGGGGAAATTACTTGCTGCACTTCAGAATAGCCCACGTAATTTGCAGGAGACATGCATGGTAAATTTTTTTTACTGTCTGAAGATTTAGTTTGATGTAACTGTGAAATTTATTATCCCTTTAAGCAAGCTTGCTCGTGATGTTGTTGCAGTCTGCAATTGGTTCAGTTGCATCTGCTGCGGAGCAAGCCTTCATTCCTTTTGCTGAACGGATTCTGGAGTTGATGAAAACGTTCATAGTGCTTACTAATGATGAGGACCTCTGTTCGCGAGCAAGGGCTACTGAATTAGTTGGCATAATTGCAATGTCTGTGGGGAGAACGCGGATGGAACCAATTTTACCTCCTTTCATTGAAGCTGCAATTTCTGTAATTAACTTTGGCACTTTCTTTAATTGGAAGTACTTGAGATATTTTCCAAGCATTAGATTTAATGGGGTTTAATTTTATCAGGGATTTGGGTTGGAATTTAGTGAGCTTCGAGAATACACTCATGGTTTCTTCAGCAACGTGGCAGAGATTTTGGATGAGGGATTTGCCCAGGTATGCATGGCTTTGGTCATATTAAGTTTTGAGTGTAATTGTTTTTGCGTCCTTGTTAATATTTGGCATTTTCTTCTGGTCAACAGTATCTTCCACATGTTGTTCCTCTAGCATTTTCATCCTGCAATCTCGATGATGGCTCTGCTGTGGATATTGATGACTCTGATGAGCATGAGAACATTAGTGGATTTGGTGGAGTTTCATCTGATGATGAAGCTCATGATGAACCAAGGGTTCGGAATATCAGTATAAGAACTGGAGTATTAGATGAAAAGGCTGCTGCAACTCAGGCCCTTGGCTTATTTGCTTTGCACACCAAGAGTTCCTTTGCACCGTATCCTTTATGATTATATCTCTTTTTATTTTGTTCAAAGGAACTATAATTGAAAAATGCATATATTTTTATTTGAATTCTTTGACTTTCTTAAGCTATTTGGAGGAGTCATTGAAAATTTTGGTTAGACACTCAACCTACTTCCATGAGGATGTTCGGCTTCAAGCCATTATCGGATTGAAACGTGAGTAACCATACCAACTTAACTAGTGAATGGAAACACTCGTATTTTGAGATGCGAATTGCTTGGTGCCTAGGGCTTTGAAGAAAACTGAATTAGCAGCAATCTGCCAGATGAATTATTGATTTCCTTAAATCTGTTATCTGTGAGACAAACCATAAAAAAATGAATAAAATTACAGAATGAAGGAGTTTTGGAGGAGCTGAAAAACATTCTACGGCCTTGGTGAAAGAAAATCACTCTCACAGCTCCTAAGCTTAAAAGTCCACTCCTAAGGCACCATATATTTTTGAAGTGGGTGTACCACCTTTTTGTTCCAGTTTTACATACTTAAAATGACCTGGGTTTATGTACCATTGAACTAAGTGTTTGTTCAGGCATTATTATTGTTTGTGCAAGCATGAGTTACATAATCAGCATGGCTGATATAAGATAACTGCTCCTATCTCAGATGAAATCTCATGGTTCATCTCAGAATGCAATTTAGAATGTTGGGGTTGTTTCTTTTAGATCAAGCGTCTGTCCTTTCTTGAGTTGGACATACATTGGCATAGTAATCTTACTGTAGTTCAACTAAAGTAAAAAAATAAAATAATGCCATATGTGACTGTTTGGAAGGCTCTGTCTGGCAGTGCAAGGAGAGGGATTTAATTGTTTATTTGGCGTGAGCGTGGCCTAAGAGAATGCTCTTTGCAGGGAATATTATGTCGGTGTCACATAGATTGAACTTCTTGTACATCAGGCCTTGTCTGTCTCTGTCAGTCTGTCTCTGTATACAGATATATATATATAATTTGTGGGGAGGAGTTTGTTCCACTTTTGGCTGGTTGGTGGAATTTGTATTGGGCTCGTTGAAGTATGCCATGATATAAAGTGGTTTAAGTCTGTGTAAGAGTTGCTGCTGCGGACATGTTTGGGAACATAGGTTTTATAGCCACAAATGTTTAAAGCTTGGATTAGTTCTCTCTTTTTGATTGCTTTTCATCACACTGGTCTTGATCTACTCATTGCCTTTCTTTCTGTTCTTTGTTGCTATACAAAGCAATATACTATTAACATTACTTGTTATCTTGTTCCATAACCTTATGAAGTTCTTAAACCGAGAAAAAAAATGGTGGACCATTAATGTAGCAGTCCAAAAAAGAAGATCTACTCTGGAAGGATCTATATTTCTAGTGAGAGAGACCTATCTTACGACTCAAAGTTAGTGTTTTTAAATTTTAATCTTGGACAAATTAGGTTAATTAAGTTCTAAAAATTCAAATATGTTTATAGTCTTGGCCCTGTCCATTTAACTGTCCATTTAACTTTAACGTTTTTACTTAGTAGAATGAGATTATCAAACAGCATCTCAGTTCAGTTGTTAATTAGTGGAGTGAAAATGTGTGATTGTTTTGTGGTGACAACACCAGCGTCATCACTTTAATACTGTCTGGTTATGAAACATTCTATTGCCCTTATTTTGAATCTAGTCCGAGTATAGGATTCTTTGAACGCCATCAATACAATGGTCCTTTGTATACAGATGACAAAGATAGTTATATATAAAAGAAGTTAGATTTCCATTCATATGTAATTTAATTTTTTTTCTCAATGTAGAGTAATTTAAGTTATTTGGTACTTATTCAAACTATTTGATCTGTTGTTTCAGATATTTTAACAGCTGCACAAGCTGTATTCCAAGGTCATAATGTAAGTGTGCATCAGCTTCTTTCTATTTCTCTGCATTTTTTGTTTGTGCTTTAAATTTTTGACATCCTAGTTGAGAACTTTATTAACTTTTTTGGTAAACTTGCTTTGTTTAATGTTAATTGAATGCTAAAATGGTTCCACCAAATAATTTATATGATTGGTGTTCTTAGTAGTTAGGGTCATATTTAGCCTTCAGCCAGATATGCTACTAATACTGTCAAAATTACTTCTCTCTTTCTCTGCAGGAAGGACCAACAAAGGCCAGAGAAATTCTTGGTAAGATCTTGATCCAGTAATGACAATTACATCATATATGGCATTTTCAAGGCTATGTCCAATTTTCTAGAGAATCCATAAATCTTTTTATATTATGCAGATACCGTGATGAATATTTATATCAAGACTATGACTGAAGATGATGACAAGGAAGTTGTTGCGCAAGATTGTATGAGCATAGCTGACATCATCAAGGACATTGGATACATAGCGGTTGAGCCATGTAAGTTTGAATTCTGGTTTTTCATTCTGTCAGTTGAAATCCTTGTTTTAGTGCAAAGCAAATTATTAGGTCTAATATGCTTCCCAATCTGATTTGGTTTCAGATATGCCTCGGCTTGTTGAGGCAACTTTGGTATTGCTTAGAGAAGAATCAGCATGTCAGCAAAAAGAATCTGATGGTGAAATTGATGATGACGATGCTGAACATGATGAAGTGCTTATGGATGCAGTTTCTGACCTCCTACCTGCATTTGCAAACTCCATGGGTATCCATTTTGCGCCCATCTTTGAGAAGCTGTTTGGTCCCTTAATGAAATTTGCGGTGGGTCAGCAACTGCTATTGACATGCATATTCATAATATCTTGCCTTCTGTTCATAATTTTAGACTCATATTTTGTAATTGACAATTGCAGAAAGCTTCACGCCCACCACAAGATCGGACCATGGTGGTTGCATGCCTAGCAGAAGTTGCTCAGCATATGGGTCCTCCTATTGCGGGCTATATTGATGTAATTTATCAGGAATCTAAGACTAGCTGTTTAATTTGGATTCTTTTTGGTTTCTCGTTTATATGGTGTTAATTTCCAAGAAATTGGGTAATGTTTCAGGCTGTAATGCCATTGGTACTCAAAGAACTGGCATCACCAGTGGCAACTAATAGGAGGAATGCTGCTTTTTGTATTGGAGAGCTGTGCAAAAATGGTGGTGATTCCGCTCTGAAGTATCCTTCTAAATGCATACAAATATACAATTTTTTCATTTGCTTATTTTTTCGTTTTTCTGATATTTGTTATTTTGGGTTTCCATTTTTTTCACGGGGTTGTGGAGAAGAAGGATTCATGTGGCCGACTCCATTTGATGGGACTCCAGGCTTGGTTTGGTTTGGTTTGGTTGAAGATTTGTAATTTTCAACTATTTTTGAATTAAATTCTGTTTCACGATATTGCATTTGCTTTGTTAGAGCGTTTCCTTTACAACTATGCAAGATACTATGGCGATGCACTACATGGACTTTATCCATTATTCGGGGAGTCTGAGCCAGATGATGCTGTAAGGGACAATGCAGCTGGTGCAGTGGCAAGGATGATAATGGTGCACCCTGAATCCATCCCGTTGAATCAGGTTTATCATCTGGTCACCTTTAATTCTTATCCAGTCCTTATGGCCTAAATTCTGTTTGGGTGCTCAAATTATTTTTGTTTTTTTTTCCCCTCTTAGGTGCTTCCCGTTTTCTTGAAAGTTCTTCCTTTAAAAGAAGATCACGAGGAGTCCATGGCTGTCTATAGTTGTGTGTGTAATCTTGTTCTATCGTCCAATCCCCAGGTATTAATCCTCTCTCTCTTATTAAGGGTTTGTTTAATTCGAAAGAAATAAATGATGGGAAGTGAAACTGATATAAAGTGAAAGAAAAGAAAGTATATTTTCCACATGCATTTGATTAAGATAAAAATTTTACAAGGAGAGAAATTAGGTATTATAAACATAAGTAACTACTTTTATGAACAAATTTAAACTTGTATTTTCTTTCTTTCTTCCTTCTTTTTTTTTTTTTTTCCCCGAGAAACTAAAAGCTTAATTGTCATGCTAATATAGGTTGTACAAGAAAAACAATTTGCTTGTAACTTCCAACACTTTCTTGCTAAACGAACTTAGAAAAAGTTTTGGTTGCGTTTGGTAGAGTTTTAGAATTATGATTTGAGAATAGAGTTGTATTTTGAGTTTGTGAGTTTTGGAATTATGATTTGAGTGTGGAAAATTTGTTTGGTTATGAGTTTTGAAAAGAGTTTGAATTGTGTAATGTGACATATGATATTGAAAAGTGGGTGTTTTGAAAAGTGGGTGTGGAATTAATTTTCTAAAGCTGCAACCAAACAACACTCAAACTAAGAGGTAGAATTAAACTTCAAAAGCTCTATTTTTCTCCATTTCTCACACTTTTCACTACTTTCATCCCAACCAAACTTAACCTAAAATGAGACACAGAGAGTGAACAGAAAGGTGCTATCCTTCATTGTCTTTACTTTTCTTTTCTTCTATTTCATTTTTGTTTCCTGCAAATAATACCCGCTAACCCTTTTCTTGGGGATTTCTGTTCATTCTAAATGCAAAACAGATCCTGTCTCTAGTTCCGGACTTGGTTAATCTTTTTGCCCAAGTTGCAGTATCACCCGTTGAAACATCTGAAGTCAAAGCTCATATAGGCAGGGCTTTCTCTCACCTGATATCTATTTATGGGCATCAGATGCAACCTATTTTGAGCAGCCTTTCACCAACACATGCTAATGCCTTAGCTGCAATTGCTCCGAAATGTTGACACATTCAGGTCCTGCCGGGCTGATATTGTTTTGGTTACCCCCCCCACCCTTTTCAGTAATGAGATCATTTCTCATGTTGTGGTTTCTTTTTGTCTATTTGGTGTTGATGGCGATCCCCCTACTGAAGAGTTTCTGGTCTGAATCAGGTATGCATATAGGAGTTGTTTGGTGCACAGCTTGTAGAGCTGTTCATTGCATTTTTTTTTTAAAATTTTTTTGGTTGAAAATATTTGCTAGAATGTTTGATGCAACTTCTGCATATTGCTTTTGAGGCAAAAATAGCTTGAGGAAGCTAAAAAAAACTGATCATTGGGAAGTAGGGGGAGATGTACTTTTAGCTTATGCTTTCTAATTATCATCTTTCAGCTTGTTAGAAGTTTGCACCAAACATGTCATAGTAAATTACCAAAATAGTGTGCCATGAAAAATAATTTTCATAGCAGGATTTTGATTGAATTCTTCTGTTAATGTGGTCTTTGTCATTAGTTGGTGCCCATCCTTTCTCAACTCTAACCCAATGGAACTTATAATTTTGACTACTTAGGATTGGTCCATTAAATTTGCCAAATAGCTCTCTTGGGCCCTATGTTCCGTTAAATCATCAGCCAATTTTCTTTTGTCACCATTTCTGCTTATATTTTCTGTGGTTTCCCCCTTATCCTTGAATAGTTGTCGTTGCTTAGCTCTTGCCAAACTTCTGTGGGTTTTGTTTGCACAACTGGATTTTCTTTGACAATTGTTTTCACCTCTGAATTGCTCTGCCACTATTTGGATATTATTATTATTATTATTTTAACCATCAGGAAAATTTTGGGGCATCAGAGCCAAGCATAAATTTAGGTTTGTACTGAATTAGATTCTATGTTACATGGACTCTTATAAATTTATCGACACTTGCACTTGGGTTAGGGTTTGAGATATATGTCCGATATGTCTAGTTGGATATACACCCAACAAATATATTTTTAGTAGCAGAGTTTTGTAATATGAAACAATGCATAACTTCCATTCTATGTATAAAAAGCTATGTTAGTATGTAAACTTCATTTTACCCTAAATAAAATTTTGAAAATATGAAATTTAGTTGTGTCCTAGTGTTCTTGGGCATGGGAATTAGATGAATTCGATACTGAAACACATATCCTACCTACCAGGCATCTATACTCGAGTCCATGTAACATAGATCAGACTACTAGTATTTGCAACGAGACCTTTTTTTTTTCTTTTTTTGCTTTCCTTTTTTTTTTTTTTTCCTTTTTTCCACCTGAAAATAATTTTGCTTCTCATCCTTCCTATGGCAAAAGTTGTCAAACTATGTTCTTGGCAGTCTATTTAGGCCCTATTTGGGAATTTGGTTATTTTAGTTGGCTTTTTGACTATTTTAGACTGGCTAAAAAAAGTTGTATTTGGGAAGATAGTTAGCTTTTTTTATTTATTTATATAGTTGATTTGATAGTTGTGAGAGAAAAATTAAAATGATTATAGTTTAGATGTAACATTTTGCCTTATTTGTTATTTTAACCTATTTTGTTTTTATTGGCTATTTTAGCCTCCAATCCTCTTCCCAAACAGGGCCTTAATTGCATATTTTTTGCCCATTCAATTTTCACCATTTGCAAATATCGCAAGTTCATATCCTTGATTCATTCTTGCAGGTGTGGTTTGTGTTCTACCAGCTGTCTCCATTTTTCCCGCTTGGAGGCACTGCTCATTCTTCCAGTGTTCACAGATACAGTATTTCATGTTTTTAGTTATTATTTTCTTGTAATTTATATTTATTTTTTTAAGCTTGGGTGCTGTTTAATTTTATTTACATGTTTGTTGAGAGCAAGTAGCTCAGAGTTGAGTTGTGTGAAGATGTGTAAATTGCAACCTGCCATAGCCCTGAGCAGGAATAAAGTTTTGGTTTTTTATTGGTTACATTGTTTTACCATCTAGTGTGCATGTATATTTTATTTTATTTTATTTTTGTTTGGTTTTAGCTGTTTCTTTCAAATTCTACAGTGGGTTAATTAGGGTTAATTAGGCAGTCACTCAACAGAAACATCTTTTTATCTCCTCAACTTTGAAATCATACACATAGGTGCATGGGTAACATTTGCAGTTTATTATTTATTTTTTTAACAAACAAGAACAAAGTACAAGTTTAGTGTACATGTGTATTTTGAAACTTGTTTTTGAAAATAAGCAAGAGAGATGACAGAAGGTGGCTATTGATTGTTGTAGATGATGGTTGGAGTTAATTGTCGGCTATTGCAGGTAATTTTTGGCAAGAGGTGGATGTTGTTGGTGGTGGTGGTGGTTGTTGGTAGAGGCCAAAGGTATTTGGGCCTCTGAAGGTAGTAGTTAGAGGTGGCGGTCGAAGGTGGTTAATTGAGGGCAGATGTGATTATCAGTTAAGTGATGGTTGAAGGAGGTCATTGGCAATAGTGAATAGAGAGATGGGTGTGGTTGGTGGTGGTGGCAATAGTGAATAGAGAGGTGGGTGTGGTTGGTGGTTGGTGGTGGTGGTGGTTGCTCGTCTCATATTAAATTTAGTTTCTCTTTAATAGTGATGGGATAACAACTAATTAATTTTTTTTTTCTTTTGCCCTTTCGGATTACTTGTCTAGAGTTTGACATCATACTCAAATTTTAAAAATTATGTTGGGACTAAAAGATGACCTTGCAATTTATTTTAAAATTTCAAATGTTATTTTTTATAGTTTATTTTTTATATTATTATTATGTTGATGTAGTTTAAAATGACTCTTTAATTTATTCGTAATTACTGGTTCTAAATATAAAAAAGTAAAATAAAAAATCTTGCGCAAGATCAATAATTTATGTTTATAAAAATTAAAATTAAACAGTTTAAAACATAATATATATATAATATATATAATAAATAAATATAAATATATTATATAAAATACTAAGGGATGTTGTGGCAACTTAGTAAAAAGTCAGTTTTTTGACTTTTTGCCTTTTTTGGGTTATATCACTTTTCTATTTTTTTACACACAAAAATTAAAAAAAGTCACAAAAAAGGCCCAAAAGTCAGTTTTTTACTAATTTCCTAAAACACTACTAAGAGCATCTCCAGGAATGATGGTCAAAATAGCTATTCAAAATTTCACTTTACTAATTTTGATAGTCATTTTTTTAATATACACTCCAACAAGGAATTTGTCTTCTTCCATTGTGAAGTTTCTTTAACGTTTAGGTTTCTTAGACAAAAATTCAATTTCAGCAGTAAATTGAGACTCCTAGGCAAAGACTTGAGTATTTTGATTCAAATATTGAGATTTCATCGGATAATGTTCATCAATGTTGGGCCTTTCTTGTGGAAGATTGGTAAAGTAACCATCTTGTTGTGAATCCATACCTATGATTTAATAATATATAAGAATTAAAATTTAAGAAACAAAGCTTATAGCAAGATGTAACAATTTGAATAGTGCTGGAAATCCTATAGCAGCTTCCTATTGCTACTGCTACTACTAGGTATCTTGCTGCTGCTATTGGCAACTTGCTGCTGCTACTACTTTTGGAGTACAATTTGAAAGGGTCAATGGAATTCATTCAATGGAGCAGAAATTTAAAGTGTTCTGTCTATATGAAACTCATATGATGGGATAAAATAATTGGGTACAATTTACAATTTCTATTCTAATAGAAATTACAACAAACATATGGTGCGCAATACAAATAAATAGTATTTCCTATTGATTAAAAACATGGAGCCATAACTTGCAGCAACCATTTGTGAGATGAGATTAAAAACAAAGGAAGCCACAAAGCAAAAGAGAAAATATACATTCACATGAATTTCCTTTAATAATCACAAATGACAAAGCAATGTGTAATATATTTGCCAAAATCAACAAATAATGAAACAAGAATGCAACAATCTGAACATTTGTTTTCATATTCTCCAATTTCGTATCCACTATTCATGACATAAAGAAACAGAAATGAGATAACTTATTACCTCCCTTGAGTAGAAAGTTTGAGAAAAAGATAGAGAGGATGAGAGAGTTTGTGAGTTTTGGAATGCCTTTTCTATGTATTTGTTGGGGAGGTACTGATAGAACATTTACCACCAAAATGAGGGAAAAACTTTACTGCCAAAAACAGAAATTCAAGAGACAAAAACAAATCAAAAATTGAAAGGTCCATGAACAGTACCTCACTTGTCCTGGCGAGGTACTGTTGTAGCTCACAACCATCTCAGAGATGCTTGAGCGAGCCTGCTAGAGCAGTCTTTCACCCTTCCAAGTTCGCTTTTATGGCTAAAAGAGAGAATGGTTATATTATTGGAAATGTTCTAAGACCTCGTTTGACAGATTAACAAAGTAGCTTAATAGTCAAAAAAAAAAAAAAAAATATTTAAAAGTCAATAAATATTAGAAAGTGAAAGATTCTTTTCTATTAATTCTATTCTTTTACATATTTTTCATAAAAAATTTAAAAATGATCCAAAATTTATTAATTTTTTTCCTTTAATATTTTAACTACAAAAATCGATAGGGCTATATGCACCAATTGATATAAATAAGTATTATATATATCAATTGATATATCAATTAATTTACCAATTTATATTATAATATTATTATTTTAAAATTAGGATTCAATCTATTTTACAAATTACAAAATTCAAGACTCGTAAATTATCCCATTATTATTTTAAAATTATTATGGGACTAATTTATGAATGATGAGTAAGTGAAGTTGAAGCACTAGTGGTGAAGATGGCTAATGCTGCAACTAGAAGCTGCCATGGCTACTACTCCTTCCATTATTCTCCACCACCACCACCACCACCACCACCACCGTCAAACCTCTCACTTCCATGGTCGTCGATCAGCTCTCGTCGTCCCTCCCCTAACTATGCATTTCGGACTCACAAACTTTCTCTCTCATCGGCTACCACCAAAACCCTCTTCTCCTCCTCTCTCACCCCTCCTTCTGCCTTGCCTTTCGACCTCTCTCCTCCTCCCATCGATCACGACCTCCTCGTAAGCATCTCTCTCTCTCTCTCTCTCACACACACACACACACACATACACACACACATACGTACATATTCGTTGGTGTCGTTAATACTGTGTGTTTAACGAATTGATGAACTGATTGAATTTTGAATGACTTCAATTGGATAGAAATTAAGATTCTAAAACGGATGGTTCTAGTTTTTTAATTTTCTCCCCCTATTTTTACTATATGTTTCATTACATAGTAACTTTTTTACTCTTAAATAGTCCAATTCCTCCAGGAATATGAGGTTATCATAGGATGGGGTGGGGATCAAATTTCTATTCAGTTTGGGAATGTGATTGTTGGTGCAGTGCATAATCAAGAATTACGTTTCTATTCTATTCCATTCCAAACATTAGAATCAAGAGGATTTGGAATCACATTTCCATTCAAACATAGCCTAAGGCTAATCTATGTATTGATGATCTCAAATATCCGACTACAGAATGTAAATTTTAGATTTCTATATTGCGCTTTATGCTGAAATTAGTAGAATGGTATTTGTTAACTGTAGCTTGTGTATATCAACGCAGCCTATTTGGTATCACTCATACTAGTGGTACGTACCATACTCGGTAACTTTTTGTAGCAAGTATACCTTTATTTGGATTGCTGAAGAATGACTCCTTTGCTCCCTTGCATGTTTTCTTTTCATAGTTTTAGTTTCATAAACAAATGTTATTAAGGATTCAGGTACCACATTAGCTGTTTTGACGTGCTTACTGTGTTTTCTGTAATTCTACTGCATAAGTTTAGTGGTGCTCTTGCTCCTTTAATTTACTTCATGCCCTTCAATTTCATTGGCTTGGTCTCTGCAGGACACTGTGACGGTTGTGGGGGCAAAAATATCGGAAGATGGGATAATTGAAACATTTGACAATGATGATGAGGCATTGGATGCAGTTGAAAATGGTGTTGTGGTGTGTGACTAGTTTATCTAAAAATCTTGGATATATAAACCTCATCCCTTACACAGCTTTGTTGTAGTTGTTTGTTAATAATGTGGTTGTCTTGGGTAAAATATTGGATGGTATTTCAATTCTGGACTTAAGATGTCTGAATCTCCTGCCTTCACATTTTTTAATGCTGGAATCTTGAGCGCAACACATAAAGGCTTATGCACAAAAGCTTGAGTAGTAAAGATTAGAAAGATAACCATATGAAATTGGCTTTTAATGCTAGCTCAGTCCAATTTTGAGATCCTCTCTTGGATGAGACTGCTTTTTTTAAATTCAACATTCAATGCAAAATACCGGAGTTGTCATCAAATAATATGTAGTTCTTGAACTTTGTTGGTATAGTTATGTTACGTAATGCCAACATGTAGTTGTCATTATGTCTAATGTCAATCATGGCAACTGAGGATATCTGAAACTTGGATAGACAAATTGATATCAAAATGGCATATTTGTGCTATCTTTTAGAAATATATGTGTGTGTTTGTGTGTGTGATGAGAAAATTATTGTTTGTTAGTATTGACCTTGGTAGGAGTTATCATGGAATTGATTTGAATTCATTTTTGAGGAGCTGGCTCATGGATCACTGAATTTGATTCTCTATGTTTAGAAATGTATCTATTCATAAATCTTAGACCCCTGTAGTTTCTATAGATCAAGGATTTGTTGCAAGACAGTTATATCAAAAGTCAATCCCTTGATTGGTTTTTGCTTACCTTTCAAATTCGTATGTAAAAATGGAATCAATTTCATTATATTGGTTGCTTTTTTCTTTGCTTTTGTTATTGGATTCTATTTCTCTTTCTTAAAATGATAAAATTCCTTTTCTTATCCAACTTGAATGTGAACTTACTGGAACTCAACTTTAGTGGCATTTGATGCATATTTTATTAGACTGGATAGATGTGTCAGAACTGGTTGGCTGAATGATTAAAAGTTTTTCATGACATCTGATGTTTTAGGTTGTGGACCTTTCACATTTTGGCCGGATAAGAGGTAAAATTTTCCCTCTTGCACTTCTTATCAATGAAAAATCACCTTATCTTTTACTTTTTCTTTTCATGTAACAATCTTTATTGGGAAATGATCATGCTAAGATAAAGTACATTGTTCAGATACTTTGTCCCCTAAAGATGGAGAAAAGAACATGGAAACTGAAATGAACTAAAAACTTACACAGTGGGAACTTTACATTGCTTACTAAAAAAGAAAAAAGGATTTAGACTCTAGGACCCTGGACTGTTGGCAGTGATGGCTGAATGAGCGTGAATGTGTGATGCTCCTTCCTACATAGTCCACTTTTTCTACCTGGACCACCGGATTAAGTGTTTTCTAGCTTTTAAGCAAGAGAAGCCTAAAGTTCCTCTACCCTTGTGTTTTTTTTCAAGGGAAGACTGGTACTGCTAGGGTAGTCACATTGCTACACCCCTGGAGTTGGCTGGCTGACATTATCTGTTTGGAATTTTGGAATCCTCCAAGTTGGTCCCAGTTTGCTCAAATTCACATCTTACTCAAGACTTTCTCAAAACATTTTACAATAAGATTGAGGTTGATAATTTTATTTTCATCTTGAGAAAGATGGAATGATAGTCGAGGTGCAGATGAGCAAAGAAACCTGCCCTCAAATCCAGAGCTATCTCATGATCCACTATCCTGCCAAGAACATCAACCACCAAAGTAAAGGAAGTATAATAGAGAGCAAAGAAACCTGCTCTCTATTAACTCAATGTTTATGTTTGAGGTTTTAGAATACCTTTCATTATTGGTTTTTGTAGCATATTTGATAAGTGAGTTGGATAGAGAGTAGGCACTGCTGGTATCATCTGAAAGCAGTCATCACAGTTGATTGAAACAGTATCTCATGACTCACCTCAATCTTTGAAGGAAATTATTAACTGACACATTGTCAAGAATCATGTAATCGGGAGGATTTACTAGATGTTACTCGGTTTGTAAATTCAGAAGTATGCTTAGTCTTTTTGGAAGTAGGTCACCTTGCTCAGTTCCCAAGTAGAGAAAAGGGAGTCAGCAGACTGTTGTTTTCTGTTATTTTTTTCTCCTAATTTTTGACAAACAGAGTGATGTTTAGTCAAAATGGAAACTAGACACAATTAATAATGCAATAGTGCACTTAAACATAGTCACCATTTCTATAGGATTTCAAATTAGTTCCAAAAATATTCTTTCAGTTTTCAGTTCAGATAAATCCTGGTCAACAAGGAAGATTTAGGTAAGCTTAAACCTCTTCAAAAAGGTGGGAACGCCAATCCCTTATCATTTACAGGTTTGCATTGCGAAGGCTATTGATAAAGAGGGGAAGAAGAGAATTAGCCTGGGCCCTGGATTTTCTAGATTTGCAATCCAAAGTTTTGTGACTTGTGAGGTTGACAGTCTAAATAAATTTTGAAATTTAAAGCATTTTACTAGCAAATGAACAAAGATAAAAATTCATCATCTCTGTCTTCTTTTCTTTTTCTGGAACACAGAAGTTCACACTGTTAAAAGAGCAAGAGAGCCTTTAGGTAGTTATCACATCACATGTTTGAATGGATTCCATGATCACTTAAGGGATGTCATTTTCCCATCATGTGTTCAAATGGTACCCTATGATGGGGGTTGTGGAATTTTTCACGTGGTCCAGTGCATATTAAATTCTAGATGACAGACAAATAAACAATTGATTACTCTTGATCCTTTTAATTTGAATTGCAACAAACATGAAGGGAAATCGTACTGGCAGGTTTGTACCATAAGTTATAGTTCATCCACCTTTAAGTTAGTGGTACTGTATCAAACAATAAAAGAAAGCAATTTTGAGTGTTTAGTAGTTAATTTTGAACTCACCTGCTGCTACAATTGCTAGTTTAGAGAATGCTAATGTAGTACTATTCTCTAGCACTTCCATTCATGGAGATCTAGTGCGAGTGTTCTCTTATGTGTTTGTATATTATCAGTTTGTTGCTTTGCATCCAAGTTAGTGTTTGTAATATATTTGCTAGTTTAGAGAATGCTAATGTAGTAATATTCTCTAGCACTTCAGTTCATGGAGATCTAGTTCGAGTGTTCTCTTATGTGTTTGTGTATTATCAGTTTGTTGCTTTGCATCCAAGTTAGTGTTCGTAATATACGAGAGTTCTGATGCTTTTGCTTTTTGGACTTGATGAGACTTCATGGTTTTCAACTTAAATCTCAGTGAAGTATGCAGGACAGGAGGTGCATTGTGCATTAGTTTAAAGCTTTAATTTTACCATTCATTCTGACGTCTGTTAGTTAAATTGACATGAAGTCAGTGGAGAAGATCGCATTCATTTCCTCCACAACCAAAGTACAGCAAATTTTGAAAGTCTTCATGAAGGACAGGTCAGCTCCTAGGGAATTGGACACTAAAGCTCATAGCTTTTTCTATTAAACGAAATTTGATTTTTTTTTTTTTTAAATTTATTCTAAATTGAGGATTTAAACTGTTCTAATATGTAGGGATGTGACACAGTTTTTGTGACACCTACAGCTCGCACAATAGATATTGCCCATGCATGGATTATGGTAATCCTCATGCCATCTTTCTTGTATATAGTTGGCTTTTCTATGTTGGTAATGTTCTCTATGTAATTTTTTTCCCCTAATAAATACACACAGAGAAATTCTGTTATGTTGGTGGTCTCGCCGGTGTCCAGTGGAAGCATAATTGAAATGCTTGAGAAGTATGTTTATAATATTCTTGTACATTTTTTTTTTTTGTTGATTTTCCATGTATGATTCTGACTAATTCTCTTCAGATTGTCTCCATTTTCTTGTATAATACTTGGTTTAGCAGTCTTCTTATCGTTGTACATGTGGATGCTTGTTTAATTTCTAGGTACATATTTTTTGCTGACAAAGTAGAAATTCAGGACATCACTAAGCAAACATGCTTGTTTGTACTGGTGGGACCCAAAAGCAACCAAGTATGGATGTTGTGAGTTTGATTTTTTATTTTATTTTATTTTATTTTGTTCTTCGTCCTACAGGTTTTGACTTATCTGATTATGTTGACATTGTGCTTGTACATTGTATGCAAACAGGTAATGGTGGATTTAAATCTTGGTGACCTTGTTGGACAACCACACGGATCACATAAGCATTATACTGTAATCTTCAAAGTTGCCCTGATCGGTCATACACCTTTATGAGAATTATTTGTTTGATTTTTTTGGCAGCATATTTGTAAGAAATGTTCAGTTTTTTGAAGCATCGCATATTTACTTGGAAGTCGACATGAGTAGGGTTGGTTTATGAATGAGTGGTCTTAAATCTTCTTAAGATTTCTTCGCTTCACTCTGACATTTATATCCAGTAGTCACATCCAACTGCAAAAGCAACTCCTTTTCTGTTCCATTCTGATTAGTCAACATCCTCTTCTTTTTTAGGTCTTCAGCCTAAATAGTGTATCTTAGGTATGTCCTATGGTGGAGGTTGTGACCGGGAGCAATGACAAGTGTTATACACTCTCAGCGCTGTGGCACAGGTTTGAGTCATGAGAATTGACTTCTCCATAAAAAGGTGGGGGAAAGGCTACATACTTACTTCCTCTCCAGACCTTGCTGTAAGCAGGAACCTTGTGCATTAGGTACAACCTTTTTAGGAATGTTCTGCAGTCGACTAAACTGTTCACTCATTTTCTACCCCTAATTTACTTCAGTGACACTAGATTTTCTGTTTAGTTAAGTGAGAGCTTTTCTATCTTCTATACAGGGTTTGCATATAGCATCAGCTTTGAAAAGTCTTACCAAACAGAACTTTATTGTTCTATAGGAATTCTTCCTTCACATGCATAGTCAGTCTACTGGTGGAAGTTGGAATAAGTGGCCAAAGATAGTAAAGCTATTCAATGAATAGATGTATAACATCAAAGTTTTTCCATTTGCAGGTGAATGGGATGCCAATAACTGTAGCAGTGGGAAATATTATATCTGAAGAAGGGTTTTCACTGTTGATGTCCCCTGCTGCTGCCGGATCTGTCTGGAAAACTCTTCTAAGTCGAGGTGCATTTCCGATGGGTTCTAAAGCATGGGAAACATTCAGGGTTTTTCAAGGTTGTTAAATATTATAAGTGCTTCACATGCTTTCTATTAGATTTGAACAATTTTCATTTCTTATTTGGCTTCTTCAAACCACTTTTGATTTATAGTTGGCGTTCTTCTTCAAGTTGTGCAAATTTCTTAACCTTCATGCATTTATCTGTGTGTGCATTGACACTGTAATGTGTTTTTCGAGATGACTAGTTGTAGTGGATTCATGCCATGGTCTGGCTAACATAACCAACTTGTACTGATGGGTGATGACTTAAAAATAACCCAGTATCTCTGTGGAATGCTGGCTTATAAAAATGAAATAGAAAAGAAAATATGGATCTTTCAATTGCTAGAGGTCATAGTGGTGCAAGAAAAAGAGAATGATAATAATTCCAGATTAAACTACTTTGAAGTTTGAAGACATGGTCTCATTTTATATTCCAGATATTCTTTGCTCTGTTGATTTATGTGATCAAGCTGAACCAACTAATGTGTGCAGGAAGGCCAGCTCCTGGTAAAGAGCTCACTAATGAATATAATGTTCTGGAGGCTGGTTTGTGGAATGCCATTTCTCTGAACAAAGGTGCCTCCTGTCCTTCCATAAAATATGTGCTGAGATAAATATTGTGATGGTTGATCTGAATCATGAAGTCTCCTTAGGTTGTTATAAGGGACAAGAAACCATTTCTAGACTCGTAACATATGATGGCATCAAGCAGAGGTTGTGGGGAATTCGTTTATCATCACCAGTGGAACCAGGCAGTCCCATTACTGTGGACACAAAAAAGGTATGAGTTATTCATCCTCTATTTTTGAGTTGACTAACTTGTAAAAAGTGAGGTCAAGGAAGACAGAAATTTTCAACCACCAAGAAAAGCCTGTCTTGTCACTTGGGAAAAAATGGGATTGCGGCAATCAAAGGCATTCTACCTTTTCTTTTCTTTTTTATAATCGTCTAAAAAAATTTCTTTCCTTCCGCTCCTTATATTCTTCACCCATCTGCTGTGGGTTTCCATATCCATCTCCGCAGAGATCTCCAGATCACAAGACTTGAAATGATTGAGAAGAAAAACTTTCTAACAATGCATCCTTGTAAGGAAAAATGCTGTTTTATGAAATTTTATCTTGCCCTTGTTCTCGAACACAATAACTTCTTAACCAAAAGTAGTTGCCCGCTGGTGCTGCTATGCTATTCTTGAATGGAGGACATTTGGCAAAATGGTCCCACTAGTATTTGCTCATAAGGACCACTTGACCTTTTTCTGGTTTTACTCACTTGGAGGGTCAATATTATAACTTCCATACGAGCGTTGTTCCAGCAACTCTTTATGTGCAATTACGGGCATCAAAAACAATTCCTAAACTCAGTAGCTTGTGTTCATTTGTCTATAATCCCAAAAACTAATTGGAGGGTGTTTTTAGCATTAGAAACCCAATGAATATTGAAGGTGAAACTTGGAACTGGGAAACCTGAAGTTGGTGTACATTTTAGTTGTTGGGACTGCTTACAGTGTTTTTTTTTTTTGGGAATTTGTGTCATGAAAGTTTCTTGCATGTTTCCTTGAACTATGTTCAGAATCTTCAGAAGGCAACATTTTATCCCTGTAAACAATACAATATCCTAAACAACCTATAGGCTATATTCTTGAATTCAATTCTTTGTCTCATCCTTTTTTCATTTTTTCCCATGTAGGTTGGGAATCTGACAAGTTATGCAGCTGGAAGGAACAAATCTGAGCACTTTGGTTTGGGTTATATCAAAAGGCGAGCTGCTTCTGAAGGTGATACTGTGATTGTGGGAGACAACATTGTTGGGACAGTGGTGGAAGTTCCTTATCTTGCTCGTCAGTGTCCACCATCAAAGAGCTCGACTTCTTGACTTGGAAATTCTTGTGGATCAGTTTGAGCAGCATAAAAGCTCTTAGCAGAACATATGGGTCCACGGCTTGATGTTCCTCTGTGCTTCAAACAGTTATTGAAGTTCCAGCACAAGTAAGGATTTCAAGTGCTGTTAAGCTTGTCTTTGATGGATTGAGCATGCGTTTATTTAAGTTTTTCTCTTATAGCATATTATTAATGGTCTCATAATATTTAAAAAAATTTGTGTTTATTCAAGCTTTCTGTGATTCAACATCAAGTAACCTACTTTCTTATAGCATATTATTGATGGTCTCATAATATTGAAAAAAGTTAAATCATTTTTTAATAGAGAATTTTAGCCTAACCAAACGCTTATCATGAACACGTGAATTTTATTCGTAGTAATGTGATTTCTGGTGATGAGATTCTCATTCCTTATGTCTGATTCGTTGGAGGTGTGGGAATGTGATTTCCATTGACACATTTGTAATGTCATTATACATGTCTATCAGTCTTACTGTCTAAAGCTAACATGCATTTACATGATTTTGTAAGGCAATTAATGTAAATACCTTAAACATTAGAAGAAAAAGTTTAAAAAAAAAAAAAAAAGCAAAAGAAGATTTTGATGATGATCAAGACGAATCATTAAGAATACTAACAGCTTCTGATCGTTGTTCATCAGTCAAATCTGTAGGGAAGGCGACCAGAAACTTGAGTTTTAGATCCCCTCTCCTCCCTCCTTCTTTAGATTTCGGCATGCCCTGGCCGGGGATGATCTTTTCATAGCCTGGATATATGATATCCTCAAATGACAAAGTCATCTTCTCACCTCCAAGCAGAGGGACACTAATGGAGCAACCCGTGAGAGCTTTGATCAGAGGGACCTCAACTCCGAGCTCCAAATCATCGCTTTCTCTCTTGAAAATCATGTGTCTCTTCTCGTCGATCATGAAGATGATATCTGCTGGCAGAGTACCCGGTCTTTCATCGCCTTTTCCCTCGAATGTAATCTTTGTTCCTGTCTTCCACCCAGGCTTTATTTTTATCTTCAATAACTCTTCTTCTTGAACAATCAACCTGTCAACAGAAGTGTCATTCCAATTGTATAGTGGTTGTTACATATCTAATTGAAGTGCTAAAATTTATCTAAAATTTAATAGAGAATATTTTTTGGAATGATGCTGGAATGGCGTGCTGAAGATAAATTTAGAGCATTTTAGGAATTTTGTCTAGCCTCATCACAGAATGGAGCTTCAACAGGATAGACAACACAGTAACCAATTTGCCGCATCCTCTCTAGGCTAGGTATATTTGGAGAGCCTTAGAAGCTAGAAAAACCAATTTTAACAGTAGTGAGTGTTATTGGAGTACACACTAGACAAAATACATAATGTACTTTCTTTTGTATTTTTATTAGGCGAAATATGGAGTTGCTCTAACATACATGTATGTTTATGTATCAATTACTAGGCTACGGATAGAAACTAGACAATGTGAAGTGAAGTCCCACATCGCCTGAGTACTAAAGTAATATTAAATATATAAGCATGAGGGCACATCACCTTAATAGCTATCCTTTTGGGTGAGTTCTACCCAAGACCGTGTAACAGACAATTCTCTTACCAAGCGTGTATTTTTCATAAGGAATAACTTCTACAATAATGCTACATACTTAGGATTTTTTGCTTAGAAAAGTATTCAGAATTTGAAATGTATGGGTCAAATTTATCCCGGGTGTGATTCACATCTCACTCACATCATACAGTGAGATATGAAATACTTTTGTTGGTAAAAACTCTGGGTACATAGGGTTGTAAACAAGCTGAGCCGTGTAGGAAGTTATTCAAAATTGGTTTGAAAATTTAATGAGTTTCAAAATGTATTCAAACTCAACTTGTTTCACTTTTGATCCTGTCTCAAACGAGATTTAATCAAGCCGAATTTGAATAGTTTAATTTTTTCTTTTTTCTTTTTTAAATTGAATATATGTTTATCAAATCGAATTGCAAGTCTTGACTTAAAAACTTAGCGAGTTTTAAAATGTGCTCAAGTTTAACTTGTTTATATAAGACTTGATACCAAATAAGTTTTTAACGAGTTTACAGATAAGATTCTCTCAAAAAAATGAAAAATTAAATAAAAATAAAATCTTGACATGTTTCACATACCCCTCATCAGAGATGGCATCTCTTGTAATCTTGATCTTCTTGACACATCCATGGCACAATTCCTCGAGCGTGCACTCGAGCTTCTTCAAAATCGGCTGAGGTTTCCTCCGAACTGTCGACTGTGAATAAATGATGGGGGTGGCCCTCCGGCTTGTGATTTTGGACAGTGAAGGTTGGAAACCTGCTGTCGGGGTGGTAGGTGTTGTTGGGGTGGTAGGGGTTTTTGGGGTCATAGGGGTGTTTGGGGTGGCGATACCTTCACTTGTAGTTCTTGGTAAGGAGCCATAGAATTCTCCCTGTGTTGGCGTGGTGCATCTCCAGCTGTCGTCTCTCGACAAAGACCTGAGACCACCTGGTGTTGGGGTGTTGCTTCTCCGGCTAGCACTTCGCGAAAGCTGAGAAAAGAAACTCTCGTCTGCACTCTTATGGTGCTGATATGAACTTTCTGGCGTTGTTGGCTCATCGATTATTTTAAACTCTTCTTCTTTCTTCTTGATACTTAGTACCTGGTGTTTTTTATCAATCAAGAAACAGATCTAATGAGTACCCGTAAGTTCTTTTTTTTTTGTTTTTTTGGAGGCCGGATCTTCTATTCGGATGCTCTCCTATTCCCTGTCCAAAGTTACTTTCTTTACTACATGTCGAGTCTCTTTTAACTTCATGGTGTTGCAAAAAGAATATTTAAGATAGGAGAACGGAAAGATCCGAACAAGAGATTCTGTCTTTTTTGTGTACACATTTGCAGCTATGTTAATGAGAAATTCATTTGTCTTGCTATCTTAATGCATTTTTAACTATTATCATGTGAGAATCTCAAAACGCATAAATCTTGAGATGGTCTGTGCATTGAGATAGAGAGAAAAAAAATTTAGGAATAGAGAATCCCGTGCAGTTAAGGAGTGCATGTGTGTTTAAATGTATGCATATATATAAAAATAAATTTGCATGGCTTGCATGAATTAACATAAAGAGGTAGGGACATAAAGTTGATCAAATAAATTCATGTTTTTTTTCCCCCCCCCTTACTCTATAGGCTTCATTGATGCCTCTGATTTTGTCTTCAGCTTCAGGTTTACTTGATTCATTTTTATCAGGATGCCATTTCATGACAAGAGTTTTGTATGCTTTGGTAACATCTAAAAGGGATGCACTTTTGGGGATTCCAAGGATGTTGTAGAAATTTGTTGTATTCCCTGAACGCGAAGGATCTCCCATGGAGGAGGAGAAGAATTGAGAGAGAGAGAGAGAGAGAGAGAGAGTAGAGGTTGGAAAGGGGGAAGGAAGAGAATGCAGAGACGGGCAAGCGAGAGAGAGAGAGAGAGATGAATATGGAGAGTTAGAGAGAGAGGTGTCTATGGCCAACCAGGTGTGTGATGAGGCCAAACAATGAAGCTTTTTTTAGGGGAGCTTTTATTAGGCATTTGATTTGTGTTTTGTTTTGTTTGATTTGCTCTTTGAGAAAAAAAGGGTCTTCTTGGATGATGCCATCAAAATTAGGGCTTATTTCCTTCATCTTTATACCCTGCTAAGTGCTATCTTAGTATGTGATTTTCTTTTCTTTTATTCTATTTTGTCTTTGGGGATGCGCTTTAAGTTGTAGTCTGGGAGGAAAACTTTACGTGTGACAAGATTTGAATGCTTGGCCTCTTATTGAGGTGCAAGGAATTTGGTTAACTGAGCTAGCCTTCCTTAGTTTAGATATTTAATAAAACTTTTTTCTTAGAATCCGGATCCTCGGTAGCGCTACCCTGTAGCCCCCAAAACGACGTCGTTTTGGGGGCGGATTTTCAGAAAAAAAAAAAAAAACGCAGAAGAGGGAGGGGGAAGGAAGGAGAAGGAGAGGGAGAGGGAGAGGGGAGGGAAGGAGGGAGGAGGGCGAGCTCGCCGTCGTCGTCCCTCGCCATCGTCGCCGCGTCGTCGTCCCTCGCCGTTGTCGCCGCCATCGTTGCCGCCGTCGCAGCCGTTGTCGCAGCCATGGTTGCGAGCTCCACCTCTCCGCCTCCTCCTCCTCCTCCAATATTTATGGCCCCCTCCAGTTCAGTCCGGCCCCTCCTCCTCCCTCCTTCCCTCCCCTCTCCCTCTCCCTCTCCTTCTCCTTCCTCCCCCTCCCTCTTCTGCGTTTTTTTTTTTTTTTTTTTTTTTTTTGAAAATCCGCCCCCAAAACGACGTCGTTTTGGGAGCTACAGGGGATGCTACAGGGAAAGGGGCACAGACGACCCGTTCTCTTTTTCTTATATAATTTTTTATAATAATGATGCGACAGTGGCATTTATAAAATTTTAAGCCACTTTGGTGGACCACCCTTTACTTTAAAATGACAAAATTAAGACTTGCAAATATTAGGCTTTGTGTATTTTGATAAGTGCTAACACTAATCATTCAATTTATTGGAGTAAGGGTATTTTTGACATTTCCACGCTGGTGACTTTAAAGCCTTGTTTGGCATAACCTATTTTAGTCTATCTTTTTATCTTTTTTGGGTCACATCAATTAACATCTCCTCTCTACTTTTTTACACATCTTTTTATAAAAAGTCAAAAAATATACTTATTTAGGACATTCCAAACCACCCCTTATTGTCTTAATTTCTATGTGTATGTAGTTGAGGGGATATTTATCTTTGTATCTTAGGTAATCTTTCTAATTATAGTGATATCGTAACAACAGTAGACAGGGCGGAGCCAGAAAATCAAATTAGAGGGGCACTTATTAATTATATTTTTGAAAAATTTTACAAAAATATTTAATGTAAGTTTTTACGATTGATTTCGAGGAATATAAAAAAAAATAATGTTATTTATAACTAGTGTATCATGGACAATATGAAAAAATATGGATATAAGTCTTAAAATAAATTATATAATGATAAAAAAAAATTTATACAAAATTTGATTAAAAATTCAATATAATGGTAATATCACATCATCATTAGTATGTGATATCACAAATTAATAGTAAATAAACGCATAGAGAGTGAACCTCACATGTCAAATATAACTAACAATCCAATAAATTTCATATCTTTATAATGAGATTAGTTATACTTGCATGTCAATAATAATGACATCACCGTTACATTTAAAATTTTTCATAGATGATATGGTTTATAATAGTCTCTTCATTTTCATTCAAAATAACCATTACTGTTCTCATAATTTTTAAAATGTCATTGGCATTTCACTCTCATAATATTTTTGTAATTTTTTTTATTAAAAATATTTTCTTTATATTTGCAACAAAACAACAACAGCAACGCTCAATTAGTACACATTAATGTGTGTTTGGGAGGAGAAAAATTGAGTACACACTTAATCTTTGACATAATACACAAAGTGGTGGTCCCAAAACTTAAACTTATAACCTTAAGGTTATTAGGTCAAATTTTAATCATTAAATTAATAATCACCCTCTTTCTTTATATTTGTAAAAAAAAAAAAAAATCCCAAAATTCAAGGGGCACGTGACCCCTTGTCCCTTGCTGCCTCCGCCACTGACCGTAGACATAACATTAGTTTTGGAATGAATCACGTAACTCTTTTTGGTTTGCGGTTGTTGCGCTTTTGTTCTTCTCTATTTTTTTTTTTTTGGTCTCTGACTGTTCTTAACTAGGTGTTACGGAATTAATTTTTAGTACAGTTCTTTTTTCTTTCTAAAATTTTATATGTAGGACATACTCCTCCGGTATTCCCATAGTTACAAGCCCTTTCCTTGCGCAGTACTATTTAGGGATCTCACTTCTCTCCCGTAATTTTTGAATTTTATAAGCTTTCTTCAAAAAAAAGTTTTAGTCAATCTACAATAACCCATAATTAGCCTTTATCTTTTTCATTCTGCAACTAATGAATAATGTCATTTGGCACTGTTTATTGAAATATCATAAAACAAAAAGGATTGCAAGAAATTTACAATGCAGATGAAGATTGCGATTTTAATTTTTTATTTATTTATTTTTTTGACTTGAGCAGTTTACAACGTATACACAACTACCAAGGAAGAGATGATTTCCTTCCTTAGCTTGATATACATTGAGATTATATAATTTGAAATAAATTTCGCATCTTAAATTATTATCACTTATTTTTACTTTAATATTTTATTAGAAATTAAAAAATATGTATTAATTATAGCGGAGTGGAACGATTTCGAAGACGGATTATAAATTTCAAAATTTAATCTGCAATTAATGGATAGATTAGTGTGGATTGGATGGTTTTAGCGAATTGAGTTGTATTTTGCATAGCCCTACTTGTTACCTGCATACAACAAAATAGAATAAATGATAACCAATCTTTTTGAGTAAATTGGTTCAATTAGTTTTGAGTTTGGGCTCAATTGAAAATAGGGTTAATTCCATTAAAATCCTCTCAATTATTAGTGAATATTAATGTACCTTACTCATTTAAGAACTTGTACATTTGGACTCCCATAATTATAAAAATATATCACTTTCACTTTTCTAAAACACATCCAAAAAAGATATATTTGTATGATTTTTATACTCAAAGGAGGTTAATAAGTGAGGAGGAAAATGATATTTATTAATAATTAAAAGCGTTTACACATATTTAAGTCTTGAAAATACCAACACTAAATCCAATGGCTCATCCATTACTCTGACAGTATATCACAACATTATGTTATTAGAATAATATTATATGAATCAATTGATATATTAATTAGTGTATTAATAAATGATATAACATAATTTTAAACGTTTTGAATCTTTCTAATTTGTATAATGGGTGAGATCATAATTTTAAAGTGACAATGTTATAACATATATTAATACATTAATTGATATATCAATTGGTGCATATAGCACTACTAATGTTATTATACCAAATTACAATCTCTTTTTACATGTATGTCATGAATTTTTTTTCAAATTTTAATCTAAAAAATTCATAATGTACATGTGTTACTACACATGCAGTAAAATTTAGAGAATACATGATATGCATATAATTTTTGGATAAATTATAAATATATTTTTTTAAGATTTATTTAAAATATAAATTAATTTTTATGATTTAAAAAATTACAAATATTTCTTGTTAGAATTTTTTATTTAACAAAACTAATAGAAAAAAATAAAATTTCTAATTACTCTCATACCAATAATAAAATTATCAGAATTGTTAATTGAGATATATTTTTGACATCATTAAAAATAATTATTGATTTAATGATTTATTAATAATAAAAAATTATTTATTATATGATTAGAAATTTAAAAGATCAAGATATATAATTTCTAAAACAATGTTAGAGACCCGCAATTTTGCATCCACAATGATGTGGCAAGGGTAGTGGGTGTTATGGGTTAAATTATGAAAAATTTATAAAGGTCTTATACATTTTTCTTTCTAAAATTATATAAAATAATTTGTAATTTAAATAAATTTGAGATGTATTTGTAATTAACATAAGATTAGTGTTTCACACGTTTGTGTTTGCATTTGTGCGCTACGTTTGTATCGAGTCCACGTTTTTCCCGCATTTTTGACACGTGTGGGGGTGCCGATCTTAGATTTATTATATTTACTTTAGGAAAATGTTAGGGTTATCAAATTTTTTACCAAACAAATGACCAAATGTCTCACATGGGTGTGAGGCCCACAAAATTGCGGACCCCACACTCATATGAGACATTTGGTCATTTGTTTGGTAAAAGATTTGGTATCCCTAGCATTACCTTTTACTTTAACTAATGATAGGTCTATTATTAGTTACTATTTACCCTTTTTATTAAAGTAATATGAAAGCATTACATTCTCCAAATAAAGAATAATATCAGCAAAGTTAGGATAATGTGGTAAAGGAAAATCACTCTACGTTTTGAGAAATTTGAGTATCTAGAATTTTTTTTCAAAAAAATAATAATAAAATGTGTGGTTCAAGTTAATTCTCAAGTATGAATTACTATATAAGAGTTGAATCCCATCCGATCATTATTTTTTGGATAAAATTATAGATATTTGAAATTATATCAGCTTGTTTGGTTCCAGTTTACAGAAAATAGTTTTCAGAAAATTTTACTTTTTTATTTTTTGTATTTTAATGTTTTCAATGAATTTTTTAAATATTTTAAGCAATTTGTTTTTAATTTTTAGACATACTTAGCATAAACACACTTAAAAAGTATAATATTTGTGAAAAAAATCTTTAAAAAATACACTAAATACCAAAAAATGCAAAAAAAAAGAAAAAAAAATTTAGTACATTTTTGTATTTTTGTGTATTTATTAATTTTTTAAAATATTTTTTCACAAATATTTTACTATTCAGATACATCTAAGTAAAGTACATTTAAAAAAGTAAAAAAAATACTTAAAATTTAAAAAATATTCACTAAAAACAAAAAAATACGAAAAATAAAAAACTCAATTTTCAAAAATCTAAATTCAGAAAATTGAAACAAACACACTGATTGTTATTTTTGTAAAAAATATGATGTGACTTTTTGTGATTTATTTTTTAAAAACTACAATAAGCTACCATAGTGGCTTATAATTATTGTTTTATATATTTATAAATATCACTATTACATTATTTTGGATGAAAATTAATACATTGATGATACAACAAACAATAAAATTTGTGGAGATAGCAAACAAGCAAATTTGGATGGGGCATTTCAATTGAAACCTAAACATTTACAAACTAGTTTAAATGAGTTGAGTTGACAAAAAATATGAAGAAAATATATTACTACAATTATCTTATCAAATTAGTATTTTTTCATGAACAATCTAAACATGGAAAATAATAAAATGAACGAATTGAATTATCAAAATAGGTCTATAATAGTCTTAACGGATTAAGTTGATTGTCTAATTTATATAGAGATAAAGGTAATTTTTTTTTTTTAAGTGATGCAAAATTTAATTACGTCAAAATAATAAATCACTATTAATGTGATAGAATTAAAAAATATATATATATATTTTTCATACTATAGCAAAGCAAAAAAATTGATTTTGACAATTGCTTTCAATACTCATTTGATTGTTGATAGGCTTCCCATAGAGGCATATATGTATGTAGGTGTTGTACATGGCATGTGAAACCATCAACAAAACATATATTGGGTTGAATCAAAGTGGGTAAAACATTATGTTGTCCAATCAATCATTTCTATCCTCTATGTATGTGAAAATGGCACAGATGTGCAATAACCTAAAATCTTTTATCATAGGAGGATTTGATTTGAACAATATGGTGTAGGTTAACACACACAATATCCATCATTGGACTCTAAGGTCCAATCTTTAACAATTATTTCTCCACCAAAACTTGACTTGAATGGAATATTCATGTTTGGTTTGTTTTTAAAAAAATTATTTAAAAATTTAAAAATTAATATTTTGTAAAAAATAAAAAAAAAATTAAAAGTCCTTACGATTTTTATATCATTTTATTTTTTTAAGAAAGCAAAAATATTTTTTAAAATTTAAAATATATTTTTAATATTTATTTTTGTCAAATTAGTTTCTAGTTTTTTTTTAAAAAAAATTCAAAAAATCAAACAAAACATTCTTCTATTTATTTATGCTATGTTTTTTAAGTAGGATTTTATTTGTATTTATTTCTTACTTTCTCATAGTTTTTCAAAATAGTTTCAATACAATCATGAATTTATGGGGGACGACATAAAATTTTGTAAAAAAATAAAATAAAATAAATTACACTAATCTCTTTTAGCTTCAACAAGTTTGGCACAATTATATTATGCTTCTCTAAAATTTAAATTCTAATAACACGTTGTCACTTGTCATCAATCATACAATTAATTATATAAATAAAAACAAGATTGTTATTTTATTTATATTAAAATGTATATTTTACTTTTGATTATGGATGCAGCCATACACCACTTGTATTAATTATGCTTATTATACTCTTATTAAAAGAGATTAGAAAAATTGTGTACGGTTGAAAATATGTCCCACATCGGTTTGCTAGAAACTCTTGACCAATCTTATAAAATGTGTCATGCCCACAAAGTTCCAATAGGCCTTTTCTAGTCAAGGAAGAACAATATTGTGCTTGCCCTTTTGGTACAAAGTGGACAATATTTTGGCATGTAATAATCTAACAGTGGATTGGTCCACACTAATGGCGTCTCTCATCCAAGAGGCCTTTTCTAGTTAAAGAAGAACAATATCATGCTTGCCCCTTTGGTACAAAGTGTACAATATTTTAATACGTACTCTGACCGTGGCACATTATGTAAATTTGTGAAATTATTGTACTATATATTTAAGAGAAGTTAGTTTGGTTGTGTTTTTTTATTGGAGTGATTCTACTACTTACAACACTAATCTAACTCCTTACACTCTCAAATTTTATTTTTTTATTTTTTATTTTTATAATTTATACAATTCCTTTATTACCCTCATCTCTAAGAATTTCTCCTTCTCATTTTCTTTACACCCAAAACTAAAAAACCCTAACCCTAATTCTTCTACATCACCACCATCTCGACCAATCCACTACCGGCGTTGCTGCTTCGCCACCACTCCACCACCCTTCGCCTCTACCCAGTCCCTCTACACCCCACCTCTTTCCTTTGCCTCTACCCAACTCTTCTCTCTCTTTTTCTATCTGCACATAACTCGGAAGTAAGTAGAGAGACAGACAGACAGACAGATAGAAAGAGAGTGAAATAGGGAGAAAAAAAAAAACACGAGTCACTTTGGGATTTCAGTAAGGTATACAAGGTTTAGCTTTTGTGTTTTGAGATAAGAAAAGAAAAACTCAATTTGTGATGTGTTAGGATTTGTGTGTTAGGTGGAGAGGGGCTGGGTAGAGGCAAAGCGTAGTGGAGTGGTGGCACTGGTAGTGGATCGGTGGAGGTGGTATGAGAAACGTGTATTTTGATGACATCATACACATCATCAAAGAAGAATCAATACACGACAACGTATGACAATCGTAAATGTGTACAAAAACACACACACACACACACACACACACACACTGTAAAGACACTATAAATAATGTACTGCCACCCCTCTGTTGGTGCAGGTGATAGATGTATATGGTGCAATTCTAGTCGAACTACAAGGGCTGGTCAACCCAACTTTGGAGGATTTGGCATTCATCTTTACAAGCACATGTTTGGCAACAACTACACTTTCGGTGGTGATGGGGAAAACTAGGGTTAGGATTTTCAAGGTTTTGGGTGTAAAGAGAAGGAGAAGGAGGAATGTTAGAGATGAGAATAATAAAGGAATTGTATAAATTATAAAAATATAAAATAAAAAGAAGTAAAATTTGAGGGTGTAAAGAGTTAGATTGGTGGTGTAATTAGAATCACTCATTTTTTTCCTTTCATTTTAGCTTTCCAAAAATAAAACAAAGAAAATTTTCAAAACACTTGTGCGAACAAAATATTTAAAATTTGAAGTATTTTTTTTTAAACTATATTTTTTTTAATTAAGCAAGTTTTCTCTTCTTTTTTTTTAAAATAAAAATAAAAAAAACAAAGCATAACCAAATATACCCCTACATTTTCAAATACGAAAAAGACAACAAAAATTGAACCCAAAATGGCAAAACTATAGGGATGTTATGAAAATTACCTAAATTATAGACAAAACAGTAAAATCTCTCCCATTTCTAAATTTTATGTAATTTGTATGAGAAATTTAATTTGGTTGTTAGCGAGTCGAGTGTAAAGGTAAATCTATCGAATGACGAGGCAAATGTTGCGAAGTTTGAACAGGTATGTAAAATGTAGTCAAATGGAAGTGTTAAGGTTGAGATCTAACATATCTGGATCTTTGAAATCGAAGTACTACGGACCTATTTGGATTTTGTATGATTGTTTCAGGATTGGTTTGTGGTTGGGTGATTAAAGCAGGGACAACATGTGGAACGTTCCAAATATTTTCATCATCCACATCAGCCTATAAAATCTCTTCCAAATGGTGACTTTGGGAACCATAATTTCGATTATACACCGGAGCATTTCCCTTTAACTAGATATAACCGTTTGGACCTTGACCACAATGTCATGTTTGGCTTGACTCGGCATATAATATAAAGTTTTTAAATTTTGTTTTTTAAATTTTTAGATGGTGTATAATATAAAGTTAAAAAAGACCAATTTAACAATTCAACAAAGCAAATGTGGCTTTTAGCGTGCTTTTGGATTTTTTTTTGGTGATGTTTTTACTTTTAATTTTTTTAATGATTTTTTTGGTTAATGAATTTGAAAAGTTGCTAAAATTTGTTTGGTTGCAATTCTCGAGAAATTATTTTCAAATGGATTTTCATTTGTTTTTACTATTTTTTTTTCTTCATGTTTTGGTCAATTTTTTATTTATTTATAATTACATCAAGATTAGATGCATTTAAAAAGTAAAAAAAATTAACTAAAATATGAAGAAAAATAAATTCACTAAAAATAAACAAAAACCTGAACAAAAATGCCCACAGATTTTTGTTCAAATTTACGTCTATTTTTAGTATTTTTTTAAAATATTTTAGCTAATTTGTTTTACTTTTTAGATCCATTTTGATTAGGTACATCTAAAAAGTACAAAGAATTCCCCTTGATTAAAATATAAAACAAATACATTAAAATAAACTAAAACTCATCTAAAAACAATTTTGAAAAATCAAACTAAACCGACACTACTTTTTGTGAGAGAGGAAAAAAAAATAATGTGACATTTAATTTTTTGTATGTTTTTTTGATTTTTTTTAACTTTTATAATAGAAGCTGGCATTTATTTTTATTTTTATTTTGCCAAGTTGGAGTTGGCTTTTTTCGTGTGTTTTTTTTAAGTAATATTGTCATTAAAAAAATTCAAAAAATTTTACACACTTGACTAGACAACTTAAAAAAGTTCAAAATTAAAAAAAAAAAAATGAAAAAAATTTAGAAAGAACAAAAAAAAGATAAAAACAAGCTTTTCTTAAATTTTTTTTTTTTTGTCTTTAGTGATTTTTTTTTTCCATTTTAAATTCATCTTGTACAAATGATGTACTTGAAAATTAAAAAAATTACATAACTTTAATATTAAAAAAAATCACTAAAATAAAAAATTACAAAAAAAAATTAGCTGAAAGCCGAACATCATTTGTGATAAATATCATTACAGCAACCTTGCTGCAGACCCCCAGTGGGAGTTGCACCCCCAGTGAGGTGTCGCACTTTTACTGGCTGAAACTTAAAAAAAAATAAAATAAAATAAAATAAATTTTTTTTTTACCCAATTACAACACACCACCTCACTGAGGGTCAACCCCCAGCGACGGTCCAAAGCATTTTTCATCATTACAGCCACAAGTTTTATCATTGAGATTGGAATTAGCAAGGGCCAAAAAAGGCCTAAAGGCATTTTTTTATTTTTTATTATTTTTTCTTTTTTGGGCAAAACTTTTTGGGCCAAGAAGATTCGAGATATTATAGGTCCTACTATTGAGTCCACCCAATCAACAGCTTTCCGAGCCGACATTGTTTTGATCTTCTACACATTCACACACATAAGTAAATAAATAAAAAATTGTGACCTCCAAAACATGCAAAGAACATCAACTATTAAAAAATATCAAACATCTCAAAAATATAAATTTTATTTTCATCCATAATGATGTAAATTATGACGTTTCAATTATTGATTTGTTTAGGAACTTAGTTTGATGCACGTAAATTGTCCCATGATATCCTACATATCAAGAAAAAAAAAAACTAATTATAAGATTCAATCCCTTTATCATATTAATTTTAATTTTTTTTAGAATTACTTGTTAAAGGGAGAAAAGAGGGACTTTGATCCTCTCCATTTCATAGAAAAGAGAGGCATCAGAACTCGAAACAACAATTTTGAAGAGATTTTATTTTTTAGTTGGAAATGAGTAATCTTTTGACAACGTCCACTATTAGGCTTGCAAACGTGTCAAATTTTGAAATGTTTAAGCTGATTCATTGAAAATTAATTGGGTTTGAAAACCAAGTTCAATTTGATATCAAAGAATTGACTCAAGCTCGACTCCAGTAAACTCAATTATATAAATAAGTTGACCTTAAACTCAAATTCAACAACAAAAAATCAAAAATAGAAACACCCAAATGAACTAGTGCATTAATAGGGGGGAAGATTACAAGCAAAATAATGCTCATATCATGAAAAAGTTTTGTCAATCAATATGTAAATTTACATAAATATCAAAATAATAAAAAAATATAAATAATCTCTTTGTGTTCACAAGCTTAATTGAAATGAGCTTGATTCTATTCGAAAGTTGGATGATGGTTTGGAGCCCACCACTGGGCTAACAAGCTAGTTCAGATGCTAAGAATTGTTGAGAAGAAAAGTCTTGTTTGGCTACATTTTGATGTTGCAAGCTCTACATGTTGGAGGATATTCCTCTCACTGCCCTCCCCTCAATTGGGAAAGTAGGTGAAATTAGGTTCTGTTTGTTATAACGTTTAGTTATTTAATTGAACAAAATATAAGTGTGTGGGTGATTTTCTGATCACACTGCCTATCTTAGTGATTCAGCGGTAAAAACACAAGCAGAATAGATGGCACAAATAATAGCACAAAGACACAAAGGATTTACGTGGTTCGGCAATAATTGCCTACGTCCACGGGAGGCCGAGGTAATTCACTATTGAATGTATGGTAAAAATTACAATAGACTCTCTGTAATTCTCTTACTCTCTTAGCATGTAATTGTAAGTGTTACAATTGGCTCGTAGTTGTATATGCTCTGTTCAGAATCATCCTCCTTGTTGTCCTCCATCTCTATATATACACCGGAATAGAGATGGAGTGGTTACCAGCTTTTGAGCTGGCTTGCCAGCCCACTAGTGCACTTTTGGCAGCTTTCCAGGTAAAAGCTGTTTATTCCTTCACACGGCTGCTAATGGCCTCATGGCTATTTCACATGGCCTCAAGGCCATTAGTTGGTGAGATAATGGCTTCATGACTTTCTCCACTAGGCTGGACATCCACCTAACCAAGATAATATTTTATAACATCAACCTCGGCTTACTCTTCTGCGGGTAGCTCGGCCTTTGCACGTTTTGCCGAGGTCGGAGGGATTTATCCGAATTAAGATGCCTTTGGAAATCTCCTCGGCAATACTTGAGTATATTGGCAAAACTTTTACTGTGACACGTAGCTCCTCGGATGACACGTCGGCGCCCCCCTTGCCACGTGTTGATACTCAAAAATATAACCCCACAACTGCCCCCTAAGTTCTATTACCTCGGCATACTGAGGCGATGGTGGAACTTACACTGAACTTCTTTCTCAGACCTCGGCTTAAGAATTTTCTAGCCGAGATCATTTACTTCAGGCCGACATGTCTTCTTCAAATTCAAATCGACTCCATACGCGCATGAGCTGTCACGCACCGCTTTTTCAACCGTTCCCAACGACGTGTTTTATCCTTAGTGGTCCGTGCTGGTGACGCGCCCGCAAACCGTCTTTTCTCTGCTGCGCCGTCTGACGCCTGCGTTACCCTAGCGTATTATTGCAGTTTTGCCGCCTTTTCAAATTTTTGACAAAACATTTGCCTCTTTCTCTCTCCTTTCACTTTTGCATTCCGATTTCCTTGTTCTCTCTCTCTCTAAAGCCCCTTCTTCTTCGAATCCTCCATTGCTCTTGCTCGAAGCTCTGCAACTGCCTCCATTTGCCATTTCTGTGAAGCTTTCATTACTGTAGCGTCCACCATCTGATCTCGGCGACGCTCACCCCGGCTTTCACCTTCTCTGGTAAGCAACTGGCTCTTCTCCTCCAGTTCTTAATTTATCCATGAAATTGCTTGTCATTGTCGTTTTAATTTCTGAATCTTTCACCTGAATACGCCTATATTTATCGATTTTTTGCACAAGCCACGAATACTCACACTGTTGCACCTCTTGTTCTTGGTCTTCCTCCCTCTCTGTTCTTGAATATGAGACTTCATTTCTGTTTTTCTGTTTTCCAGATTTCTGCCCTTCATAACTCATTCTTCGTAGATTTAGGTTTGGGATTTGCTGTAGAACCATTAATCCATAGGAAAAATTGAAATAATTTGTCCCTAGGTTTAAGCCGAGGTCCTTAAAATCCTGTAGATCTCCTTCTTTCTGTTATCCCACTCTTTTATATCAAAACCATGGGTGTGTGGAGAGATAGGGTCAATTCCCCCAACCAAACTAGAATATTTTAAGCAAGAGTTCTCCATCCCAGAGGGTGTCATCTCAGACTAGCTGGGGAGAACGACTCTATTTATGCCCGATGGTGATAAGATGCCCTTTCCTGTTGTAGCCTTTGTCCAGTGTGGACTTCGATTTCCTTTAGATCCCCTCTTCCGTGAAGTTCTTCATTACTACACCCTCAACCCCATGCAACTCACCATAAACACCTATAGGACGCTCAATGGAATAATAGCCTTAGCTCGGCAGGAGAGTGTTAGGATCACTCTTGCCGACATCCAGTATTGCTATACCATGTGTGCCCTGAACCTTAAGGAAAAAGGTTTTGTCTATTACCTCAAGCCGAGGTCCACTGAGTTTAAGATTGTAGCCGACCTTCCAGACTCCAACAAAGGGGCTGGAGATGATTACTTGATCGCTTCTGGAAACTGGGAATTTGGCCCAGATGAAGAAGTTCAACTCTTCCCCTTCCTCGAACGGTCAAGGAGGGCAAGGGTAAGATCCCTGTGTCAACTGCTTAACTGTTGCTTTCTTTAATTTTTTCCAAAAATTTTATCTGTTTCTGATGTTGTGTCTCCTTTTGCAGACGTTCGCAAGCCTCCCAAGGACTTCCGCCAGTCCTACTATCCTGGGAAAGGTTTGAAGAAACTTTTGGACCTTCCACTTCAGCAACGAAAAGCTCCACTGTTGCTGAATTTCGTCCCCACATACAAATCCAAATTAGCCGATGTTCCGAAGAAGAAGAAGAAGAGCGCCTCTCAATCAACTGCTTCTACTGAACAGGCTGCCTCCACATCTGAGCCAGCCGATCTTCCTTCAACCTCGGAACCAAACTTGATTCCAGTAACCGAAAGAAAGCGTCGCCGACGTCTTGTAAAGACAGCCGAGATGGAGCGACCAAAGAAAGTGGTGCTGGACCTTCTGGCCGACATCCCTGACGATATGGATGATGCACCATCCCAACAAGTGCCGCCGCCAAAACCCAAAAGAATGAAGAAGGCCCAACCAAAGGCCAAGGTGACTGAGATTGACGCCGAGGCTGAGGACGCGGTGCCAATCTCTCAATTGGCCGAGAAGACTACTTCGGCACCTGCAAAAAGATCTGCTGAAGCCCAGCCATCAGGGGCCACTCAGCAGAAGAAGCCGAGGCCTTCATCTGCCACGACTTCGGGCTCCAGGGTTCCCAAAGTTCCCTGGGAACCCAAAGTTACTCTTGAAAACAGGCCGGTCTATGCTAATGAAAGCTCCTCCAACATTGAGATTGGCGTGGCACTCAGCACGGCAGTTCTCCTAGAAGGTGATCTTGAGCGAAATGCCAAGAATAGCGACTATGAGAACTATGCCCTCATGTTGCAACGCTCCGTCCAAGTAAGTCTTTGTGATTTTGCCCTTCTGCCATTTTCTTCATATTTGTAAAATTTTGTTTCATTCTGTAATATCCTTTGCCTTGTGAACTTTCAGGCCATTCAACATGCCCACTCCTTCTCCATGCAAGCCTTTGAAACTAAGAAGGAGCTATCTGAAGTGAAGAAGGAGTTCTCTGCCCTTCAGAAGATTCATAAAAGGGATCAGCTAAGGATGAAAAAATTGGAGGATCAGGCCGAGGCGGCGACAAAGGCAAAGCAAATAGCTGATGAAAAGGCCGAGGCTGCTGAAGCTGTTAGAAAAGTCGCCGAAGCCGAGAAGAATGAGGCCGATGCTAAAAAAGCTGTAGCCGAGAAAGAACTCCATAAGGCATTGGCCACCAAGGAAGCCGACCTCAAAGCTGCCGACGCAAAGGGCTACAACCAGGGTATGGCCGACGTCGCAGAAGATTACAAGCTTCAGGTCAAGCAGGCGTGCAACAAGGGATTTATCCTAGGTTGGAACGCCTTGGCCAAAGAGCTTGGTCTTCCTGCCGACTCGCCCTGGCGCAAGACCAAAGCCATGCGTCTTCCCTGTGCTCTTCCTCTACCTTCTACTCAGGTTGAAGAAGCTGATTCTGAAGCCGAGGCTGAAGATGAAGTTGAAGATGAAGATGAAGTTGAAACTGAAGCCTTGGTCAGGAAATCCAAGGAAGCCATTGAAACCAAGTCACCTCCTCAGGGCGATCAAGTAATGGATCTAACCCAAGAGGAGGATGAGGAGGTTGAAAAGGTGCCCAAGGAGACTGGCCCAGTTCACTTATCATCTGATCTGCTTCTAGCTGATAGAAGTGTGGAGAAGACTCTGGCCGAAATCGATGCCGAGATCGCAGCTGACAGGGAGGCCGAGGTGGCATCAGACAAGGAAACTGAGGTCGTGGCTGAAAAAGACGCAGAGGTTGTGGAGCAAAAGGACGCCGAGGTGGTTCTTCCAGAGCCTTCCGAGGTTCCAGCCCAACCATCTGCCCAAGTTGAAGAAGTTTGATTGTTTTTTTGTATTTGTGTTTTGTTTTCTGAACAATGTAAGCTTTGTTTTGTGGCCGATGTGCCCTTCTTTGTCACTTGTACACAATTGACTTGCTAGGCCATAGTGCCTTCTTTATATGCCAACTATTTCTCCTTGAATGCTGTAGTCTTTAATTCTTCTTTATTGCTTCTGCTTGGTTTTATACATAGAATTTTTTGCATGATCTTCCTTCTTTGTGCAATGTTCTCGGGGTCACATACCTCGGATATAACACCTGCAAATTTTACTTCGGAAAGGAACTGTCCTGCAATCTTTTCATAAATGTCAACAAGTATAAAACATATACTATTTAATGTTAACTTTTGCAAACTTTCTCAAGTTTCAATGAGTGTTCAAACAACAATCTCAGTTTGCCCTACTTGCAGATTGCTACAAATTTCAACAAGGATAATCAGTAAACTTTACTCAAGTTTTATCAAGTATTAAACAATAATCGTAACTTTTACCTCAACCTGTAAATTGCTGCAAAATTTCAACAGATGGTAACATGTCGGCTTAACTTCAACTTGTAAATTGCTGCAAATTTCAACAAGTGTTTGAACATCTTCCTTGGTTTATCCAACCAGCAGACTGCTATAATTCTGTATGCCATAACATCGGCTTCCCTTCGACTTGTAAATTGCTACAAATTTCAACAAGCGAAGAGAAACAAATATCTCGGCTTGACTCCAACTTGTAAATTGCCACAAATTTCAACAAGTGAAGCCAAGGAACCATCTCGGCTTAATTTCAACTTGTAAATTGCTACAAATTTCAACAAGCGAAGCTAAGCTTTTTAATCGGCCTGACCAACTTGTAAATTGCTACAAATTTCAACAATAGTTAATACAAACAATAAATTTTACTCAAGTTATAACAGGTGTTAAACAATGATCTCCTTGTAAATTGCTGCAAATTTCAACAAGAGTTTAAACAATAATATCAACTTTATTTGAACCTGTAAATTGATGTCGGCTTGAACAAGTGGATTGCTATATGTCGGACAGCAGTATCATCAGCTTCACCCCGACTTGTAAATTACTACAAATTTCAACAAGTGAGGAGAGTAGTAACCTCGGCTTAACTTCAACTTGTAAATTGCTACAAATTTCAACAAGCGAAGCTAAGCTTTGTATTCGGTCAAACCAACTTGTAAATTGCTACAAATTTCAACAAGTGGCAGACTTTGTATTCGGCCAGACCAACTTGTAAATTGCTACAAATTTGAACAAGTGGTAGGCTTTGTATTCGGCCAGACCAACTTGTAAATTGCTACAAATTTCAACAAGTGGTAGGCTTTGTATTCGGCCAGACCAACTTGTAAATTGCTACAAATTTCAACAGGTGGTAGGCTTTGTATCTTCATTGCTCCTCTGCCCCCAATGTGAACCTGAGTTCCACTTGGGTTCTCATTGTTCATGTCTTCCAGCATTTGTTTGTTGAGGACGTCGGCCAAGAGTAATGATCATCTTAATGATAGAAAAACTTCAAATTGCAAGTGTTCCAGGGTCTTGACAATGCTTTGCCATCATTGTCTTCAAGCCGATATGCTCCATTGCCTAACACCGAGGTAATTCTGTAAGGCCCTTCCCAGTTCGGGCCAAGCTTGCCCTCCCTGGGATCTTTCTTGTTGCCGACCACTTTTCTCAAGACTAGGTCGCCGACTTGAAAATCTCTTGGGTTGACCTTCTTGTTGTATGCTCTAGCAAGTTGTTGCTGGTACACTGCAAGCTGAATTGCAGCCTTCTCTCTTCGTTCTTCCACAAGATCCAGATCTCGGGCTAAGAGTATATCATTAGTCCCATTTTCAACTCCCTGGGTTCGGATTCCTGGGATGCCGACCTCCAGTGGAATGACTGCTTCTGTGCCATAGGCCATGGCAAATGGAGATTCCCCTGTTGATCTTCTCGGCGTAGTCCGATATGCCCAAAGCACGTTGGGTAATTCATCTACCCACTTCCCTTTCGCTGCCTGCAACCTCTTCTTGATTCCATCCAGAATCACTTTGTTGGAAGCTTCTGCCTGCCCATTACTTTGAGGGAAACTTGGTGTTGAGAAGTAGTTCTTGATCTTGAATTTTGCACAGAAATTCTTGATGAGCTTGCTGTCGAACTGCGTTCCGTTGTCGGCAACGATGGCTCTGGGAATGCCAAATCTGGTGATGATGTTCTTCCATATGAAATTCTTGACATCCACATCTCCGATTTTAGCAAGAGGTTCTGCCTCTATCCACTTTGTGAAGTAATCTGTTGCCACCAGCAAGTATTTTCTCTGCCCAGTTGCTTGGGGAAGCTGTCCGACTAGATCCATGCCCCATTGGGCAAATGGCCATGGGCTAGATACTGGATTCAGGTCGGCAGCAGGCTGATGAATCAAAGGTGCAAACCGTTGACAGGGTTCGCACTTCTTCACATATGCTTCTGCATCTTTTTGCATGTATGGCCACCAATATCCTTGGGTAATGGCCCTATGGGCTAATGATCTGCCCCCAGTGTGGCTTCCACAAATCCCTTCATGAATTTCATATAAAAAATCTTCAACTTGTAAAGGGTGTACGCACCTTAGAAGGGGTCCAGTGAAGGACTTTCTGTAGAGATGTCCCTCTGCAGTTAGGCTGAATCTTGCCGACTTCAGTCTGACTTTGTGTGCCTCCTTGCGATCCTCTGGCAGTTTTCCTTCTTTCAGGAATGCAACAATTGCATCCATCCAGCTCGGCCCCAAGTCCACACACATTGCTTCTTGCTTTGCGCTCCGTGGTTCTATGCTCGGGCCCGACATGTAATCGATCATAATTGTCCTCGTCTTCCCAGTCTGCATTGAACTCGCCAGGTTGGCCAACGCGTCGGCGTGGCTGTTATCATCTCGGCTAACTTGAAGAAGTCGGCAGTTCTGAAATAACTCGGCTAATCTGATAACCTCTTTTGCATAAGCCGACATCCTCTCGTCTCTGGCTGCAAATTCTCCTGTTGATTGGTTAACAATTAATTGTGAATCACAAAAAACTATTACCTCGTCTGCTTCGGCTGCTGCTGCAAGTTTTAGTCCTGCAATTAATGCCTCGTATTCAGCTTCATTGTTTGAGGCCTTGAACCCCAAACGGATGGATTGTTCAATTATTTCTCCGTCTGGGGATATCAGCAGTACTCCTGCCCCCGCTCCTCGTCGGTTTGAACTTCCATCGACATAGAGTCTGAA
Source organism: Camellia granthamiana (assembly GCA_036172215.1). Taxonomy (NCBI): domain Eukaryota; kingdom Viridiplantae; phylum Streptophyta; class Magnoliopsida; order Ericales; family Theaceae; genus Camellia; species Camellia granthamiana. Next base: position 118,704,286 of record CM069908.1, on the reverse strand, counting down.
TGAATCGCCGATGTAGATGCTGCAAGGTCGGAGCTTTTCCTCCTTTTGCTCTCTTGCTGTCGGCTGGGATCCTTCTTGCTTGGTAGGACTTTGTTCATCTCGGCTCAACGGTGGCCGACGTTCGATGGATTCCGGAGTGAATTCTGCCACAAAGTCGGCCAAAACTTGGCCCTTAATTGCTGTTCTGGGCCTGAACTCTAGGTCATACTGTCCCAAGGCCACTGCCCACCTTGCAATTCTTCCTGTCAAGTCTCCTTGTTGTAACAGGGATTTCAATGGGTGCTCTGTTAACACCACTATCTTGTGTGCTTGGAAGTAGTGGTTCAATTTCTTTGAGGCCATAGCTAAGGCCAACATTAACTTCTCCAGTGGTAAGTACCTTGTTTCAGCGCTGGCTAAGGTTTTACTTACATAATAGACAGCCTTCTGCTCTCCCTGCTCTTTTCGGATAAGTACTGCGCTCACCGCGTGCTCTGACACGGCTAAGTACAAGAATAACTCCTCTCCAGGCTCAGGTGTTGAGAGGACTGGAGCCGTGATCATGTACCTTTTTAGGTCGGCCAAAGCGGCCTCACACTCTTCAGTCCATAGGAAGTCCGCCGTCTTCTTTACCAAGTTGAAGAAGGGTTTACATTTGTCTAAACTTCGACTTATGAATCTGTTTAGGGCTGCGGCCCTGCCAGTGAGCATTTGAACCTGTTTTGCAGAGGTTGGGCTCTGTAGATCTAGGGTTGCCTTGATCTGATCTGGGCTGGCCTCTATTCCCCTTCTTGTTACCAGGTACCCTAGAAACTTTCCAGATCCAACCCCAAACGCGCATTTTGACGCGTTGAGTCGGAGCCGATATGTTTTGAGTATGTTAAATACCTCGGCTAGGTCGGCGAGATGATTCTCTGGCTCCTTGGTCTTTACGACCATGTCGTCGATGTAAACTTCCACTGTTCGGCCTATCTGGTGCTTGAACATTTTGGTTACCAGCCTTTGGTAGGTTGCTCCTGGGTTCTTTAATCCAAATGGCATCACCCTATAACAGTACAGTCCTTTTGGGGTGATGAACGCCGTCTTCTCCTCATCGAGGGGGTACATGGCTATCTGGTGATACCCCCTGTAAGCGTCCAGGAAGCTCATCCTTCCATGTCCCGATGTAGCATCAACCAGCTGGTCAATTTTTGGCAGAGGGAAGTTGTCTTTGGGACAGGCTTTATTTAGGCTTGTAAAGTCTACGCAAACCCTCCACTTTCCGTTTTTCTTCTTTACCACCACTGTGTTTGATAGCCATGTTGGATAATTGACTTCTCTGATGGCCCTGGCTTCTAGGAGTTTGTCAACTTCTTCCTCCACTGCTTCGACGTGTATTAACGTCGGTCTCCTAGCTCGCTGAATCACTGGTTTAGCCGACTTGTCGACGTTCAGTCTGTGGCATGTGACCTCGGGGTCAATGCCTGGCATTTCATAAGGTGTCCAGGCAAACACCTCTATGTTTGCTCTTAAAAAGGCTTCCAGTTCTCTTTCCTCTTCATCAGCTAAGCCTGAGCCGAGAAGAAAAAAGCGCACCTCATCGCCCTCCTGGACGAGGATTTTCTTCAGTGATTCCTCACTCTTCTCGGCCGGCTTCTTGCCGACATCATCTAGGACTTCCATGTCCTCATCTTCAATCTCGGCCTTGGCTGGTTCTTGAACATTGCAGGTAGCCTTCATTGCTGCCATGGAGCAATTCTTCGCCTGTAGTTGATCTCCTCTGATTTCTTCAATCCCGTGCTCTGTTGGGAACCGCAGTAATTGATGCAATGTTGAAGGGACTGCCCCCATTGCATGCAACCACGGCCTGCCCATGATGATGTTGTACGGTGAGGGTGTGTCAATCACAATGAACTCGGTCGTGATCTTCTTGGTGCCTGCTTGCACTTCCAAGCTTGTTGCGCCCCAGTGGCCACGTCGGCGTTCCATTGAAGCCGACCATCGGGCCAGCCGACTGCTCCAGGTCGTCAGGGTGAAGGCCCAGCTCTTTGTAACATCTAACGTACATGATGTCACAAGAGCTGCCTGGATCTATCAGGATGCGTTTTACTTGGCATTCCCCAACCTGGAGGGATACTACCAAGGCATCATTATGTGGGTGCTGGACCATCTCTAGGTCGGCCTCGGTGAAGGTTATTATCTGACCTTGGCAGTCTTCTGGCCGAGGTCTTTTCAATTCGACCTGGTTCACGTATTGAAGGTGTTTGACTCTTTGGGTCTCCCCTCGAATGTCATTTGCATTCACCTTGGAGTGAATTACATTCACGACCCGAGGTCTGTCTGCCCGGGGTTGCGGTGGTGGTGGGGCTGCTTCCGCCTGGGGCAGTCTTGCCTGTTCTTCCCTTGTTCTGGTCTCATCAACAAGGTCCCTCAGGTGTCCTTGCCTCACCAAATCTTCCAAATGAGCTTTTAGGGCTCTACAACCCTGTGTTGTATGCCCGTTCTCATTGTGATACGAACAATGTATGTCCGTGTTTCTTCCCATAAATTCTCCCGGTTCCCTCGCTGCTGTCCTGAAGTAGGGCTGGCTCCTTATTCTTCCTAGAATCTTTTGAATGGGAATGCTGAACACGGTTGTTACTGCTTGTTTAGCCCGCAGCTCTATCTCTGTCTTGTTGAAGCTGTTGTTACCTCGGCTGCGCTTCGGCGAGTCATTCCGTTGCTCCTGTTTGACCTGCTTTGATGCCGATGTGTCTTCTTCGGCCCTGGCATATTTTTCAATCCTTGCCATGAGTTCCTCCACGTTCTTTGGCAATGTCTTTGCCAAAGATTTCCTTAGTGAACAGTCTTCCTTCAGGCCGTTCTTGAAGGACACGACTGCTACCTCCTGGTTGCATTCGGGTATTTTGTTGAACACCTCGTAGTATCTCTTTGCATAGGCCCTAAGGCCCTCATCCTTGCTGATCTTCAGAGCCATTAATGCATCCATCCTTAACGGCTGTAGCTTGTTTGTCACGAACCTGGCCACAAACACCTCGGCCAGTCCTTCCCAAGTCTTCACACTTCCCTTTGGTAACCTGTGGAACCAATCTGATGCAATTTCCCCAAAGGACGATGGGAATACTTTGCAGAGCAAAGGCTCATTTCCACTGTATAACGCCATTGAGTTCAAAAATAATCCGACATGGAAGTTAGGATCTGACTTACCGTCATAGATTTGAAACCTCGGCATGCTGAATCTTTTTGGTGCTTCAAATTTGTCCAGTTCTACCGAGAATGGTGTCCTCGGCTTGATGAGTGAGGTTACCTCGGCTTCAGCGTTCTGTTCCCTCCTCTTGAGGTAGTTCCTCAAGTCTTCTTTGCTCCTCCCCGGAGCTCGGCTATCTTTCGATTTGAGTCCCTTTGGCACACTACTCTCGGCCTCGTGGTGTGCCCGTTTCGACCTTTGCCCGTGCGTTGTGTCGAAGCAGAGAACCTGCTTTTGTACATGCCGATGTTCTCTTGGTTCCTGATCCTTCGTATTATACGTCCTCTGGGACTTACCGTCCTCCCAGGAGGACGGGTGAGAATGCTTTTTGTTCCTGGAGCGTTGTGGTGCGTCAGGAGTTATTGTCCTTCCTTCATTCCGAGCTTTAACTGCTGGGATTGGCGTATCCTGCAGCGGGTATGGTGGCTGCATGACCTTGCTTTGCATCATGAAGTTGACGACCGACTGCAGGTCTGCCAACTTGTTTGCCAGGTCCTTGAGTTCCTCATCCCTTCGTATGCATCTATCCCTCCATACCTGGAAGTTGTCCTCCTCGTAATATCTGCCTTGGTCCGCCTTTTTCGAAGTGTCATCATCCTGGATGACGTTCTTTCCCCCGTGCCCCTGGCCACGGTTTTTTGTCATTGTGGTTGTCTCCGTCGACGTCAAGGTTAATAAGCCTGTCACTCCCAGCGGGAGTGTCACCCCCAACCTCTTTGTTTTGTGCGTTACTAGCCATCTATTCGTCGCACTTTCCCACAGACGGCGCCAAATTGTGTGGGTGATTTTCTGATCACACTGCCTATCTTAGTGATTCAGCGGTAAAAACATAGGCAGAATAGATGGCACAAATAATAGCACAAAGACACAAAGGATTTTACGTGGTTCGGCAATAATTGCCTACGTCCACGGGAGGCCGAGGTAATTCACTATTGAATGTATGGTAAAAATTACAATAGACTCTCTGTAATTCTCTTACTCTCTTAGCATGTAATTGTAAGTGTTACAATTGGCTCGTAGTTGTATATGCTCTGTTCAGAATCATCCTCCTTGTTGTCCTCCATCTCTATATATACACCGGAATAGAGATGGAGTGGTTACCAGCTTTTGAGCTGGCTTGCCAGCCCACTAGTGCACTTTTGGCAGCTTTCCAGGTAAAAGCTGTTTATTCCTTCACACGGCTGCTAATGGCCTCATGGCTATTTCACATGGCCTCAAGGCCATTAGTTGGTGAGATAATGGCTTCATGACTTTCTCCACTAGGCTAGACATCCACCTAACCAAGATAATATTTTATAACATCAACCTCGGCTTACTCTTCTGCGGGTAGCTCGGCCTTTGCACGTTTTGCCGAGGTCGGAGGGATTTATCCGAATTAAGATGCCTTTGGAAATCTCCTCGGCAATACTTGAGTATATTGGCAAAACTTTTACTGTGACACGTAGCTCCTCGGATGACACGTCGGCGGCCCCCTTGCCACGTGTTGATACTCAGAAATATAACCCCACAATAAGTAAATACTTTTCATCATAGTTCTCTAAATAACTTGTCATTCAAAATTTTATAAGTTAATTTTTAAGAAGTTTTGATATCTTCAAAAGTGAAATTGTGACTCTTCATTGACTTCTATCCAGCGCTGTGTATACAATAATTTTTTTTTATTTTTTTAGTTATATATTTCAAGTGTTAACTAAGCTAACTCTATTTGATGGAATTTAATACCTCATTTGGTTTGATTTATTTCGAGTGTTAACTAAATTGAAAAAAAAAAAATTTACATGAAAATTATTTTATATCAAAACAAACATAGACTTAATACAAAAACAAAAATCAATTACAAAACAAAAACAAAAATCAATTTCAAAATTGACTTGTCATCACTGACTTAAAATTTTTAAACCAAATTTGTTGGGCTTTTTTTTTTTGTTTCTCTCTCTCTCTCTTTTATTTTACTTTTTTTTATGAAATTATGATACTGATCATATCATACTGTTGGAATAATGAGAGAGACCTCTTCAAAAGAAAAAGAAAAAGAATAATGCGAGGGACAAAGAGAGATGGCTTTCATGGCACTCACTCACACGCGCACATACACAGCCAAAAGTATTGGCCACCCAAGCATTTTATCATCTCAAATATCAATCAATGTAGGTGCTTTCTCTATCACAATATTTTACACTAATCTTAATTATAATTTGATATTATCTCTCAAAAATTAAATCCTAATTTTTAAAAATTAAATCTCATTATCTAAATCAATCATAAAAAAATAAGTATCATTGTGACATTATCCCCTATGCAAAAATTGTTCCATATTTCTACACCTCATTTGGGAGGTCACTACTAGAAGTGATCGCAGATTGAGTGGCATCATATCCGCTATTCGTCTAAAATTAGGTATATATAAAAAAATTAATCTGTATCTGTTCACCGATTTAGCAGATGTGGATTGAGCGAGCCGTACGAGTTGATGGATGGATGCAGTTGGTTTAACGGTTTAGAATTTACAAAATTTGGACATTTTTTTGAATTATAATTCATAACTTTTATAATTTTTAATAACTAATAATCTGAAAAAATATGTAATATTTGTTTATAATAAGCCATGACACCATGCATGTATATTTTTAAAGTATTGTTTTCTATTTTCACAAAATATATATTTTATTATTTCTATTTTATATTGTTACTTGTTAGTAATTTTTTTAAAAAAACTTCATCTACAGGCAGATCGGATTCATACGGGTGTAGAATTATTGATCCGTCGTCCGAATCATATCTGTGAATTTTAAAATATTTTATCCACGTCTATTCGTCGAAAGACACACATCCATCCAAAATCAATCGAGTTAAGTCGATTAAATCAAATTACACGAGTTACACAAATTCATGATCACCTATAGCCACTTCTAGAGAAGGGCCACACTACCAACCCTCTTTCTCTCCACAACAATCGTTTCACCAAAATAACATACTATTTTCGCTCCCAAAAAAAAAAAAAATTTAACGTACTTTTCTTTCTTTCACTCCTTTCTGCTCCATATATTTTTCTTTACATAAAAATGTATATGTATTTAGAAATAAATATTTTTTAAAATATTCATAATTTGAATTTTTTGTACAAGTTTAAATTTGATATGATATTATACTTAAAATAAATTCCTTCCACACATTTTAAATTCTGATTTTTTTTAAAGTTTTTTTTTTTCTCTCACTTTTTAAAATTCAGTGAATCCCACTCTATCTCTCTCACACCACCAACAAATATCATCAAAAACATATTTCTCTCTCCTTTTTCTTTATATATTCCTCAGCTTCCAAATCCATTTCCTAATCATTCCAACAACCCCTCCCTCTCTAGAAAATTGTGATGGTGAATGATCCAAGAACATACTTTGAGACTTGTTTTGGAAAATGGAAGTAAAATTGAGCCCATACAGCATCTACCCAGAAGAAGCCTCTAACATGAAGAAGCCACATAACTATGAAGATGGTACAACATCATCAACAACAACAACAACAGCAACAACAACAACAGATCTCAATTTAAGATACTTGTCAAAAATTATTCTTCCTCCTTTGGGTGTTTCTGGGTATAATCAGAACCAGAATGAATCCAATGGCAAGATTATCTCTCCCATGGATTCCAGATACAGGTGAGACACACACTATCTACAATATCCTCTTCTTTTTTTCTTTTTTCTTTTCTTTTTTTATTTTTATTTTTAAATTAAGTCCATTTTTACACTACTTTGATGCATCAAGGTGTTGTACGTGTATGGTATAACACTACTTTTGTCTTGTACACATGCATATATTTTTCCTTTTATATGTGTTTGTGTAATTCATATACACTTAAGCATGCATTTATGTTTATATATATACCCATATAAATATGGGTATTTCCACAAACTTGTTACTACAACACATTAAAGTTTTAGACACAAAAATTTAGAACAAAATTACTTCTCAAGAGCACAATATTTTAATTGTTAAAAGTATTATTTTTTATTTTTAGTAATAAAATTAGATATTTAGTGATGAATTATTTTTGTTTTACAAATTTTCGTTTGTCTTTACTAAATTTTTTCATATTTTAGTCAATTTTTTTTTAAAACTTTTTAGATACATCAAGATTAAATACATCTAAAAAGTAAACAGTTTAAATAAAATATAAATAAATTAAGAAAAATAAAAACAAATGAAAACCCAAACAAAAATACATACAGATTTTTGTTCAAATTTTTATTTATTTTTAGTGATTTTTTAAAAATATTTTAGCCCATTTATTTTACTTTTTAAATGTATCTTGATTAGGTGCGTCTAAGAAATTTAAAAAATGATTAAAATATAAAACAAATTCATTAAAAACAAACGAAAACTTATCTAAAAATAATTTTTAAAAAATCAAATCAAACCAAACAGACACTAAATCTTTTTGGCAAAATATTTTGTCATTAAACGTGCATTTATTAGTAATATTTATAAAAAAAATGTCACTTGACATTTTTTCAAAAAACTTTTAGAGACTTCTTTTAGTGACAACATAAATTGGTCTAGTAATCCTTTTTTTTGTAATAAAGTTTTTACTTTTAGAAATAAAAAAGTTTGATCCCTAAAATTCTTATATCTTATACCCTAGATTTTTCTTAATTTTGTTGTATATTTTTTTCCTCTCTTAATTTTTACCGTACCGTACAGAATATATATCCAAATATATAAAGCAAAGTTAGTTTTATTATATTTTTTCTATGCTTAATATGTTTTTAAAATTAAGTGTTGATTTGTATAATTTATAACACTATGATATCTTGATTTTCAATTTCTATCAAAAACATACTAGGATTTTTTTTAATTGAAAAAAAACCAACTGTCATTACTTTCTCACAAAAAAGGAAAAGGAAAAAAGGAAAAACAATCTTAACCAAATGAATACAAAAAATAAATTCTACTTTCACCTTTTTTTTTTTTTTTAAACATCACATTCTATTACTTTCACTTTCCATCATATTTTTCACCCCACGTACTTATGCTTTGAATCAATAAACATATTTGTTTTTTTGACTAATTTTATTTTATTTTTTCCTAATCAAACAGATATTTAAATTGAAAAGGCAAGGAACAATAGGAAAAATGAAAACCCTCTAAGATAATGCTTCATATGCGTAGAGATCAATATGGGTTCAATTTTAGTTTTTCATGTTGAAAAATTATTGGGAAAATTACCAAAAAAAAAAAAAACTCGAAGGTTTAATCCTTATAACATAATAAATCTATAATTTTTTATTTTTTAAATTTAAACTCTATACATTTGATTTGTTTTCAATTTAAAAATGATATTTTAGACATTTAATGTACTTGTACATTAAATTTAATACTAAAATACTTTTTTTTCGTCGGTTTTACTTAACAAAAATAGGAGATTTGTTTAAATTGAAAATAAATCCAAATATTAGAGTTTAAATTGATAAAATTAAAAATTATAGATTTATTTTGTTAAAAGATTCAAACCTTAATTAATTTTTTATTACTATTATTATTTCGACCATACTACGTAGCTCGAAACCGCGGCTCGACACCAAAACGACGTCGTTTTGGTGTCGAAATATATATATATATATATTTTTTTCTTTTTTTCTGGTTTCAGAACGAAGAAGAAGAAGGGAGGGGGAGGGGGAGAGGGGGAGGAGGAGGGAGGGGAGGGGGCCATAAATCTGCTGGAGGAGGAGGCGGGGCAAGGCGGTGGCGGTGGCGGTGGTGCGACGATCTGAGGCGACGAACGAGGCGACGAGCATCGGCGGCGAGAGGCGATCAGCTGCGAGGACGGCGGGAGCTGCGACGACGGAGGCGACCAGCTGCGACGACCTCTCCTCTCTTCTTCCTCCCTCTCTCCTCCTCCTCTTTCTCCTCTCCTCTTCCCTCTATTTTTCGATTTCGAGCCGTTTCGAGCTCCTTACTTTCGAGCTCTGAACCATTTCCGTTATTATTTTTGTAATTGTTTCAAAATTACTTAATAGTCCATAGTACTACATGGTGTCACATACATACCATTCTCGACAATTGAAAAAGAGCATAATTATTGATTTTAAACACCAAATGATAGTTTAAAAATAAGTAATAATTAGCATATATTTGATGGTGATGTGGGTGAGCAGGTGTTGGGAGACATTAATGGTGGGATTGGTAGCATACACAGCTTGGGTTTACCCTTTTGAGGTTGCTTTTCTCAATTCCAATTCAAAAAGAGATTTATTCGTCGCCGACAACATTGTTGATCTCTTCTTCGCCATTGATATTGTCTTAACCTTCTTTGTTGCCTACATTGATCCTATCACTCAACTTCTTGTTCGTGACCAAACTAAAATTGCCTTGAGGTGAGTTTTCTAGTTTTACTTCCCATTATTATTATTTTAAAAATGTTAGAGATTCTAAAAATTCAATCAAAATTTTTATTAAATATTTTACATAGGTGTGGGACCCATGTGATATGAGTTCCACACTCATATAAGATATTTGATAAAAATTTTAATAAAACTTTCAGAGTTCCTATCATTACTCTTATTACTTGCTATTATGACATCCACAGGTCAATGTGATAAAAATATAATAATAAAATAAATAAAATGAATTGTGTGGGTTGGAGTAATTTTATGTATAAACAAAATTTTTATCAAAATTCAGTTGGATATTAATTATCAAAGAGTAATGTCAAAGATTTCAAATAATCTATCAAATATTTTATCAAACCTCTCATATGGGTGTGGAACTCACACACATGTGCGTTTGTGTGAGTTCCACACCCATATTAAAGATTTAGTAGAACATTTGATAAATTATTTGGGATGCATAACATTTCTCATTATCAAATTAAATGAGTTGATTGTGTACTCTCTAGAGTTTTTCATGAAATATTTAATATATAGTATTATGTGACCCTTCATCCTCATTATCCATACTCTGGCTAAAAGTTGTTATTGGCGTTGAAAAATAAATAAAAAATATATATTAAAATATGTAAAAATAATTAAATTATATGAAAAATATATTGAAATTATAAATATTTTGTTATTTTGTACATATATTGACAATTTATTATCAAAGTTCTTTAATAAATTATTTCTACATAAAAAGATAATAATAGCATTTAAGGGTAATTTGGAAATATGTTTTTTTTAAATAAATTTTTAACTTTTTGATTAAAATATGATGTAAAAAAATTAATATGTTTGGAATGACTTTTTGATTTTTTACGAAAAGATATATAAAAAGTAAAGAGAAAATAAAATTTTTAACCTTTTAGTATAAATTGTTAATTTTTTAATTTTTTTTAATAATTTTTTAATTTTTAGATTAAAAAAAATGAGTTTAAGTACTTATCGGAACATGATTAGGTGCTGGTGTACGTTATCATTTTGGTAATTATGAGGAGAGAGAATAACTCTCTTTTTTTTTGCGGGTTTAAAGTGGGGCTCATGATTGAATCAGAATCCCCTCCTTTCTTTCGGTGATTCTCCAAGTGATATTCTGTCCCTTTTACGCACTCAACAACTTGTCCAACAAAAAACGACATATACTCAGACAAAAAATTTCATAAATTTATTAAAGTGAATGTATGGTAAAAAATTAACTTATGTGGTGTGGATTTCTATTAACAATAAATCTACTTTACACAATTTAAATTATAATTTTTTTTTTTTTTGAATTTGTAGCATTGTTGCTAGTCAATTATTCAATACTTGGGTTTTTTTTTTTTTTTGAAGAAATAAGAACTTTAATTAAAATATAAAATAGTATATAGTAGTCCATATAACATACTAGCAAACTAACTAATTATGGTTACAAGCAGAAAAGAAAATCAAAATAAAGCAAAATATTTCTTACTGCTTAACCATTGTCAAAAGGAAAGTGCGCATCTCCATAAACTGGGATACAAGAAAATGCTGCAAAACGTGCCAATCTCCTAACAGAATGAAGATAACTTTTACATGCTAAGAAGATTTTACAATAGTGAAAGTGCTGCACAGCAAAATAAATATCAAAAATCCATGGTGCCAGGCTTGCTTTAATGTCTTTAGTTTCCTTCAGCTGTTCAAACAAAAATTTGGCATCAGTAAAGACATTAATATGATAGTAATTATTGTCCTTAGCCCACTTGAGAGCAGACAAAATCGATGCAACTAAAGTATCAAGAGCATTCATGTGCAAAGATTTAAATAATGAGCCTACCCTGGTATTGTTAAGAAAGGCAACCATGTCAATACCCATGTCTAAAGGAAATGAATTACCCACATGACTACAAAGAAGGTCCCAACTTCAAAGTAACCTTTTACCTAAATTTTACAAAAAATATATTCAAAACAGATAATTTTTGAGTGTGCAAGGCATATATATGATATGTCATTTATTTATTTATTTTTGTAACTAATGTTACACACTTTTATGAGAACTTATGACATATTTTATAGGTTAACTTACGTAAATTTGTGTTAAGTTATACAATTTTGTGAGTTGACTTATGTATATTTGTGAAAATTTACGTTAAGTTATAATCTCTCAAATTTTTATAAGTTAATTTATCTAAATTTATATTTAAGTTACGCGATTTTATAACATACCTCACATATTTTTGTGAAAATTCATGCAAATATACATGCTCCTTGTAGATAGTGTGCATCCTTTGAGGAGTTGCACACCCAAACACTTCCCATTCAAAGCGAGTAACAAACGCCACTTCTGGAGGACCACAGACATCTCTGTCACAACAAAGTCGGTGCATATCTTTATATGATAGAAAATGATATCTTACTATTTTTAAATGAGTAATACCAAGGATTATGAAAAAATATTATAAAATATTTTATGAAATATTTTTTTTCATTTGACTAGTGTATGTTGTTTTATTAAGTGTAGAATTTAAAGGCGTAGAATCTTCATAAAATATTTCATGATTTTTTTTATGATCACTAATATTACTCTTTTTTTAATCTACTACATGATCTACCTAACAAATGTTAGCTCTGTATACTTGAGTTTTCAAATTTTTTTTTTTAATTTAGAAAATTAGAAAAAAAAAATCTTAAAGGGCAGTGATTAAAATTTTTAAAAAATATTAGTAGAATAAACTTATATGAATTGAAGATATTCTTATCTAAACTATTATAATTTCAGAAGTTTGATGGTTGGACCTAGTTCGCCTTGGGTCCATCCCAGGGTGTGTGACAAGAGGACCACAAATTTGACCAGTCAAATTCCTGAGCCAGAGAGAATTTGCTTGACCACTATTTGATTTGAAAAATAGAGAGAGAGAGAGAGAGACCTTTTGGCCTATGTTATTTATTTATTTATTTTTATTTTGGGCTTATGTTAGTATGACATGTATGTTCTTAATCAAAATACATGGTGATGTTTACCATTGGACCACAAGGATGAGTCGTAAATGAATTGGATTTTGTCTTTTTGTTTTTTTAACATGTTATTTGAGATTATTCATTTTGATTCGAATAATGTTAGAAATATCAAATTTTCTATTAAATGTCTCACATGAGTATAGACTACACATCTAAGACATTTAGCCATTTATTTAGTAAAAAATTTAAAATTTATAGTATTTTCTTTTTGATTCATTTAACTAACTTTCTCAATAAATAATGCCAATTAATATATTAATTGATACATATAACACTACCGCTTTCTCAAAACATGTAAGTTGGTTTCGGTGTACTCTAATTTTAATTCATATATAATGAATTTATTTTCACAATAAGTGGCCTTTATTTCTAGATTATAAAAAATTTCATCGACCAATATTTGACAATTGTGTTGAGAGAGAGAGACTGCCACTCTTTTTTCTCCAATACATTGCTATGTTAATCTAACAGTTCACATAGAAAGGAAAACGATATAATTTTAAAATGTGTAGATTAAGATAAAAAAAATTTAATTTAAAACTTAAAGTATTAAATTTTGTCATCTGTCAACATATTTACAGTAAAATTATTGTAAATAAAGAATGACAAAAAATTTTAAGTCCAAAATAGAGATAGAAGGTGATAAGTTTAATTTGGGCACCTAGTTAAACGTCAAAAGTCAGTTTTTACAACATTTTCATTTTTTTACACGTTTTTTTAAAAAAAAGTCAAAAAGTCAGTTTTTAATCAATTTACCAAAATAACCAACGAATTTGTTTGATTAATTCAATATTATGATTGATTTTTTTTTTTTTTTTTTTTGAGAAATAATATTATGATTGTTTGATGAGTGACATTATTGTGATATAAATAAATAAATATATAGGTACATGTCAACATGGTTTTTGATGGATGTGGCATCAACAATACCATTCGAGGCGCTTGCATTCTTGTTCACTGGCAAACACCACTCTGGCCTCTCCTATTCTCTCCTTGGATTGCTCAGATTTTGGCGTCTCCGACGTGTTAAGCAATTCTTCACCAGGTTAATATACTTCCACTACCATACCCCAATTGATCTATTGTCATTGCAATTGTATTTGAGAAAAACTATGCATGCCAATATACATTAAAATTCTTTCGAAAATATAAAATTTGGTAATACTACTAGTTCACCTTTATTAATTCAGAAATTACTCAAATTTAGTTCAGATTTATTCTATATGTAAACCTCACATTATACAAATTTAATTTCTACCACATAATCACTCATCTAGAAAAATCTGAGTTGATAAATCTTGATTTTAGACTTATTTTATAAAATCATGTTTGTGTTAAGTAGATTGAATTAGATAAAATTATACTTTCTAAGACCATATGTCTTCGAATTATGAATTCCATTTGTTTGTATATCTTGTTTTATGATTAGATTGACCAAGATTATGAGAATTGATTGATAAAACTGCAATCATCGGGGGTGGTGGCCTTGTGGAGAAGGCAGTTCTTTCTACAGGGGTGTGTCAGGTTTGACTCCTAGGGGCGCGGAATGTTTGCTTTGTCCAGCTGACCTTCTTCGGAGAACTCGCGCTATATTTCGATCGATACTTAGCTTATTCTATAGCACGTGGCTGAGCTCCATTAGGTGCCTCGGAATGTTGGCTTTGTCCAGTTGACCTTCTTTGGAAAACTCGCACTATACTCCGATCGATACTTGGCCTCTTCTATAGTACGTGGCTAAGCTCCATTGTGTGCCTCGGTAGTGGGTCCTTTCCTTTGAGTTAGGTTAAATCTGACTGTCAACTGGTTACCCCGAGACCAGGGTCCGTTGATGTTGTAATGTTCCCACATAGCATTTTTTTTTTTTCAATAAAAAAAAAAAAGATTGATAAAATTGCCAATTAGTTTCAATATCACCTTAATTTATTATTTTGCATCTTACTGTCCTTCTTGAAATTCAATATTCTCCTCTGTTTGGGTGGATTATTAATCTAGGGACCAGGATCCTTTGCTGTGAATGATAGTGTTGTGAAATTGTTATGTTAAACCACAGCATGACACATAAAAAATAACATAAATCAACAGTTTATATCTCCTTTTAAATTATAGAGATAAACTGACTTTCTTTAAAATTTGAACAAAATATAACAAATTTTATAATTTTTGCATGATTATGTTAGGTTTTCTTAAAATTTTGATTTATACATCTTTTTCATCAATAATTTATTAGTAATATGAATGAAAAAAATGATTTTATTATCTATTTTACACTCAAATGTATATATGTATTTTTATTTATTCTTATATTTGTATACTATTTATTTATATTAATTTCAATCACTTTAATTTTATGAAAACAGATTAATGTAATTATACTAAAATTATAGACTATCTGTATTTTTTCTAAAATTAACGAGAAGTGAGGGTGATGTACCATAAATTATAAGGCCCAAAACTACGTCGTTTAAAAACAGAAGTTTAACGGGAAAAAAAATGGGTTAAACATTGAAACCTCGTCGTTTTTTGTTTTTTATTTTTTGGGATAGGGTTTAGGGTTTTCTGTGTGTTTATTCTTTAACTTCTTGATTTTTTTATTTATTTTATTACTATTTTTTTTTTTTTTTGGGTTTAATAAATGATTACAATTTACAATAGATGATTTGATACTTCTCTGTTTTCTCTTCTCAATTTGTATTTTAGATCTCACATAGAATTTGATCTGTATGTTAGACTTTAATTGGATGCTTCACAGCTTATAATTCTGCATTTTGATTCAAGACTTTCTATTGATTTTGGATACTCTCTGTTTTTGTTTAGGAAAGTTTCATTTGTATGTTATTTCAATTGCATCTCCTACTGATTTTATACTCTAAGGCCCTGTTTGATTTGTAGGATTAATAGTGAGGCGATTAACAATCTATGGGATTAGTGTAGGATTGGTGTTCATGTTTGTTTTGCTATGGATATGGGAATATGTAATATCAATTATATGTTTGTTTGACATTATTAGTTGTAGTTTTAAAAATTCGCCAATTTTATTAGATAGAATAGAATGTCTATCGGAATCTAATTCAAATAACAAAAATTGCAACCAAACACTGGAATGTGAGTCCCATGGATTTATTATCCCAATCGTATGCTATAATCTGCCCAATCAAATAGGCCTTAGCTTCTTACACTTCTAATTACTGCTTTTGTTTAAAAAAAAAAAAAATTATTCTAATTTTCGTTCTAAAAATATGGGATTTTGATGGGTTTTTGTGTTCTATAATTTAAAAGTAGATCTGAACTGTTGGTTTATGTTATTACTGTTGTTTCATGCCGTGGTTTAACCACACCAAGACCACAGTGCCATCCATCAGAGCAGAGGATCCTGGTCTGTTAGTCCAGACCCCAATTTTCTTAGCCGAACGTAAAATGATGGCCAAATTGTCCTAAAGTCCTATCCTTCCAAACAAATATAGCCAAATTGTATGATATAAATTTAATTTTGATGTGTGTGAAACACACTGTAAATCAGATTCACACATTTCATTTTTTTGAGGTACTGAATATTTGCTCACCATGTAATATTTGCTCATTCCATCACTGGCACTTCCCTTGCAGGCTTGAAAAGGACATCAGATTTAGCTATTTCAGGGTCAGATGTGCTAGGCTCTTATCTGTAAGTGAATTTTGAAGCTCATTTCTTTAATCAAAAAAGGATCTCCAATGGTTGTCAAGAAAATTCCGTTGTCAAAGAAAAATATCGACATCATATAGTTTCAATTCAAAAGGACTTTTCCCCCCCTCCTTTTCAGAATCCTCCTTCAATGGTTTCAATGCCATTCTTTGACATAACCACCATATGATTCAGTTTTCACAATATACTGTGTGTGTGTTTAAATTGTAAAATTTGAAATTGAGAAAATGACAACTTTATAAATTTTATACAAAAATCAACCAGTCAAAGCTGTCATAGTTTGGCATTTTGTTATGCATGGTGCCATAATTGCGGCACACCCATGGAGTAGCTTTTTCGTACTTCAAATGCCAAATTTTAGCTGGCATAAAATTTGGCACACCATTAAAAATAATCGTATGTTACATTTAGTTATTTGGAATGAAGTGAAGTGAAATGATCCTTCCATCAGGATGTTCATTCTCGCGTTTAGTTCATTACAAAAATTATGGAAAATGCATTGCAAATGGATTATAAGGGAATTGTTATTTTATAAGGAAGAAAGAATGATCATTTCATTCCAATAAACCTAAGGTTATAAGGAAGAAAAAATGATCATTTCATTCCAATAAACCTAAGGTTATGTTTGGATTTTTGATTTGGGGAGGAATTTGTGGAAAGAAAAGGAAAGTAAAAGAAATTATGGGTGAAAAAATATAAGTTGAATTTTTTTTTTTCCTCACATCTCTCTTTTCTTCTGTTTTTCTTTCGCAAATTATTTCTCCAGTCTAAAATCCGAATACAACCTTAATGTCCATCCCATATGATTTGCTGCTCTTTCACTTTCTTACTCATTATTTGAATTTTTTTTTTCGATTCAAGGCCATCCCATTCGACTTTGTTTAATAATTATCAATCCAATTATACGAGTACATAGTTTGTTAGAATGTACATTACTTTTTTTTATTAGGGTGCAAAGAACATAATGAGAAGTTTTGTGTTTGTGATTTGGGTATTGTAGGTGACACTGTTTCTAGTGCATTGTGCTGGGTGTCTATACTACTTGCTAGCAGACAGATACCCACACCAGGGGAAGACATGGATTGGATCTGTCATTCCAAATTTCAGGGAGACAAGCCTCTGGATTCGATACATCTCTGCCCTCTACTGGTCCATGACCACCATGTCCACCGTCGGCTACGGCGACATGCATGCAGTCAATACCATGGAAATGATATTCATCATTTTCTACATGCTTTTCAACCTTGGCCTCACTGCTTACCTCATTGGCAACATGACTAACTTGGTTGTTGAAGGCACCCGTCGAACCATGGAATTTGTAAGCTAAGCTTACCTTTTCATTTTCAGGTCTTTTACTTGCACAGAAATGGATTATAAAACCGAAGACAACCCTCTTATATGAGTGTAGGATTCACAAAAAGACGGGACCTTGCTTCCTCATGTAAGAGGGTTGTGTCAGGTTCTGTGATCCGATTCTATGTTCCTAGACTTTTTGTTTCATTTTTTTATTGGGTAATTATAATTTAGGTCACGAGGCATGTGTTGTGTGTCATTATGGTTCTCAACATTTCAATTATGTCTATTTTATCCTCAAAGTATTAAATGTGTGTTAGTTAAAGTGATTCACACATGATTAAATTAAACATTGTTACTATTCATCATCAAAATCAAAGGTATTTTTGAATAAAAAATTATACCTCAACCAAAAAAGGGTAATCACTATTTGATTTTTGAAGTATGTGTTTGTAAATGATTTGTTTTTTTAGAATAAATGGTACCCAAAGGATGGGTGTCAATTTGATCTTTGATATTTAAACTCCATCAATTGGAATAGATATTTTAACTGCATCAATATGATCCCCAACTTATTCAATTAATATTTAAATGGCCCACAATGCTGTTCCTGTCCAAATTTTATAACAAAAGCGGGGTATAATTGACACAATTGAAATATTGATGACCAAGATGAAATACAGCACATACATTTGAAGATTGACAGTATTTGATTTATCCGTTTTTATTGAGGTGTAATTTTTATTTTAAAAATATGTCTAATTCTGAAGATGAATACTAAATAGTCATGGGGACCACTTTAACAAATTTAAGGAGGTCAGAGGTCAATCCTTGCTAAATGCAAAGATTGATTATTTCTTCTCCATTGTGAAAGGCTTTGTTGTATTGAGTTTGTTTCCTCCTATTGTAGGTTGTTTGCCCTTTCTTGTGTTGGTGGTTGATAGTGTTTGTTGGGCTGATATATTAGTGTTGGTGAACTATGATTGCCCAGTTTGATGTAATTTTCCTAATATATGTAAATAATGTCTTACCGATGGCCCAAAAAAAAAAGCAGAAGGAAGATGAAATTAAAACAATTACAATGTTGGAACCAAAATAACACAAAGCATAGGAACCAATAGCGTAATTAATACCTTCTCTTATTTTTTATTTCTTCTTTTTTCATTAGTGCCTTGGAATAAGATGTAGTTACCACGGTAGTGAAACAATTTTAATGTTTTTTTGTTTGTTTTTTAAATGTTGGCAGAGAAATAGTATTGAGGCAGCATCGAACTTTGTGTGCCGGAATAGACTGCCGCCTCGGCTGAAGGAGCAGATATTGGGATACATGTGTTTGAGGTTCAAGGCTGAGACCTTGAACCAGCAGCAACTCATTGAGCAGCTTCCCAAAACTATCTGCAAAAGCATCCGCCAACATTTGTTTTTCCCAACAGTCGAGAAGGTCTATCTCTTCAAGGATGTCTCTAGGGAAATTCTCTTGCTTCTGGTATGAATCAAACCATTATATACATCTCATGAGTTCATCAAACTTGAAACATAATTTCACAGTGGGTCCAGCTTTGCTCCAGTTGGGAGAAGACTGGACCGTGCTGATGGGCCCTTGTGGGCCTACCATATGCCCTGTTTTGATATCTGCTCAGTTCATTTTTTAAGTTTTTATGTATAAAAAAAAAACAGAGTGATCTGATAATTTTAGTCATAGAATTTTATATCATTTGTCCTGAAAAATTGACATGTATTTTTTCAAGACAAATGTGATTAAATCGTATTGCTAGAATTATAAAATCAATTAATTTTTTTATGAATAACCTACACTACACATAAGGGCCTAAAAATAAACAAGCATATCATAAAAATAGAGTTGTGGTGGACCCACAAGGACCCAATAGCATAGTCCAGTTTTCTCTCCAGAAACTGAACCTTTGGTGGTTGATACATGCATGAAATGCTTTGTAAATGAACATATACAGAATCAAATTATAGAAAAGTATGAAAAATGTATATGTCCGTATGATGAGACCAGCTAAAAATAGTACTAACGTGTACATTCTTAGTATTTTTAACTTAGTTTTGTGTATGCCGACTAAACTCTTGGTTGCACAGAAAATATTGTTTCACATAATTGTTAATCACCAACTTTGTATAATGAATTTGATGATGATGATATCAGGTTGCAGATATGAAGGCAGAGTACATTCCACCCAGAGAGGACGTTATACTGCAGAATGAGTCACCAGATGATGTATACATCATTGTATTAGGAGAGGTGGAAATGATCGACTGTGACACTGAAAAAGAGAAAGTTGTTGGGACTCTGCAATCTGGGGACATGTTCGGAGAAGTTGGAGCTCTCTGTTGCAGACCTCAAGGCTTCATGTACCGAACCAAGACCCTTTCGCAACTCCTGAAGCTAAAAACCAGTGCCCTCTTAGAAGCTATGCAGACCAAACAAGAAGATAATATCACCATGTTTAAGAACTTCCTCCAGGTTGGTTCCTACTTGTACTAAATTTGGAAGTTTTGTTTGGTTTATTCTGAATTTCAAGTAAAAAATTGATTATGTTTATATTATTATGGGAAATGCACTTTTTTCTTTTCTTTTTGTTTTTTGCCTTTCGTTTTTGGTAGAAATATTATGGAAAATTTGGATAGAAAAAGCTAGGAAGCCAGGAAAAGAGCAATGCTAAATACTCGGAAAAATATTCAGAATTTGAAATATATGGATTATATTCATTTTCGATGTTTAAATCTATGCTATGGATGAAATTGTTACAATTTTCTAGATATTTTTATAGACGAAATAGATCAAAAACTTAAAGTGTCCATCATCATATTTGAAGACAAATTTGATTCGATTATCAGATCACTTTAATTTTTTATTTTATGAATGATCAACACACGAGAGGCTAAAAAATGAAAGAATCGACATCAAAGTAAGTCCTGTAAGGAGCCCACGGACGGTTCACTGTTCTCTCCCAACTGGAGAGAAGCTGGATCCAAAGTTAAAAATGAACTCTATGGAGTATATTCAAATTGGAAAACTCTGTTTATACATAAAAATCATACAAAAAACTCTACAAAAATGCTGTGGCAATATATTTTTGGATATAAATTCATCTTCATATGACTTTTTTGTTTTAAAGTGAAAGTTCCATAGTGAGCTACATAATTTTGAATAAATTTTCTGGTTACACATTCAAATTTGGTATGTTGTCGGTCACCTACAGTAAATCTGGTCTACACACTTCATTTTCTTATCACTTTTCAAGCTAATTGATTTTGAAGTTAATTATAGTGCTGATTGTAATCAACCCTGTTCCTATTGGCAGCATCACAAGAAGCTAAAGGATCTGAGAATAGGAGATATATGGCTAGAAGATGGGGAAGAAGATGGAGACCCAAACATGTCCATCAACTTGCTTACTGTCGCCGGTACTGGCAATGCTGCCTTTCTTGACGAGCTTCTCAAGGCTAGGTTGGATCCTGACATTGGTGACTCCCAAGGAAGGACTCCACTGGTATGTCACCCATTCTTTCGTATGCAACTCACATATTAAACCTTAATTTAGAGCTTGTAATTCACAGATATGCGGAGGAAATGGGACTATTAATTTTACCTCGGGATAAAATTGTTTTACATTTGATTCACATTTTGTGACCTGAGATAACTTAACCCGGAATGTTCAACTTATCCTGGGATAAGACTTTTGTCACCAAAATGACTAAAATGCCCTCCTTGTGCGGGATATGTCATCCCTGGATAAATTATCTTGTGGGTGAACTAAATGGCCACTTCATTCAGCATGCTTGCACATGACCACTACAATTGAATCTTAGAAATGGGAATAGGTAAAAACTCAATTCACTTAATATGGCATGATGGGATCCATTGTTTTGAACCCTAATTGAATCAAGACATAGTTATATAATATATCTGATATAAGTAGCCTGACAAAAGCCAAAATACCAATTATTTTCTCTCCTTTTTCCTTAATATTGTTGTTTTTGTTTGGGTCATAATGCTGTTTTTTATTTTGTTTTTTATACATCAGCACATTGCAGCATCCAAAGGGCATGAAGATTGTGTATTGGTACTTCTCAAGCATGCATGCAACATACATCTCCTAGGTATATAAAATTACCCTTGTCACATCTTGATTTCCTCCACAAAATTACAATGCATATGATTCAGATTTCCCGTTTTTCTTTTGGGGTATGGTTAACGAGTGACCTGGGCATGATTTTAAATAACAGTAATATGGTCATATATCGGACAATATCAGCCAATAAATTGGTCAACATTGTTATTTGAAGTACAAAATCTGTCAGTTGAGATATATTAGTGGATGTTGGTATGAGAAGTCCAAAATCTGTCCGTTGATATTTAAAACCCTGGCCTTGGGGCACTAACAAACAAACAAAAAAAGATGAGGGGAATGAACACGAAACACTTACTGATTCCAAAACATTTTTCAGTTATTACCTATTTCTGAAACACTTTCCATGCCAATTCAGATATTAAATAATGTCTCAGTGGCACTCGATAGCATTTGTCTTCCCCTTCTTTTTTTTTAATTTTTCTTTTCTTTTCTTTTCTGGGTGATCTTGATTTTGAATTATTATTTTGATATGGTGCTAATACATATGGCAGACATGGAAGGCAACACTGCACTATGGGATGCTATATCATCCAAGCACCACTCCATATTCCGGATACTGTACCACTGCGCTGCCATATCTGATCCCTACACAGCTGGTGACCTTCTATGCACAGCTGCAAAGAGAAACAATCTCACAGTGATGAAGGACCTTTTGAAGCAAGGTTTGCACATCGATTCCAAGAACCGCCATGGCCAAACAGCTCTGCAAATCGCCGTGGCAGAAAACCATGTCGACATGATCAAGTTCCTCGTGATGAGTGCCGGTGCAGATGTCGGCAACATAGATCAGCACAAGCTTCCTAAGTCTTTGGATTTGAATGAAATGTTGCAGAAAAGAGAGGTAGCGCACCGGATAACAGTCCCCGATGATGTGTCGCCGCCAAATGAGGTGGTTTTGAGGAGGAGGCAAGGTGTAGGAGGGAAAGAGGGGAACTTGGGAGGATCAGGGGGGCATTTTTGTCCAAGAGTTAGTATATATAGAGGACACCCTGTGGTGAGGAAGGATAGTTGTTGCACTCAGGCTGGGAGGCTTATTAGGTTGCCAAATTCACTCGTGGAGCTCAAAAGCATAGCAGGTATGTATATACATTTAAAGTTTTCAAAAGCCTAGCTATCTACTTTTAGTTTGTTCTTTCTTCTTTCTGCTCCATGCCATTTGATAGATTTACATAATGTTGTTGGCTTCCTAAGGTAAGTGTTGATTTTATCACTTTAAAAGAAAAGACCTATCAAATTGGGTTAAGTTGTTAAAAATGTCAGTCATATCATTTTGATCATTAATTCTATATAATAATTTTGTAAGAATAGACTTTTTCTTGTAACTTTAGTTAAGCTAGAGCAATGATTTCAATTCTATCATGTGTCAAAGGAGCAAAAAAACAAGTATAAACAATTATCATTCCTACTTACTTATTCTATGTATATTATACTTTATACAAAAAATAAATAAGTAGAGGTGAAAAAAGGGTATCAATGTCATGATTTGCTGCAAATTAGATGATAATCCCCCTAATCTAATGCTGATTTATGATATCATGACTTAATTTCTACCACTAATCATCTCTACATCTTTAGAATGAACCATCCAAATTGATAGGTCTGCCATATATCAATGAATACTATCGATTTTTTCACCTCGTACTCAGATAGACACATGGTGTTTGTTGTTTGTGTATTCGTTGAAAAAAACTCCGATGATATTCATCTTGGTCGAATATCATCTTCCTAATAAAGTCCACGGTATTTCAAAGTAATTTCAAATTCTACTTTCATTTTCTAACGGTGACTTTGCTTCTGACAGGTGAAAAGTTTGGGTTTGATGCAAGAAATGCATTGGTTTTAGATGAGCAAGGGGCAGAAATTGACTCCATTGAAGTGATAAGAGATAATGATAAGCTTTACATAGTTGAAGCTTCAGACCCAACTCCTTTAATATAACCAAAAGGTTATTTAGAAAATGAATTAACTCTATAGAGGGGAGTCACTGTTTATTTGTCCCCCCTCCCTCTTTTCTTGTAATGTTTTATTACTTTCAAAACAAAAAACTATTTAGGATTGCATAAAGCAAAAACCTTCACTTTTTATGTGTATTTCTTGAATATTTAGATACAAATATACATAATGTGCAGTTGCGCACATCTAACAGAGGCAATGGGAGTTCTTTTTTGGTAGTTTCTTTTTCTATTTTTCATTTGTGTGAGACAACAATACTTTGTTCAGGCCCTGTTTGGAATTTGGTTTTTTAGTAGTTTTTTTTACTTTTTTATGAAGTGGATGAAGTCAATGAGTTTGAGAATGATATTTTAGTTGTATGGATTGTTGTATGAAATGTATAATTTGTTTTTTGTCTTCGTTTTACATTATGCCCTTGTAGAAAATCGGGGCATGTATTGAGTTTTTTAATAAAATTGAGTTTTACGGCAATGGATAATAGCTTCTGTCAATTGATAGAAAATGTATCAGACTCCCACTGGGGTGACCCCTAGGACCCCCAGTGGGGTCTGATTGGTCAAAAAACAATTTTTTTTTTCCTGTCATTTCCAGCCCTTCACGTGGACTGGGGGTGCTGGGGGTCCCAGCACGGTTGGTCAATCGATGTAACACTTCACTCTTTTTCTTTTTTTTTATAGAAGGGGTAACCTTTGCTTTTAGGTTGAAATTTTAACTTTTTTTAATAAAAAAAATTACTTTTAAAATGAAATCTTAATGTCCTTTTTAGATTATTTTTGTCATTTGGATCTTCAATTTGAGTATAAAAAATTCACTTAATAAAAAGGAAAATATAGGACCCACATATTTGTGGGACTCAGAGTCTCTCTATTCTGTGTAATTTTTTTATAGACCAATTATGTGTTCTTATTTCTTTTTGCTTGAATTATTCATTTATTCGTTCAAAAAAAGTTATTCATTTATTCTGCACAGCATTGCAAGGAGTGTTTTTGGTGATGGTCATCACCCTCATTCCTTAAGTGCT
Source organism: Camellia granthamiana (assembly GCA_036172215.1). Classification (NCBI taxonomy): domain Eukaryota; kingdom Viridiplantae; phylum Streptophyta; class Magnoliopsida; order Ericales; family Theaceae; genus Camellia; species Camellia granthamiana. Next base: position 118,679,568 of record CM069908.1, on the reverse strand, counting down.
GTTTGGCAACTCCAAGAGCCAGTTAAACTAAGGATATAAACCTTACCGGAAATTATTCAACACTATTGTGGCATGTATGGGCATGTCATACTCTTCACCAAAAAGACTGCAAAATGGGATAAATTTTGTTTCACCGTAGGCTTATTTTTTATCCATCCAATCGAAGCAAGTTAGGCCTTTTCAGCTCATTCTATAACCATTACATTTTTCTTTTTTGGATCTAGAAATATCGTTTCATCATGCTCATCCAACAATGCTACTAACACATAAACTAGCCTCGTTTGGAAACATACTTTTTTTTTTTTATAATTTTTTGATTTTTTAGTTAAAATATGATGTAAAAAAATTGGTGTGTTTGATATTATTTTCTAGTTTTTTATCAAAAAATGTGTAAAAAGTAGAGAGAAAAATGAATATTTGACTTTTTAGTATAAGTTGTTAGTTTTTTGATTTTTTTAGTGACTTTTTAACTTTTAAACTAAAAAGTAATGTTGTCAAACGAGGCCTTAAATGTAAAATCGGACACAAATTATGTGAATGGGCTAGATTTCATAAGATTTGTCGGTAAAGCTTAAATCTAAAAAAGGTCTATTGATTCAATTATTTCCAATAATTGGTTCTGTATTTGACTGATCGAGAGGTGGATTTGGGTTGCCTTATTTTGAGAAATTGGTTAAAAATTGATTTTTTTATTTTTTTTTTCTTCTAAAAATGTGTACAAAAATAAAAAGACAATATAATCCAAAATAGGTTAGAAAGCCAAAAATTGACTTTTAGTTACTAATATCTTTCAATTACTTCAAATTAGCATGCAGAGAAGAAAAAAACACACAACAATCTTTAATTTCTTCCAAATCAAACTGAAATTTTAATTTTCAAGTGCAGAGAATAACAAGTGAACTGAGACACTTCATTGAGATTCTGAAAATGGCACAATGAGGCCAACAAAATTGTTTGGATAAATTATTGTGGTGTTTGGAATTTGGATGACTTGTATAGCTATTGAGGTTTAAAACGTGTCTTCTGATACATTTAGGCATGCTCTATTTTTTAAGCACCCTAGATTTGTGTTTAATCATTTAAAGAAATAACATATGGTTGGACTTTAATCGAGTTCTCGTTTGTACATCAGTCAACTTATAGATTTTAGGCTTTTTGGCCGAAGGGCACTCCAAAGTGCACGAGATTTTTATTAACGTAGATTTTAAGGAGAGTCAGATGTATGCAGTCTTAATATATAAATAAATTATTTTTGTAATTTGAATTCATGATGCTTAAATCACAGCAGGACAACTTTACCATTGTGTCAAGACTACTCTTATTTTAGGCTTTTTGATCTTTGGGTTTTTTTTTTTTTTTTTTTTTTGTGTGAAGATTCGATGAGTGAAGAAAAGTTTCATTATGAGTGAACAAGGGTTCTAACAGGGGATCTAGTGGCATGCATATTCTCAAACTACAATGGGGATGTTTCAAATGTTTTGTGAAAGGATAATGTTCGGAATATCAAATTTTCTATGAAATAAATAATTAAATATCTCATATAGGTGTGGAGTCTATAATTATGTAGACCCCACAATCATATGAGACATTTAATCATTTATTTGATAAAAAATTTGGAACCTATAACATGTTCCTTTGTGAAATGCTATAAGCATTTAAATGCCTTGTGGTGGAATCAATAATACTATTATATCATCCACCAATTTGCTTGATGGAAATTCTACTCCACAATTTGCCCATCAAATGCCACTTTTGTTTACAAAAATGTGAGGTCAAATTATACTCATTTGCTTCTTGTTTTTATATAGTTTTTAAATATTATTTTTTTTTATATTTAATTTCACATTGTATCAGTTTAGTTTAATTGATAACATCTATTAAAAAAATTGATAAAATCAAAGACAAAATGGTACATTCTAAAAGGTAATTATTTATTTTAAATTAGACGTCAACCCCTTAATTACTTTAAGAAGAACTATTTTTTCTTTTAATTTCAAGTCAATTTCTAAAGAGATATTACCAATTAGATTAAATTAACACAATATGAAAATTTAAAAAGTAAAATTTATACAATTAAAGTTACAGTAACTAAATTAACATAAGTGACAAAGCACAAAAAGTACCGGTGAAATTTGTTCAAAATTTAATTTATTTTGGGCTTCTAATAAAATTCTCCATAGATTGGATTTGATTGCTAATTGACATCTCCTCCTTTAACCAACTGGACTAACTCTGTTGGCTACCTTTGTATGATTTTATAAGAAAAGTCAGGAGACCAATATATATACTTAGACCAAGTTTGGCATCCTCAAAAAAATTCAAAAAGTTAAAAAATTACTATCCTATTTAAATCACATCAGCTTATTTAAGTCACATCACCTCTCTAACACATCACTTCAAACCCAACCCAAATCCAACCCATATTTCATAAAAAGTCAAAAAGTGCACTTATTTAGTCTTCCCAAACTTGGCAATGCAAATGGGACTCTTATTTATTTCTTTTTCATTGTGGACTTCTTTCTTAAATTAGTTGTTGAGTTTATATATTTGTTAGGTTATAATTGTCTAGTTATAATTTTCTTTTCATATTGTAAATTAATAATTTTATTGATTGACAAAAAAAATTCAAAATCAAAATAATTGACCATCTCTTCCTACTCTCCCTCCCATGATCCCCTCTATGAAATTGACACATGTGAAGCATTTACTTCAATTGTGGTAGATTTCCATCCCTATCAAATATCATCTTGTGGGGACTTTGAAATATATGTGGATCTTTTGCAAGCATGCTCAAGAACATGGTAACTGATGTGTTAGGATTCACACTTCAAATTAAGAATCATGCTATGTGGGTGTACATACATTCACTCAAAAGCCATAATGCCATGTTCAAATGCTATTTGTTTAGAAGGATACGAATATATACATAACTAATCAAAAGTCAAAATTATTCATAAGTCTCATTTTAATGTTGAACTTAGAATTTCCAAAGTTTGAGTTGCTACTAGTCATATAAAATGTGAATACTCCTTTGCAATTAATTAAATCATAATTAATTGAGTCTTCTCACTGAAAAAATGCTCTTATACCAATAACAGTAATAGTCATGGGATGAATAGGGTTGATTTGGCCTCTTATTTTGGCTGGATAGAAAAACAAGATCGGCCGCATTCATTCTCTTTTGCACAACTGCATTGGTTAAGAATATCACTACATGTGTCTAAGTAATGCTCCGAACCAATGAATACTTTTATTCTTTATTGCATTCTTTTCGAACTTATTAGATACTATGGAAGAACCCAACTAATCAAAATTTATGACTCATAGATGAGAAGTTATATATACAGCTTGAAGAGGTGTGCTAAAAATAAACCGAACTTCAGGTTGAGGAGAGAGAGACTATGCAGAAGACTTCTCTCTCTAGAAATGAGAGGCTCTCTACCGTAGGGTGGTTGTTTCCTGGGTCTATCTTAGTGGTTTTCAAGAATTATATTGGGTTCGTGTGGCTCTCCCTCCTTCTTTCTCTCTCAGTTTTTCTGTCATCTTCTCTCTTGAGTGTCTGTAGCTTTTGATCCCACTCTTTTCATCCACCTTACTATTTGATCTTTCGATCCTTTTGTTCCATCTCTTCCCTCGGTGTATATTGCTTGACATGGCTGGGTCATCGAGTGACCTTGGTCTGGAATCGATTTCACTTAACGATGGTGATGAAATCAATGCGGAGGTAGCTAATCGGTGCCTGATAGGGAAGATCCTAGCTCCTAAGCAGCTAAACAAGCAAGCAGTATCAACTATCCTTCACAATGCTTAGAAGGTGCGAGCCTCTTTCTCTATTGCGCCCTGGAATGATAACCTGTTTCTTTTTAATTTCGATGAGATAGAGGACCGCTGTTGGGTCTTACGAGAGGCCCCATGGTCTGTTATGGGCCATCTCATGATCCTCCAACCTTTGAAGAGGAACCCCAACGGTAGACTTGGACTTTAATTGGAGCCCCTTCTAGGTTCAGATTCATGGCCTTCCTTTAGGAAAGCTGACAAAGACAAATGGGGAGATTATTGGTCAGAGGATAGGGCAACTCATTACAGTGGACACCTTTGGCGAAAAGTCTTTCCTCCACAGGAACTACCTATGCATCCGAGTAGTCCTTGACATCACTAAACCTCTGCCCAGAGGCTTTCGTCTCAAACAAGGTAGTCATGCTCAGGGGCCATCTTTGGCGGTATGGATTTCCTTCAAATTTGAGAAGCTCTCGAATTTTTGTTTTGATTGTGGAAGGATAGGCCATGATAGGCGAGGATGTAAATTTGTCTCCAGAGAGGTAGGCAAAGTCTCCGGTTATGGGCCGAAACTACGTACTGGTATCGCCAAGAGTAATGGGGGGCCGGAGGACTCCCACCACCACAAAGTCCTCAACCCAACTTCACCGACTGCGGGGGCGCGTGGGACTGCCACACTTACGGATACTTCTGTAATAACCCTCACCACTGCTTATCGATAAACTACTAATTACTGCTTAATTGAGACTGATTATGATTGGTAATTGAACCGATTGAAACACTGAACCGACTGACTGAAATCTAGAACTGAATTGGTTGAATATGTTAGTTATATTACATTTCTATCTGTTTGACTGTTTGATTATCTGTTTGGGTTTTATGTTTAAACTGCAAATTGAAGGCCTTATCGGTGGCCGAATCTGAAATTAATTGATGTTCTGAGATCATTGGAATTTATATGATTTTATGGTATATTTAATTGGAAATTGATTAGGTATGATTAAATTAGATTAAATATTGATAAAATGCACAAATTAGACTTAATTACAATTAGACCACTTAGTGGCCACTATCTACACACTTTTGAGACCATTACATTACACTCAAACAAATGTTTCCTCAGCTCATTCCTTGTTCCCACCGAAATAGAAAGAGGGGGAGAGAATTAAGGGAGATTTGAGTTCCTTCTTGTGAATTGGCTTGTAGACTTGAAGAATTGTAGGAGCATTGTCTAATTAAGCTTCTAGTCTTGTGATTGAAGACTTAGGTAAGGAATTCAACCTCTCATTGTTGTCTTTAAGTTGATTCTTGCATGATTCATGTCAAATTGTAGAGCTAAGTCATGATTTAGTTTTAACATGTTGAATTAGAGCTCATTCCTTGCATGCATGGTTGTATTGTTGAGTTTTAAGTTGTTTTCATAGCAAAATGTTACATGCATGCCCATGGTTATGTTTAAGTCCATGATTTCATCTTGTATTTAAAGTTATTGGCTCATTAGAGCATGTATTGAAGCTTTAAATTGGTTTGAATTCATGCATGCCATGTTTGAAGATTGTTCATGAAATTTGGTTTGAAAATGAGTTCAATTGATCTTCCCTTGGGTCTTGATTTTACAAATTGAGCTTTGAATCATGTTATTCTATGTATCTACAAGTGTTTTCCAAGAAATGGGCCCAAAGGAATTGATTTTGATGCATTTGTGTTTGAATTTGAGCTTGAAGGTGCAATCTGGGTTTTCCAGATTTTGCACTCCCGCTCGAGCAGGGAAAGTGGTGCTCGAGCGAGGAATTCGAGCATCCAGTACTTTGCATTGTTTTGATGTCCGCTCGAGCAGGACCTTGTGTCTTACGCTCGAGCGGCTATCGAGCGCCCTATCGAGCGTGATTTTCACCCATCCAGTACTTTTGACTGTTTTGCAGATCGCTCGAGCGTGGTAAGTGACGCTCGAGCGGTAACCTTTGTCTGCATGTACGCTCGAGCGGAGTAGTTTACGCTCGAGCGGGACTCTGTTTTTCTGAAAATTCTGAAAATGCTTTTAAAGTGCATCTTTGCGTCCTCATCCCATCCTAGGCATTCTTAGGCCTAGTTTAAAGCATCTTAATGAGGATATAGACGTAGCACACACCGAGGTAAATTAGGGATTAAGTTATTATCTTTCCCAACTGTGTAGCTTAGTGTGTGTTCAATCTGTAAACTGTGTAAGGTTGGCTTTCCGAGGAGACGCTCTAGCCTACTGTAGCCCAGAACTCTGTGAGTAACAATTGTGTAAAGATATGTTCAACTGTAAATATTTCTGACTGTTTAACTGAACTGCTTTCTGAACTGAAACTGTTAATTGAATGAATGTATGTCCTATATTCTGAACTGTATTGTGGCATCCTTAGCAACTACTGTTACTGACTGTTACTGTTACAGAGATCTCTGTCGGTTCCCTTGTTGGAACCACTACTGTTTATTGACTGATGGCCATCATTTACTGTCCGGTCTTTTAAGACATACTATTTACTGTACTGCTATGCTAATGGATGTACCACATATGACTAAATGACTGATATACTGAATCAATGAACACTGTAAAGACATTCATTCTTAACCCCTTTACGCATTATGTTATTCACTGGGTTTTAGCTCACTGCTCATATATATATGTAGGTGTACAGGCACCAGACCGGAGCTAGGAGCGTGGGGTAGATTTCCCTTTTTGTCAAGCCAACTACTGTGCCTCACCGCGAGGTTCCGAACCTGCCAAGCTATGGCTTAGGGGTTTTTTTATTTTCCCCCTTCTGTCTCTGTTCCTGTTTTGTAATAACTGTATAGACTGTTAGCACTGCACTGTACTGTACTGTTTAATAGGGATTAGGTCCCTGTCCTGATCGACTGTGAATGTTGTATATAATGTACATACTGTTTGTCACTGTTCGTATATGCGTATGTATGAAAATTCTTTTTGCATACAGACCGTTACAGTTCACTGGACATTGTTTATTTACTGTATTGGCTTCCGCCAGCCCCTGTACTCTGTTTTACTGTCTTACTATTAAGCAGGCCTTCGGTAATCTCGGATTACTGGCCGGTTACGGTGCTAAACCCATAGGGGCGGGTTTGGGTCGTGACAACTTGTAAGGCTCAAGCAAGGATCACTCTACAAGGAGATCATGATCGCTCTGCAGCGCATGCCTCTAAAGAGGGCGTGGAGCTTCTGGAGGGGGTGGAGGTCAAAAAGGATAGTACCCACAGTCCAAAAGAGCTCCCAGACAACCATCCGACAGCTCATAGGGGCCTCTCCCTTTCAATAGGCCCTTCTCTAACTTTGTCCCTTTTGCTGTACTGTGGGCCAAGTCTGGAGGGCCAACTTTCGGCAGGGCTTGTTATCCCTAAGCCTGGGCTGATGACTCCATCTAGGCTCCAATACTTTGTAACAGAACCAAATGACAGGCCTCTTAATTCTTCCCTTAGGCCCATCTTGCTCAACCCCTACTCTAGCCCAATTGGGATTAAAGAAATCAACCGTTCTTCTAGCCTAACCCGTGTGGATCTCAAGACAAAAGTCCTAGACGAGTGCATGTCTTGTGTTTTTAACAGCTTGACTCTAAAGCGTAAGGCCCAAGAAGATTTAGAATTTTTTGAGAAGCTACCAAAGCTGTTAAAAGAAGCGAAAACAAAGACAGTGTCTTCTACTGTTCTGGGAAATGCTTTGCCCCTCTTCCCTATTTCCTCTCATATACAAGATGAGTCTAAAGGTAGAGGCAGAGGCCGGGGCAAAAAAGGGATCCACCAAGGTAAAAAAGTTGTAGAATGTGGTCTTGTTGAGGTTCAAGTTCTTGCTGCTCCACAGATGGTGAATAGAGTCCCAATGGCTTTGGATTTGGATCAATCCCTTGATGCAGTAGGTGAATGTTGGTCGCAAGTTCCTTCTACCTTCCTTACTAATAATTCGCTTGCATGTGAAGATCGGGCTCTGGTGGCTGGCCCAAAACAGCCATACCCACCATGTTGATTTTAAGCTAGAACTGTCAGGGTTTGGGACGTACCCTGACAGTCCAGATCCTCCGAGGGTTGGTTGCAACCCATCGTCCCAAAGTGGTCTTTCTGATGGAAACCAAGAATAAATCAGTATCCTCAAATAGAATTCGGAGACGATTTCATTTTACAAACAAACGTTATGTTGAGCCTGAAGGGCTATCGGACAGCTTGGCGTTATGGTGGATGGATGGCTTACATCTCGATGTGAGGTTTAAATAAAAAAACATGATCCGGACCGTCATTTCTCTATCGGATATCTCTGTTACTTAGGCAGCCACTTTTATCTATGCTCCTCCACAACGCTCAACTCGCAAGGCTTTTTGGGATCAGTTTAAAAATATAGCTTTGTCTAACAAATATCCTTGGGTCTGTATTGGTGATTTTAACGAGATTGGATGGATTGAGGAAAAGAAAGGGGGTGCGGAATGTCGCATGTCTCAACTCCAGCATTTCCAAGAACTACTTTCAGCCTGTGTGCTGATGGATTTAGAATTTAAAGGGGCTCCTTTTACTTGGTCAAATAATCAAAGGGGAAGCGACCATGTTCGGGAACGTTTGGATAGGGTTGTGGCTAAAAGTTGAATGGCGAACTCTTTTTCCAAAGGCCCAGGTTTTTCATGAACTTCTTTTTGGTTCTAATCACTGCCCTGTGATTCTAAACTGTTGTGTGCCTCTTAAGAAAATTCCTAGATACTTTAAGTTCGAATCTATGCGGTCTACTAACCCTTCATGTGTTGATGTGATCAAAGCAACTTGGGGTATCAGACCAGTGGGTTCTCTTATGTTTCAGTTAGTCAAGAAACTCCAATCCTGTCGTGATGGACTACGAGCTTGGAGCAAGGAGCATTTTGGACACACTCAAATTCAGATATCCAAGCTTAAATTGGATTTGGCTTCCTTCCAAGCCAAACCTAGTTCAGCTGAAATTTTGATTCAACAGAGTGTTGTTCAGCGTGAATTAGAGATCATGCTTGCCCGGGAAGAAATGTTTCTACATCAAAGATCGCGGGTACGCTGGTTGAATTATGGGGACCAAAAATCAAAGTTTTTTCATGCTTCCATGACTCAACGTAGACAAAGAAATCAAATAATTCAACTCCAATGGGATACAGGTATATGGCTTAAAACAGATCCAGAGATAAATCAACATGTGCATTCCTACTTCTCTAATCTTTTTACGAGCAGTGGACCTCGAGACTTTGGCGAAGCGTTGCTTGGGGTTGAGCCATTGGTTACTGCAGACATGAACTGCCAGTTGATTTCCCCTGTGAGTGATGAAGAAATTCTAGCAGCAGTGTTCCAATTGGGAGTGCTCAAATCTCCGGGCCGGATGGATTTCCTGGGTTTTTTTTATCATACTTATTGGCCAGAAGTTGGAGATAGTGTTTGTCCGGCGGTGATGAGTTTCTTTTTGGGGGGTAAATTACTCAAAGAGTTAAACCAGACTAATTTAATCCTGATCCCCAAAATGGCCCATCCCACGAAATTGTCCTAGTTCCGACTAATTAGTTTGTGTAACTTAAACCTTAAGGTTATAACCATGATCATTGCCAATCATTTGAAAAAGATTTTGAAGCATCTGATCTCCCCTAATTAGTCCACTCTTGTTCTGGGCCGCTTGATTCAGGATAATATTTTGGTGGCCCACGAGGCCTTTCACTCATTGAGATTAAAGAAGCGCGAGATAGCAGGTCATATGGCGATCAAACTTAACTTCAACAAGGCGTATGACCGGGTAGAATGGGATTTCTTGTTCGAAGTTCTTCGAAAGATGGGATTTCATCCTATACGGACCCAATGGTAATGGAATGTGTGTCCACTGTCACTTTCTCCCTATTTGCGAATGGTAAGAAAAGGGCTTCCTTCAATCCAGGCCGTGGGCTGCGGAAAAGGGACCCCTTGTCTCTTTATTTGTTTATCATAGTTGCTGATGTTCTTTCTAATCTCTTATCTTGAAGCCTCAGGAATCATCATATCTCAGGTTTAAAGATTTCAAGGCTCTGCCTTACTCTTTCCCACCTGTTATTTGCGGAGTCTGGTGAATGCCAACATATTTTAAACATCTTTCAAATTTTCTACGAAGCCTCGGGGCAAAAGATAAATTTTGACAAATCCAGCGTGCAATTCTCATTGAATACCCCTCCTGCAGTACGTAGTTCTATTTGCAGTTTATCAGGGTTCCAACTCTCTCAGCCGGATACGAAATACTTAGGATTACCGTCCTTCTGGGGTCGTTCAAAAGCAAAAGCCTATGAGTTCCTGATTGAAAGGATTCTCTCAAAGCTGCAAGGTTGGAAGCAGAAATTGTTATCTCAAGCAAGGAAGGAAATGCTTATTAAAGCAGTGGTCCAAGCAATTCCAGCCTATGCGATGGCGTGCTTTGTCTTCCCCAAAAAATTCTACACAAAGCTAAACTCCTATATCAGCAACTTCTGGTGGGGTGGTGATCTGGAAGGAAAAGGGGTTCACTGGACCAGTTGGGGGCTGTTGAGCATGTCAAAATTAGAAGGAGAGGTTTGGGCTTTCGAGATTTTCACAAGTTCAACCTGGCTTTGTTAGCTCGCCAAGGTTGGCGCTTGGTGAAATACCCACAATCCTTTTGTGCGCGTATTCTGAAAGGAATCTACTTCCCGCACTCTAATTTTATGGAAGCCTCAAAAGGTCGGAGGGCATCTTAGGCTTGGGCGAGTATTTTACAAGGCATGCATCTTTTATTACAAGGCATCCGCTGGCAAGTCAATAGTGGGACCGAGGCAAAATTCTGGGAGGACAGACGGATCCCATATGTTCCGGGGTTTAAGGTGACCTCTTCGAAGCCCAGGGGAAATGATTTTCAGACTGTGCGTGATGCTATTGACTCCACGACTAAGAGATGGAAGATGGATGATGTTCGTCTTTATGCAACCGAAGCAGAAGTAAAGGCCATTAGCTCAATTCCTATTGCTTTGGATCACACTTCAGATTCCCTTGTCCGGCACTTTGATTCGAAAGGGATATATTCGGTTCGATCGGGGTACCACATTGCCATGAAAGAAATCAGCACCTCTCTGTCTAGTAATCCATCTACCTCCTTCCATCCCCCAAGAGACATATGGAAGATGATTTGGGCTCTAAAGCTTCCTTCCAAGCTTAAACACTTTTGGTGGAGAGTGTGCAAAAATGTGCTAGCTATGAAAGAAAACCTATGCAAACGCCGTTGTGCCGTGTCAAATATGTGCCCTATATGCCAGAGCTCTCCGGAAACTGCTGAACATCTTCTCTTCGGATGTGCTTGTGTTCGTGTAGTTTGGTTTGGCTGTGATTTAAAACTCGATGGGCAGGGAGGACCTGTGTTCTCGATTCCTCACTGGATGTGTGATATGCTGAACTACTTCAGAACGAGTATAGAAAAGAATTCCTTTTTTAGTCTTATAATTTGGATCGGTTGGTTTATTTGGATGGACCGTAACAACTTTGTTTTCAACCATATCAACATTGAGCCCTCCTCAACTTTACATCAAGCTCGAGTGGCCAAACTGGAGTATGAGTCTGCTCCTGATGCTCTAGAGGTGGTGCAACCTCAGATTGTGAGCGAGAATCTCCGAGGGAGGTCTGTTTGGCAAGCTCCTCTGCCTGGTTCCTTTAAAGTTAATTGTGATGTGGCAATAAAGAAGGGCTCTTCAGTGGCCTCTATAGCTGTTTTGCTAAGAAAATCTGGGGAGAGGTTAATTGATGGCCTTACTAGCTCATGCCGTGTCTCATCCTCTCTTCAAGAAGAAGCTTAATTTAGCTTGCCAATACGCATGCCTTCTAGCCAGTACTCGCAACCTCTTCTAGGTGGAAATTGAAGGGGACAACAAGTCTTTAATCCAGTTATGTGTTTCTCAAGATGTGCCTCCGTGGGAATGTGGCTCTATTTTCACTGACATACAGCGTTTGGCATCGCATGGGGACCTTTCTTTCTACTGGGCTTCTAGAATAGCTAACAGTGCAGCTCATTGGGTTGCCCAAGCCTCTCTCCGAGGCCATCTGCCTCTTGATTGGGTCTCTCATCCCCCTCCAGCTCTTGCTAATCTGCTTCGGGAGCTCTAGTTTGTTTTGGCTTCTGCTTTGTCTCTATTTGTTGGGGCTTGCTTCCTTAAGCTTTCTTGTATCAAAAAGAAAAAGAAAAAGAAGAGGTGTGCTAATAATTAAATATTCCATTCTCATTCCTCTTGAGGCCACTCTTAGGATTTAAATATAATAATTACCTACTATATGTAATACATGAAGACTATATGTATTTGGAGACTCATGTCGAAATTGTAGACATCCTAATGAGCAAAAATAAAAGACAAAAAATGGAATAAAAATGTGGATGAAATGTGCATACCCTCCACAAATTCCTCACCAAATTAAAAATTCATATATTTGAAAAGCATAACTTTATTAAATGTGCATACTCTTTGTCCAAAGTTCCTTGATTTAAACTACAAATTCATTAGGTTAAATTATGCCGTCATCAAATTATTTTTTATTTTACTTGTAGTGGGACTGCAGTAGTCTTATTTTATCGGTCTGGTATGGTTATATTCCATTCCTTGTACAATAAATCTTTTAATTAATTTAATGTCTAAAAATAGAATGATAGGAACATAAAAAAAAGAATATGAAAATATGGGAATCTACAATTAATTAAAGAGATACATAATCTCAGTCCGAAGGACCCACCTCACCATTCATTTCTCTAGCTATCAAAATAAAAAATATTTTTTTTTAAATGGAATGCTATGACATTTTATGCCTCTTGTTTCAAATCAAAAATTTTATTATTATAGTTAACAATTTTAAAATAAAATGTCAAACATATTAAATTTGTACACAAATAATTGGCAAAAAAAATTATGTGATAATGACATTATTATAATTATAGAATACATTGTTTATATTATTCTATTTGAAATTTATGTATACAAATTCTTACATAGTATGATCATTCAAAACACCATTAATCATTTCAAATAAAATTTTAAATATAAAATTTCTTTTTTGTGTATACAAATTGTGTGTGTCAATTTTCGACCACATTGCCAACTAAGTACTCAGCTGGAGAATACCGGCAGAATAGATTAAGCCCGAATAACCTGCAACAGAAAGAAGAGATTCCGGCGGTGGTTCGTCCATCCGGGGGCACTCCGACGATCAAGTCAGTTATCTCTCAAAGATAGCAAAAGTGCTTAACTCACTATTCAGAATACAAAAAGCATACCTTAGACCCATGGGGGGGCCTCTCTTTTATAGCCAACACAAACTTAGTTCCAATAGAAGCCTAACTTCAATGGACTTAGGATTACTGTTAATCTTGGACTCCCAGTAGGATTGGGATAAACTCTCTAAAAGTCTTCTCTTTATCCAAACTGAAATCCTCTCTCATTCTAGGACGTTTGTCCCTTATCCACTTATCCTGGATTCCGGATTCTTCGCAGATAACCTCGGCCTAGCCGAGATCATCTTGGCGTCATGACCAGGACACGTGGCACCTCTACTAGCACTTCGGTGACACCTCAGCCACGTGTTGTCATTCAAAAATTATGTCCCCACAACTGCCCCCTAGGTTCTATTACCTCGGCATCCTGAGGTGATGGAACCTATATCATTCATTCCTTTAATCATGACTTCGGTTTAACTTCAGCTTGTAAATTTTTCTTAAAATTTCAAAAAGTGTTAAACATGACCTCGATTTAACTTTAACTTGTAAATTTTTCTTAAATTTTAACAAGTGTTAAACATGACCTCAGTTTAATTTCAACTTGTAAATTTTTCTTAAATTTCAACAAGTGTTAAATATAACCTCAGTTTAATTTCAACTTGTAAATTTTTCTTAAAAATTTCAACAAGTGTTAAACATGACCTTAGTTTAATTTCAACTTGTAAATTTTTCTTAAAAATTTCAACAAGTGTTAAACCGATCTTGGCTTGAAAATTCCAACTCCCAAGCATCATTCTCCAGCCCTCTGCATAGCTTCCACTTACTCCTTTGTGGACCTTATATAAAAAGTCTTTAACTTAGGCTGAGCTTTTCTCTTCTCGGACTTAATCATCTAGGCCGAGATCTTGTCTTCTGAAATCTGGGATCTGCTCACTTTAGGCTGAGCTCTTCTCTTCTCAGACCTAATCATCTAGGCCGAGTTCGTGTCTTCTGGGATTCTTCATGCCCGACCTCCCGCGAAGGCCGGTGAGAATGCCCCTATGCCCTATCGTGCTGAGTAACTGCAAGAACCGTTTTCTGCTCCCCTTTTTGGGCACCTTTCTTGGCCGCTGGAATCGGCGTATCTTGTAGCGGGAACGGTGGCTGCATGATGTTGTTCTACATTAGGAAATTGATGACCGTTTGCAGGTCCACCAATTTGTCTGCCATTCCCTTCATCTCGTTGTCCCTCCGCAAGCATATATCTTTTCATACCTAGAGGTCGTCTTCGTTATAATACCCGCTCCGGTCAGATTTCTTCGGTACGCCGCCCTCCTGGCCAACGTCCTTTCCTCCGTGATTCTTATCACGAGTCTCTTCATTGTAGTTGTCTTCTTCGACGTCAAGGTCAATATGTTTCCCACTCTCAATAAGGGTGTTGTCCCCAACCTTCTCTTTCTGTTCGTCGTTGGCCATTTATTCTCCTTTCTTTCCCACAGACGGCACCAAATTGTGTGTGTCAATTTCCGACCACACTGCCAACTAAGTACTCGGCTGGAGAACACCGGCAAAATAGATTAAGCCCGAACAACCTGCAACAGAAAAAAGAGATTCCGGCGGTGGTTCGTCCATCCGGGAGCACTCCGACGATCAAGTCAGTTATCTCTCAAAGATAGCAAAAGTGTTTAACTCACTATTCAGAATACAAAAAGCATACCTTAGACCCATGGAGGTGCCTCTCTTTTATAGCCAACACAAACCTAGTCCCAATAGAAGCCTAGCTTCAATGGACTTAGGATTACTGCTAATCTTGAACTCCCAGTAGGATTGGGATAAACTCTCTAAGAGTCTTATCTTTATCCAAACTGAAGTCCTCTCTCATTCTAGGACTCTTGTCCCTTATCCACTTATCCCGGATTCCGATTTCTTCGTAGATAACCTCGGCCTAGCCGAGATCATCTCGGCGTTATGACCAGGATACGTGGCACCTCGGCTGGCACTTCGGTGACACCTCGGCCACGTGTTGTCATTCAAAAATTATGTCCCCACACAAAAGACATCTAAAAGTAGAAATGATAGACATAAGTTCATATAAAAAAAAAATAAATAAATAAAAATCATAGATTTGAGGACTCAATTGCAAAGGGAAACCAAATCAGTATGGAAGAATGAGAAGAATCTCAGTCAAAGTAGTCAAAACTTTTACTGCCCATCAAACATAACATACCATCATTAACTAAAATGAGCTGAGGAATAGGCTGATTGAGTGCATAGCAGCTGGTGGTGGTGTTGTTCCTGTTTTGTTTTTCTGTTTTCTCTTGTTTTTGTTTGGTTGGTTGCTCATTAACTCATTGTCATGACAGATAATTGGGCTCGTTTAATGGTGTCAACTTAATTAGAATCATTTTACTTTGTTGGGATGCTTTTTGCCTGTAATATTTTTATTGATGTAACTTCGTTTTATTACATTCAATAAAATTCCATTTTGCCAATCAAAAAAAAAAAAAAAAAACTAAAATAAGCTCCAAAACATTAATATTTTCTTCCTAATCAACAACAATAAATTTTGTTAATGATATAAAAATATAAATTATATATAAAAAAATATATACAGAATAACTTAATTGGGTTTCTTAGCTTATGACTTTAAAATTAAAAATCCATAAACATACTTTTTATTAAAAGAAGACCACCTTACAAAATAATGGTGTTTTTAATAGATTTTTATTAGGATGCATCTTGCCACCAGTCAGAGATCGGACTGGACGGTACTGTTCGGTCCGTGGGAGTCCACTACGGGTCCCGTTTTGATAATCTGAACCGTTCAATGTGTAAAATTTATAGAGTACTATATGTTTTTAAAAAATCACGTTGATCGAATATCGATAGCTATGTGATCAAATCAGTTTTGTTTTAAAAAAAAAATAGACGGCGAACAAATTAACGGCTGATAAAAAACTGAACCAATGAGATAGCTATCAATATCCGATCAACGTGATTTTTTACAGACATATAGTACTCGACGAGTTCTACACATTAAATGGTTTAGATTACTAAAACGGGACCCGTGGTGGGCCCCCATGGGCCGAACAGCACCATCCAATCCAATCTCGAGCTAGAGGCAAGCTGCTCCCTTTTTATTAACATATATCCTTAAGACACATTAAAATTTTTTTTAAAATTATATATAAGAGAGTCTAATCTTTTTAAGTCATTTTAATGCGTGCTCTAAAAATACATTAACAAAATCCTCTTTTAATATATTTTTCTAAAAGAATCAACGCAATCTTTGATTTGAGACTGTTGGCTTTTTGGTTTTCGAAGGGTATTTTTGTAAATGCGAGCGTGCCAGCAAAGATCAATCAGTCCTTACAAAAATTATAATTGCCAACCAATTATCAGACGATTGTGTTTTAGTTCTTTCGGCCTCAATGAAGAGGACTTTTACTGGTGGCTTGACTTAGGAGAATTTAAGCAAAATAACAGGTAAATGACGAACAATTGAAGTATTTCATTAAAAAGAAAACTTACAATGATCCAAACTCAGCCTCGTAGAGGTTTACAGCAACAATCTACTTGAAACTACTCCTATGAATGAAGTGCAGTGCAGGAATTTAAAGTGCAGGAATGTAAAGAACAGGTATTTAAAGTGCAGGAAATGTAAAACTGGAAAAGAAAATATGAAATAAATGACTGGTTTGTTGGATCTGAGTCTGGCGGCTTTTTCTGGGGGCTTCCCTGCTATTTATACTTGTCAAAGATGACCTTCGAACTGCACTTCAAACCGTCGAACTGCTCCTCCATGATCGTCGATCATGTTGTCTTATAGGTAGTTCCACTACGCCATCACTTGCAGTTAAGCTTCCCTTTTATATTTGAATTTGAATATGGGTAACCGTTGAAGCCACGTCACCTTACATCTCTTTACTGATCCAATGCTACTCAGATCACGCGAGAACCAATATTAACTGCCACGTGTACGATCAGGATCGAAGACTTGAATAGTCTTCCTATATTACGCTTACTCTGCCACGTGTCGAACTGTAACTGGCTTATACAAAATATGTAGCGAACATTACCCCCCGCATTAATATACCCAATACTTGGTGATATTAGTGGATCATAGTCGTGCATGGGCTTTGTGCTTTTAGAAACACAACCATCATCCATTGATGATTACTTGCATTGATTTCATTTCCAACCTTTAGAAATCCTCACCACCTTAGTAATCGAGCGGACTGATATCCCTTTCATGGCTGAACCAAACTTCTTCTCTATTGATAAAGTACATGAAAAGTCATCTCGATGATGTTGTTTCTCCTCGAAAGAAATTCCATACATTAATTAGCCACCTTTAATCAACTTCCTGTATTTAAGTCATGGAGGCCTTCGCAAATTATCGATCTTTGGACTACGAACATATTACTCTCAATCCTTTAATTCAGAAAATTGCAGATATGGACATAGGAGATTCTTCTTCACAGTCTGCATGGGATAGAGCTGTGGCTCCTTCTACCTTCGAGGGTTCTGGGATTTCTGGCTGGTTGGAATCTGAGACTCGTGTCTTAAGGGAGCGAATTAACCATTATTTTGTTGAGTTCACTGACCCTTTAGATTTCCCTTCTGATGCTCGAAGCTCGGTAGTTTACCCTTACGTGCCCATCGACGTCCGACGTAATTTGGAGGACAATTTACTTATAGCATGGTACGCATCCTCCATGCCTACAAAGATAGTGTCTGCCACCCGATGCTTAGAAGAGGCACGAGGGCACAATCCATCATCTTTAGCCAATAGGGCGAAACTCTGCTCTTCCGATTGGCTCGATTACATTAATGCCTTTGTTCCTTCTGCTCTCACGCCATCTCCTGAAATGGAAGCATCCACATCTTCTTCTCCATCTCCTGAATTAGAAGCATCCACACCTTCTCCTCCACCAACTCCCTCTTGGCCAGAGAGACTGGGGCTCGCCCTTTCTGTGGATAAGGTCTTTCTTCCTTACATGCCTCCATCTTCTCCTACTCTAGCTGAGCGAAAACAAGCCCAGTTTTTGCTTGCAGCCTTCTCTCACTTGCCCTTTGACGTTCTGGAGGACGATGTTCCTCTCAAGAACTTTCGATAGGCTTGTGATATTCTAACGCAGGGTTAGGTCCTTAGCTCCATTGCTCAAGCAGAACTCCACATGTTTCTAAATCAACTCCCATTACTCCTTCACTGGCATCGAACTGCCATGGCAACCGCCCAATCTTTGGACCAACTCTCATCCCTTCAAGTTCATACTCAGTACGAAGCAGAGAAACTCATCGAGAAATTTGATGACTTCCAGAATAAAGACTCTGCATACGAGGATGACATGGATATGGGCGAACTGGAGCGAGGATTGAAAGAAGCAGCATTCGAAATAAAGGCTGAAGAGCTCTTTTATCAAGTGAGAGCACATCAACTTCAGCAGCCAATCCTGGAAGAAATGGAGAATAGAATGAAGAAAGAAAAGAAATTCATCGACCATAGTTGGACAACATTTCATGATCTTATTATTTATTCCATTCCTTATTTCTATGAGCTTGAACTTGTACCCAAGGAGAGTCATTCGATGTAATTGCTTTTTCTTTAAATACAACTTAAGATTGTTTTGGCCTTATTTGATTTTTGTCTCCATTCATCTTCAAAAGAATTTTAGAACTTCTTTCTGAACAAACTCATCCTTCGAAACTAGACACAATTGTTAAAACACTAAAATCAACATGAATTCTTCCAACTTTTGGAATAAAATTGACAATTTTGCTGATTTTCATTTAGAATCAGTGCTTTGAATTTAACAATCTTATCCTTCGAATATAGATCTAATCAATTCCAATAAGGATGCTGAGATGAATTTTCCAATTTATGGACTATGGTTACCAACTCTTGTTGATTTTTGTTTAGAATTGGTGCTTCGAATTTAACAATCTTTCCCCTCAAAGCCTGTTCTAATCATAACCAAAATATAGTCATGGTTAGTACTGACTAGTTTTGCAACAGTCCATGCTCACAACAATATGGAAACTGCTCTTGGGGTACACTGTTTTAACCGAACAAACAATTCTCTGTGTATATACAAACCAACTATTGGTTTAGATGTTTCGAACAATTATTTACTTCCTCAATGGTCCTCAAACTTTGCCTCAAGGGTATTACTTTTGTTAAGAAACCTACTACAGATCCTTAATCTCTTCGAAGTAAATCCATCCTTGAGTATTCTTACATTTTTAAGCATGTAGTATACTTCGAAGCCGACTCCCGTATTTCGAAGCCGTTGTTGTTTGATTTTTTGGCGCCAAAATCTGGTTTCGAAGCCAAATATCTTGCTTCGAAGCTAGCATCACCATCCGGAATGTGCTCTTCCCTCCAAAAACTATCAATAACGGAAGAGACTCCTCGTATTCGTACTTTTAGTACTTAACGACTTATGAGATATATTTTTCGGACACAAAGGCTTTTAAAACCCTTTTGTTTCGCATTTTGGAATTACTTACGCTCTCAACGTACAAACCCTCATCAGTCTTCCACTTCTCTCTACTCTCTTCTTCACTTTCTGAAAAAGCGTATTATCAATGGCTTCTTCTTCACCAAGAGTGCCAGTCATAGAGCGTGTGAGCTCATCTGTGGCCTTGAAAAGACTCATTGATGCAGAATGTGAGAAGTACAAGGTCGGGGAGAAAAGCATTATCGATGGGCGTATTTTTGTCCCTCGTTGCCATGTGCAGCAAGATTATGTGCTCGGGCCCATATTCAAAGAGATCCTTAATGAGCTCCCAGCCCTATATCCTCGTCTGGAGAACCAATGTCTCTTTTATGAAGGTGGTCTCAACTGGAGGAACTGGAGAATCAATCGCCCTCACCGATGCTGGCCCACGGTGAGACCGGAGTGGCAAGAATGGTATGACCGGGTCATCCCTGCTAGGACACTGGACCTTCAAGAGCTCTGCCTTCTCGATGCTCTCCGACTATCTAAGGTAACTATCTCAGAGGATCCTTTCTTAGTTCCTGCTGCTTTATGTTTTTGGAACCCTATCTTTAATTTCTTTCAATTTAGATGTGGGATGATGGCTCCTACCGTTCTTGATGTTTGCCATCTACTAGGAGTATCCCCTATTGGTACCCCTATTACACCAGATTTCCCTGACTTAGCAGTCCCTTTCTCCCTCCCCTCTCTTAACTCATCTTACAGTGATTTTGTTAAAGTTGAGAATAAAAGAGAGGGTCTGGTAACTGATAGGGAATTCTTTTCCTTCTTGTTATATTGGCTTTGCAAATCCTCTTCTGCACCTCCTCCCAAAGAATCATGCCTGAATTTGCCCCTCTTGCCAAAGCCTTTGTTTTGCAGAAAAGGGTAGCCTTGGCCCCATTTGTTCTAGGCCATGTATATAGAGTTTGTTCCCTCTTTTGTGAGAAACCCTTAGATGTTAATCAAGGGGGGCCATTCTGGATCCTTCAGCTTTGGCTTTTCGCCTATTTTCCTGAATTACAATCCAAATGCCTTAAATTTTTTGGGCTACACTCTCTTACCCATGGCATAAGACTGGCCAATGCCTCACTTTCTCCCTCTACTTTTGGCTTTTATTTATCTTTCTTCCATCAACTACCAGCTACCCCTCCTTTTGTAGAGAGCATTACCATATATCATGTATTGCATAGACTGCAATTTAATTCTCCTGCTGGCCTTCGAAGATGGACCAGCCAAGTACTGCATTATTGGATGCTTCCAATCCTGTTCTTGTAAATCATTATGATTGACTTCCAAGACCACATTCCTTTTATTCAGAGGTGGTATTAGTTTCTGATATGTTGTTTGGCTTATGTCCCTTTGGGCATTATCCCTTCTCTTGAAGTTCGAAGCTTTCTGAGCCACATCATTAGCTCTATTGTTTAAGAATCTTGGAACATGAGTTACATTTACTATTTGAAACTGAGAAAGCAGATGTAATGCAACAATATAGCATGGCAAAATACTTACGCTTTGACACTTGAAAATTCCTTTCACTTGGTTAACCACCAATTGAGAGTCTCCAAATATGTCAACTGCATGTACTTGTAATCCAATAAGAATTTCTAGGCCCACTATTAAGGCTTCATATTCAGCCTGGTTATTGGAACAGGTAGCTTCATCCACTCTGAAACCATGTGTGGTTTCTACCCCTTGTGGAGATTTAATCACAATATCAATTCCAATTAAGCCATTGGCTTTCGATCCATCGAACCACATCTGCCATGGCTCAACACTAGCCATACCAAGTTCCATTATCTTTTGGCTCTCTGTTTGAGATGGATGGTCTGCCAAAAAATTGGCCAAAACTTGCCCTTTTACTACCCTTTGAGGGACATATTCTAAATGAAATTCTGATAAGGCTAGTATCCACTTGCCAATTCTTCCCCTCAACATTGGTCTAGATAACATGTACTTAACCAAATCTGTGGTTGCAATTACCAAGACAGTTGTAGGTAAAAGATAATATCTTAATTTCATTGCAGCAAAATACAAAGCAAGACACAACTTTTCTATAGCTAAATATTACATTCACAAGAATTTAAAAACCTATTAAGGTAATAAACAGCTTGCTCCTTGCCTTCTTCATTGTCTTGGGCCAAGAAAGCTCCCAATGAATCTTCTGCTACAGCTATGTACAACTTCAGGGGCTTATTACCCTTTGGTGGCATCAGCACTGGAGGGTTGGCCAAGTAGGCTTTGATACCTTCGAAAGCAATTTGATGTTTTGCTGTCCACACAAATTCCTCTTCATCTTTCAGCCTTAACAAGGAAGAAAATACTTTAGTTTTCCCTGCAGTGTTAGAAATGAACCTTCGAAGAAAGTTAACCTGTCCAAGGAACCTTTGTAATTCTTTCTTACTTGATGGAGGCCTGGCTTCAATGATGGCTTTGGCTTTATTCTGATTAATCTGTATTCCTTGCTTGTGCACTACATAACCCAAGACATTTCCAGAGGATACACCAAAAGCACATTTAAGAGGATTGAGTTTCAACTTGAACTTCCTCATTCTTTCAAAAGCTGCTTCTAAATGAAACAGATGCTCCTCCATAGACTGGGATTTTACTACAATGTCATCAATATAACACTCTAAATACCCTCCAATGAGGTCATGAAAGATAGTGTTCATAGCCCTCTGATATGTAGCCCCAACATTCTTCAGGCCAAATGGCATTTTAACCCATTCGAAGGTGCCAATATTCCCAGGACATCTGAATGCTGTCTTGTGGATATCCTCCTCCGCAATGCAGATTTGGTTATAACCAGAGTGTCCATCCATCATTGATAAAATTTGATGTCCTGCTGAACTGTCTACCAACAGATCCACTATAGGCATAGGGTACTCATCTTTTAGAGTTGCTAGATTTAAGTTTCTGAAATCAATGCATACCCTCATTTTACCATTCTCCTTAACTACAGGCACAATATTAGATAACCATTCAACATACCTGGCTGTCCTAATAAAGCCTGCCTTGAGTAGTCTAAGAATCTCTTCCTTAACTTTCTGAATTACTTCTGGACTCATTCTTCTTGGTTTCTGCTTGTATGGCTTGAAGTTAGGCTTCATAGGGAGCCTATGTTCCACTAATGACCTATCCAATCCTGGTAGTTCATTATAAGACCATGCGAAGCAATCTTTGTATTTCTTTAGAACAACCAACAACTGGTCCCTATCCAGAACATTCAAACAAGCACTTATATAGGTGGGCTGTTGTATAGAACCTTCCCCTAAATTTACTTCTTCTAAGGGGTCTTGTGTCTGAGAACTTATTGAAGCTTCTTCCTTGGTTTCTTCTACCTTCGAAGCAACCTTCTTGCTTTGTTCTGCTTCGAGATTCTTTAATTCAACATCTCTGCCCTCTTCCTCATAGACAAAATCTGTCCACAAGGCTTCCTCTTCCTGTATCTCCTGGACTTCTGTTTCAATGTCCAATGCACAGTATTTATCAAAGGTCAAAACTCTGACCTGTTGCTGCTCCTGTTTGTAGCCAATTATCATGGCTTCTCTCTCTTGCTCCTGTACTTTCTGGACTATTGCTTTTACATCCAATGTTGAGAATTTAATCAGGGCCAAGGACTTGGCTTCTTGTGCTTCATCTTTTTGCCTACAACCAGGCATCATTGTCATCTTTAACGACAACCTCTTCATCAACACTCTTCTGGACTAAGTGCTTCAGGTGTGTCACTTCCTCATCAGCCGTCACTTCGGCTGAGCCATCAGGTTTCCTTAGTATACTGAGTGGTGTTACCCCCTCAATATACAGTTTGGCCTCTGCAAAGTCTACACAGACTATGAAGGGTTGAGGATCTGCATCAATTTCCTCTGTCTCTCCATTGCCTAAAGCCATCATAATTTTTTGATGTAAAGAGGAAGGCACACATTTGTTAGTATGGATCCAATCTCTCCCAAGTAAAGCATTGTATTTAGCATTACTGTCGATTACGAAGAATGCTGCCATGCAGTCCCTGATTCCCACACTCAGGTTAATGGGTAGAATTCCCTAAGCCATCTGTTTATCTCCAGCAAAGCCAGCAATGGTTGTGCTAGTTGGGATCAACCTGGGATTCTTTTTTCCTAGTTTCTTCAAAGAAGATTTCGGTAGTAAGTTCACTGCTGCCCCATTATCTATCAGGACTCGGTTCAATTGTATCCCATCGAAGAAAGCCTTGATGTACAAAGGCTTGACATGTTGTGTCATAGAATTTGAGGGATATTCAAAAGGATATGAGAGGTTAATGCTCACCTCTTCTTCACTCTCATATTCAGTTTCCATTGGGGTTGCCATTCCGGAATCATCTTGTACCATTCTCATTTGTGAATCTTCACTAGAGACTGGAATTGGATCAACTTCTTGACCATCTTGGTTCTCATCCCCGGCTTCAAACTCATGAGGTAGTATATGTACCATATTAACTGATACTGGAGGAAATGAGCCAAACTGGATGGCTGGCTGTGCTTGTTTCCCCTCTTGGCTACCTTGATCTGTTACCTCAGAAGCATCCTCCATGCTGCACTCCAGTACTTCGTTGTTAACTGATTCTTTTGAAGGATCTTTCTCAACTGGTTTTTCAACCAAAAATGTTTGCTCAGCCATGAAGGCTTCGAACATTTCTTCCTCCACCATTTCTTTCTTTTGGCCTATGCCAATTTCTTCTTCTGTCTCACTATCACTCTCTATCAGAGCTTTCTCCAATCCTGTTAAGCTAGACTTCTCTCTGGCTTTTAGTTCAGAATGAACCTTGGCCAACTGTTCTCTGCTGCGACCCACTTTGCTTTGTAGCGTTGGCGTTGGAGTATGGTCTGACTTTGGATTCTTCTTTCCTTCTGTCTGGACCAATGAAGAGCTCTCTCCATTTTCTTTCATATCTTTCTGGTACTGAGTGTACCTGCGCTGAATCTTTCTCCTTTGTGATCTCGAAATGACTGGGACCATGTCTGGTTCCTTTGTCTTTGGGTGTTTAAGCAATACCCAATTGTTCGGAGCCACCAAAAGAGGTTTAAACCATCCTTCCTTGGTTTCCAACATCCCTCTGGGCAGGCACTTTCCTAGGTTTGTTTTGCATTACAAACCAGTCTGGAACTCAGGTACCCACGAACTTACTGACTCAGATGTTGAACTGCTTTTTTCTACCTTCGAAGCCATTTTCGAAGCTGGCTGCGAAGGTAAGTGCTTGGCTCTGACCTCATGTTTCGAGCCTGATTCAAGCCTTCGATGAAGGTGGTCACTTTCTGTCCTGCGTGAGGTTGGTCTAAGGGGCCAATCTCTGGCTTTGATCCCATATCCTGAACTCCTCTCCAGCCTTCTTTTAGAATGACTGCTCTCCATTCTGTAATAGTTAGGTGGCCTGGACTCATACAAGGGCCTCTTGCTTTTAGCATGCATTCTGTCCACTGCAGGGCTCAACCACTAATGGCCGCTGCCTATCACTAGCCGGATACGGCCTTTTGTTGTAAGCATTGGTTGATTTAGGACGTCTCTGTACATCCCTGTAATATTGCTTCCCATCAACTGGAAGGCCTTTCAACCATTTATAACTCAGTCTGCACCTGGGACACATCCTCTGCATTACAGCTGCTTCTAAGGAATCATCATCCAGTGCTTCCTCATCAGAGTCTCCCCTCTGGCGTGAGAAATCGTGCCCAATAGCTGGTAGATTTCCAGTGTCCTTCTTGGTAATTGTCTGGTTGGCAATGTGCATCTGCACATTGACCTCTTCCAATTCCTGCAGAGATAGATTCTGGAAGTTTGGTACAACCACATTAGCTGCGCTTTCTCCAACTTCTGGAAACGGATTACTGTCAATTCCCATGGCCTTTTCTACTTTGGCTGGGAATTTCAAACTTCCTTTCCGAATTTGTTCTTGGATCCTGTCTCGAAAAATAATGCAGTTTTTAGTCGAGTGAGACCAAGAGTTATGCCATTTACAATATACTTTTCCCTTAAGTTCATCTGGAGATGGTAGTTTTACTCCTTTTGGTAACTTAAGGAAATTGGCCGCAAGCAAATGATCAAAAATGTCATCTGCCTTTGTTAAATCGAAAGAGTACTTCTTGTGATGGTCTTTCTTTTTAAACTGCTGGTTAATTGTTGTATCCTTATGAATTAATGCTTCACAGATTACGGATTCTTTGCCCACAATCTCTGCTGCATCGATCTCATAGTTAGGAACTCTATAATATGTCTTGTACGAGGCATTATTTCGATCTTGTTCCTCCTCTAGTAATGCTTCATATCTAGACACCTTATAGGTTAGTTCTACCAAATCTCTGAATTCAGTTGAGTCAAACTTCTTTCGAAGCCTGAACTCTAAGCCATTTTGAGCCAATCTTACAAATTCTAGCTCTGGCAGTATGACTCTACATTTATTTCGAGCCCTTTTAAATCTAGCAATAAACTGAGTGGCCTTTTCTTCAGGCCTTTGGCTCAATCTTGCCAAGTCTGCCATGGAAACCTCTGGCTCCGATTGGAAGAATTGGGCATGAAATGCCTCTTCCATTTGTTGCCAAGTTTGAATGGAGCCAGGTATAAGGTTGATGTACCATACAAATGCTCCCCCAGTTAGAGAATTTGGGAATAACCTTAGTTTCATATAGTCATGATTAGTAAATTCACCGCATTGAGCAGCAAACCTAGCAATATGCTCTACTGTTGATTGATTTTCACTCCCATAGAAAAGGGTAAAATCTGGTATTCTAAACCCCATTGGGTATTCATGTACCCTATCTATCCATTCTGGGTATGGTTTTCTGTACATAGGAGTCTGGACCCCCCGAGCCATCGGTCCACACATCTCCCTAACAATATCAGCAATTTGGTCCATAGGGACCATATTTTGTGCCTGCTGAACCACTACTGGAGGAACAAACACAGGGTTTGGTAGACAAACTTGTGCCTGTGGTCCTCTTGGTCCATAAGGTGGTACATTTGGGACTGGTTGTCCCTGTGGTGCAGGTTGCTGTTGGAGGTATGGGTAACCCCTTTGAGCATGTCCTGCGAAAGGACCTGCGAAAGGTACTGGAACAAGTGTTGTGTCCCTTCCGTTTGTGGGAAAACCTTCCAACCCCCCGGGTATAAATTCGAATAAGGGATTATTATACCCCCTAGTGCCAGGTATGGCTTCGAACATGGGATTTGTAACCATTCTCATACCAGTTTCTTGTACTTGACCAGATCCACCAACTTGTGTGGCTTCATTGTTGAGTACTGAGGCATTTTGGCCTACTATAGGCCTCGAAATGGGTTCATACCAAGACTGAGGTGATGGTCTTTCATAATTCTGATTACTAGTTTGACCATTAGAATGTCCATTAACTTGCATAGGTTGTTTATCTCTAGCCAATCTTTGCTGAGGGACATTTAAAACTTCCTCTGTGTGTCTTGTGTTTGTCGGCTGGTGGTTATTCATTCGATCCAAAAAGGATGTTGCCCACCTTTCCATTGTGTTCATTAATTGCTGTCCCATGGCATCTACTAGGCTATCCTATGAATTTGTTGGCTGAGTAGATGGAACAATGGATGGTCCAATTCCTTGGTTTAGTCCAATATTATGAACATATGGTTCTTGTCCAGAAGTGCTAGTCTGTTCGACCATAAGTTCTGATAACATAGGAGTTTCCATAGGATGTGTTACCACATTATCCTCTGGATTAGGTACTTCTACCTCTCCTTCTACGCCTTCTTTCAAGCGTTCATTTTCTCCTTGTCGTCTTCGTCTAGCCATTTTAATTAGTCCCACCGGGCGTGCCAAAAATATATGTTGGCTTTTTGGCTTTCGAAGGGTATTTTTGTAAATGCGAGCGTGCCAGCAAGGATCAATCAGTCCTTACAAAAATTATAATTGCCAACCAATTATCAGACGATTGTGTTTTAGTTCTTTCGGCCTCAATGAAGAGGACTTTTACTGGTGGCTTGACTTAGGAGAATTTAAGCAAAATAACAGGTAAATGACGAACAATTGAAGTATTTCATTAAAATGAAAACTTACAATGATCCAAACTCAGCCTCGTAGAGGTTTACAGCAACAATCTACTTGAAACTACTCCTATGAATGAAGTGCAGTGCAGGAATTTAAAGTGCAGGAATGTAAAGAACAAGTATTTAAAGTGCAGGAAATGTAAAGACTGGAAATGTAAAACTGGAAAAGAAAATATAAAGTAAATGACTGGTTTGTTGGATCTGAGTCTGGGGGCTTTTTCTGGGGGCTTCCCTGCTATTTATACTTGTCAAAGATGACTTTTGAACTGAACTTCAAACCGTCGAACTGCTCCTCCATGATCGTCGATCATGTTGCCTTATAGGTAGTTCCACTATGCCATCACTTGCAGTTGAGCTTTCCTCTTATATTTGAATTTGAATATGGGTAACCGTTGAAGCCACGTCACCTTGCATCTCTTTACTGATCCAATGCTACTCAGATCACGCGAGAATCAATATTAACTACCACGTGTACGATCAGGATCGAAGACTTGAATAGTCTTCCTATATTACCCTTACTCTGCCACGTGTCGAACTGTAACTGGCTTATACAAAATATGTAGCCAACAGAGACATTAACAAAATATTTTTTCAATATACTTTTACTAAAATCTCGTGTGGCAAGTGACTTTTTAGCAAAAAAATTAAAAAGTAACTAAAAAAATTAAAAAAATCAACAACTTATACCAAAAAGTCAAAGATTCCATTTTCTCTCTACTTTTTGCACATCTTTTTTGTAAAAATTCAAAAAGTCATCCCAAACATACTAGTTTTTTTACATCATATTTTAGCCCAAAAACTAAAAAGTTACTAAAAAAACATGTTCCCAAACGAGGCCTAAAAGAATCAACACAATCTTTGATTTGAATAGGACAAGCATATTAATCTAAGTCTCATGTTTTTACTAGAAAACTCAAAAAAATAGCTAAAACAATGAATTAAGAGCATAGTCGAGTTAGGAATTTTGTCTTCTCCCCGCACTCTTAAGTCGCGTGTTCATAACTGACGGGAGAGAGACTAACACTAGCTAGCCTTCAACCAGATCTCTGATCTTCAAGTATCGATTTTCTTTTCAATATATATATATATTAATAATGATTGAGACCCCTTTTTTTTAGAGATCTCCACAATCCTTTTTGAATCTCAACTATTGATAGTATAAACCCCATACATAGATAAGTGAATCCCAAACATATATTAATGGCAGAGATTCAAAAAAGATTATGAAAAGAGAGTAACAAATATTTTTCCAATATATATAATGGGTAGTGATTGGTAGCTCGAAACCTGAGGCTCGAAATTGGCTCGAGGGTCAAAACGACGTCGTTTTGACCCTGTTTTTTTTTTTTTTCTTTTCTTTTTCTTATTTTCGTGTTCATCTTCTCTAAATTTTTTTTTTTGCAGAGGAAGAAAACCAGGAAGGGAGAGAGGAGGAGGGAGGGAGGGAGGGAGGAGGAGGAGGGGGGAGGAGGGAGGAGGAACTGGAGGGGGCCATTAAAATGGCGGTGTCGAGGAGCAGCGGCGGAGGCGAGAGGCGAGGCGAGGCTGCTGCGGCGGAGGCGAGGCGAGACTGCTGCGGCGATCGGCGAGGCGAGGCTGCGGACGGCGGGGCTGGGCAGACGAGATGAGGACGACCCACGGCGGGGCTGGACGAGGACGACCCACGGCGGCGAGGACGACCCTTCTCTTCTCTTCCTCCCTTCTCTTTCTCCTCTCCCTCTTTCGAGCCTTTCGAGCCTCAAAAAAATCGAGCTACCGCTCATTTTCCATATATAATATATGGATAGATATGTTTGTTGACACATAAAAGGCTGCTTTAAGTGACTGCAGAATAAACTAAAGCACAAAGTCAAGATCTGTAAACAGAACTCATGAACTTCTCATGCAGTTAATTCCATAATTTTTGAAATTTTAGGCCAAAAATCTTCTCTCTCTCTCTCCCTCCTCTGCACATCTGCCCATTAAACAATCAAAATGGCAGATTCCCAATCATCCCCTCCACTCCATAGCAAACACCCATAATTGCACCCAACAATCAACAATCACTTTTTTTTTATTTGCCCACCCCCCCAAAAAAAAATCCTCTTCATCACATACATACCAACCTCAACTTCCTCTCCTCCACCTTTCAATTCACCCACTATCTATCAATCTCCATCACAACCCTTTTCTCTTTCCACCACCACAACCATCTTTTTCCCACAACCCATTATGAACAACCACCATCCTTCCTCCACCACTTCCACCACCACCACCACCACCACCACCACCTCTGTCAATGGCTTCTACAACTTCCTCACCCGAGGCCTCGAGGATCTTCACTCCACCTTCCCCTCCTCCTCCTGCAATTCCATGTCTCTCCATTTTCTCCAACACGTTCTCTCTTTGCTCCGGTCCTTCCATTCTGAACTTACTATTTTAGTCCAGAAGCTCAGATTGCCTGTAGGAGAGAAATGGCTCGACGAGTACATGGATGAGAGCTCGAGGCTTTGGGAAGCTTGTCATGTTCTCAAAGCCGGGTTATCCAACATGGAAGGTTTTTACTCTGCTGGTTCTAATGTAGCATCCTCCATTGATGATCAGATGATTACTCCACAACGTTCCCGCCAGGTTAAACACACCTTCTCAAGCTTGTTCCATTCCATTCCAACTATGTCAATGAATTAACTTTGATTTGACCTAATAGAAACTAGCATCATGGTTTATTTTGTACACAAAATGAATTAACTTTAATAGTGGCATTGCATGCTTTTAAATATCATAACATATAAAATATTTGTACAAAATTTGTTACCAAAATAATGTGACAATGGTATTTCTATAATTGAATATTATTTAAATGACCACTTTGTTTTAAAGTAATAAGTCTTAATGATATTTTTATAATTGAATATTATTTAAATGACCACTTTGTTTTAAAGTAATTAGTTTTAATATAACCACGTTATTCTGTATACAAATTTTATTTAGTACTCAAACTTTAATTTGACCAAATAGGAATTAGTATCATGGCGGATTTTTGTGTTCAACAATGATATATAGCCAGTTTTAACTTGTAATCAACAATGTCTTGTTCCAACTATGTGAATCAATTAACTTTAATTTGACAAAATAGAAACTAAGTATATAACAATGAAGATATATAGCTAGTTTAACTCTTTTTGTACAGGTTATTCGGTTGATCACCGGTTGCCAAAGAGAAGCAGTTGGATTAGAAGAAGAGAACAGGAACTTAATGGAAACAAGAATTCAACCATTGTCTCTAAAATTTGATGGGAATGTCTCCATAGAATCCAAGTTCAATGCCTTCAATGGCTTTCGAGGCGTGCTCTATGCAATGAGGAATGTGAGCTCATTGCTCTTGATGATCTTGTTCAATGGACTTGTCTATTTTTGGCCTCAAACAAACGTCTTCCATGGAGATTGTGAGGGACAGATGGTTTTTGGCTCGGCTTTCATGGTCTCAGCTGCCAGGTTACACCAAAGAGTGGTGGCGGAGATGAGTCAGATGATCAATGGGAACGCGGGGATTGTGCTTTGTGAGTTCAGAAGGGCGCGAATCGCCATTGAAGAGATGAGAGAGGAATTGGAGAGAGTTGTGGAGTATGGGAGAGAAGGGGATGATGTTCATGACAAGGTTGAGGAATTGAGGACTGGCTTTGGAGTGTTGAAGTGTGGGGTTGAGAATTTAATTATGCAGCTTGATGACTTCTTTGATGAAATAGTAGAAGTGAGGAAGAAGCTTTTGGACATGTGCACACATGGGTAGAGAGAGATGGGAGTTCAAACTTTGCCGAAAAAGTCTAATTGTACTGAAAGAACCGGATACAGAATACATAAATGTGGGATAATATAATTATAATTATAGATGCGAATAAATGTTTACTCACATTTATGTATTTTGTGTCCCGTTCTTTCTTTTTATGCACGTAACATAGTTGCGTACTATGTGCAGCATAGGAAGAGAGAGAAAAATGAAGTATAAGAAATGAGAAATTTTAACAATGCAATCTGTTCAAATGAGGTGAGTCCTACCTATGTGTGGATAAGAAATTTGTGTCTTAGTAGGATTGATAAAAAAATTCGATTGTTAGTTTAGACATCTTCATCTATATTGTTCTTTTTAGGAAGAATTACACCAATAGTCATTGTGATTTGTTTTCTTTTGGCAATTTAGTTCTTATGGTTCTAATTTGGTTGATTATATCCTTAAAATTTTCATATAGAATCAAATTAGTCCAATTGATAATATTACTGTAGAAATTGGACTGAAATCAAAGATAAATTAGTCTATTACTATTCTCAAAGTAATTGAGTGATTGACGTCAAATGTGAAACAGTCCATTCTCTATTAAATAAACTATTTTACCATTAAATTTGATTAAATTTCTTGACAAATCTTATTAATTAAATTAAATTGACACTCTAACAATGAAAATTACACATATCAAATTAACACAAACAAATAACAAGACCACAAATATAATTTTTCCTTTTCTTTTACTATATGTTTACAGTTCCTTCTTCTTCTTGAAGGCATTTTGTTTTGTAGCTCAAATTCAACTGATGTTGAAGCTCTTAAGGGGAGGTTTCCTGAGAAAACCAAACAAGGAAAGTTTGGAAGGAAACAGAATGTGATTCTTTCCTTTGAAGAAAAGAAAGATTATTATGTCTTATATAAAGAGAGGGGAAATAAAAGAAGAATATAATAGACAGAGACAGCTTCAATAGAAAGCAAAAATTTTCCCAACCCAAAGGACAGATTCTTCCTATAATGTGCACATGAAAGAGAAATTGATTCTTCTTGTTTTACACACAAAGACTATAAGTCACAAACAAGCTAAATATTATATATATATGAAACATATATGAGATTGATAAGAATACTTATCTAGTATCTCTTGATAAAGATTTGGATAAATTCCAATCACCTCTTTTAAGATTAAATTTGAAAAAATTATAATTAATCTCACATTTTTAATATAATTATACTGAAACTAATGCAGATAATGGATAACATGAAAATAAATAAAGATAAATATAAATTTTAATAAATAAAAGATAATATCATTTTTTTCATTCACAGGGCTAATGTATTATTAATAAAAATGGACTTAATTGCTATGTAAATTAAAAGTGTGCGGCTAATTCTATTTTTTTTTTTTTTTTGGTCAAACTTCGAGGTAAGTGTAATAATGAACAATATATATTGATTAATTAGTCAAAACTCTTGCAGCTCACTTAGGAAGTCAAAGATTTAAGTTTTGCTATAGACAAATTTACTATAGGTAAATTACACTCCCCTAATATTTTTGTTTAATACAAATTTTTCTTTTATATTTAAAAAATTACATTTTCCTTCCTGAGATTTGTAATCTTATTATAAATTGTTCCCTAAATTTCTGATATCATGCCTTAAAAAAATTTAAATGACCATCTTGCCCTTTTTCCTACAATTTCTTCTTTCTGTCATCATAATTACATTCTTCAACTTTTCAACACTAAATTCTATCTGAACATATTTTTATTGAGTAGTGATATATAAATATAAATTTTATATAGAATTTTCAAATACAATGATATGGTTTAATGGTGACCTTTCGCTTTAAAATAAAACACCCATAAATAATGTAATACCCCAAATGTTTAATTAACATCACGTTAATAAGTTACGATTCCAACCCTAAACATCTGGGAGTTGAGTCGTGACAAATATGATTTATATTTAGAACAATATCACTATCACAACATTTTTTTGATTTTTTTGTATAAATTTTTATATATGAATATAATTTTTCTTTTTTATTTCCACCATTATATCTAGATTAGATCAATTTAATCTAGAGATATTTAAAAAGTATAAAACTTATACAAAAAAAAAAAAAAAATTTAAAAAATCCAATGTATACAAAATAAGATAATGTATTGAATTTTTGTATTTTTTTTAAATTTTTTTTTAATATTTGGTGAATTTAAAAAAAAAAAAACACAAAATATTATACTTCTTAAGTATATCCAGATTAGGTGTATCTAAAAAATAAAAAATAAAAAATAAAAAATGCTTAAAATATTTTAAAAAAATCAGTAAAAATACAAAAAATACAAAAAAAAAAAAAAAAAACTCAATTTTTTGTGTGAGTTAAACCAAATAAGATAATTGTTATTTCTCTTGAAATGACATGAACAAAATATCTGTATTATTTTATTATTTTACATGTATAAAGACTAAGGATCAAATATGTCATTTTAATCTGACAGGAAGGTAAGTGTAATTTTTCAAATGTGATGAAGGGATCTGTATTAAATAAAAACCTCATGGGTGTCAGTGTAATTTACCCATTTACTATCTCCAATGTACCCAAAAATATATTTTCTATATCCTTTTTCTTTTGATTCAATAGAGAAATTTGACAACAAAAACCTGGAAAATCCCCTCCTTTAATTTTTCAAATTTTTATTTATGCAATTCCTGTAATTTCATGCATGAGAAGATACAGCAAAAAAAGTTTATGCTAGGTCCAATTCTTAAAGTTGATCCCAAAAACAGAAAAATATATATAGAACTTCTAAAGACATGACAGTTATTCAAGAATCCATAAAAGGAAACTGGAAAAAGAATAAATAAATAGAATTCCATATTTATAAAAATAAAAATAAAAAAGTAACTTCACCAAACAAGGTTTAAGACAAAACCAACAAATGTTAGATATATATAGCAAAGCTAGCTTCCATGGGGAAGGTTTCATTTTCTCACACAGACAAAAGATGCTTCTCATGTCAAGTAAAAAAGAAGATGATAATTATATCAAGTTAATTTTCAATGAGTTGATAAAATTAGAGAAAAGTTTTCAATTTTGTTTTTTGGGTGATAGGCAATTTTTGTTTTAAGTTACCCAACTTAGGTTGTTTAATTCATATTAATCTCAACTTAAGCATAGATTGGAAGTCAAGTAATTAACTTGGATGGCATGCTTGTAATGCTAAGCCTTTATATACATAGGTTCACTAACTTGAAGAAATTAGACTTATTCAAATATGGCATTAAATTTTACAATTTACACAAGTGGAGCATTAAACAGAAGAGAAAATGATTTGTAAACAGAAAGCTTATACACAAAATAGTGTTAGAATTATGTCCTTGTAGGATCCGACCAAGAAACGAAATGATTGATGGGTTTTTAATAAATCTTGTGAGAGCCTAAAATGATGAAGTAAAATCTTTGGCACAAGTTTTCTTCATCATTAAAATGTGGCAACCGACCTTGAGAGGATAAAAAGTGGGACTAACCTTGGCAGTCTAATTTATACATGCATAATAACGCAATTGAAGAGACACAAAAAAAAATAAAAAATAAAAAAAATTCTCTAATTTAGCGGCTCTTCAATTTTTGGTGTTAAAAAAGGAGTGCTTCTCTCCAATTCTAAATCGGACTGGAGAATACTGTTGAGTTTGTGGGGGCTTACCACAAATCCCGCTTCGATAATCCGAACCATTCAATGTGTAGAACTCGTCGAATACTATGTGTCTGTAAAAAATCACATTGATCAGATATCGATAACTACGTGATCAAATTAGTTTTGTATAAAAAAAATAGATGGTAAAAAAATAAATGATTGACATAAATCTGATCCGATGAAATAGCTATCGATATCTGATCAACGTGATTTTTTACAAACATATAGTACTCGACGAGTTCTATACATTGAACAATTCGAATGATCGAAACATGACCTATGAACGAGCCCAACAATGCTCTCTAATCTGATCTAGGACCGGAGGGAAGCCAGTCCCTTAAAAAATCTCTAATCTTAGCTAGGGAAGTCTCAAATTAACACTCACTGGCCTCCATAGAAAGCTCCTTATAATAAGTAAAGAATAAATGATGTTATGAGAAAATAGTTAAAAACTGTTTTTTAATTTTTTTTAACTTTTTTGTGAGAAAAAAAAGTGAGTTAAAAACTGAGAAGTGACTTTTAACCCACACTTTCTAATTTACACATACAAATAAGAATTAAACAAAAATAAATTGTAGATGTGACGTGACGATTGTCAATTATTATTATTATTTTTTCTGGTTTTTCTTGTACCTTCAAAGGAAGAAAAAGTAATATGATATTGGAGGGATTGTTTTCCAACTATTATAAATATAAATCTTTTTTGCACTTTCACATGAGATTCTTTTTGAGTTGTGATAGTAAATGACTAATCATTCCAGTTGTGAAACAATGATGGAAAAGTTGTCTATAGAACGATATGGGTAAGAGAGGGAGAGAGAGAGAACAGATGTGAGATTCCTGGGCTTGCTTTTTGCAAACATTTCAGAAGAGCAATTTTCCTTTTCTCTTTGGAAGAATTTGTCTGTTCCTGTTTGGCTTCTGTGAAATTTGAAAGTAAATGGTGATTGTTCTGTTGTTATTTTTCAGATAAATTACAATTTGTACATCTAAAGTAATACCCAATTCTCAGTTTGGCCCTCAAGCTTTTAGGTTTTCTCAATTTTGTCCTTAAACTGTTACAGTCCGTTTGGATGGATGTGATTATCAAATCAGGGGATTTGAAATAAAAAAAAATCAAAAAATCAAAAAATTAACTATTATGGGTGGATAGAAAAATCATAAAAGGAAGATAAAATATTTCTTGCTAAAAGATAATTCTTAGCATGATTTCAAATAATTTCTTTTATACAATTATTTCAAATATGATAAAGCTATTTAATTCAATCTTAAAATTCATAAGTAATTATTAAATCTAAATTTGAGTTATTCTCTTTAAATAATTAATACCAAATCCATGCATTTTAAATCCACATCAATCCAAACGGACTCTTAAATTTTTATCAATGTGATTCAGTTGGTAACTAAAATTCTCTAATGGAAATTGCTATGTGGCCCTTAACCAAAAGGGTCTAAGCGAAAAAAGATATAATTTGAAAGGGCAAAATGGGAAAGTGAAATATTTTAGGTTCCAAAATGAGAAAAGTCTCAATGCTAAGCTTCATCGTCAGGTCGGGCTAGGCCAAGTTGGCCTGCGATAGTAAAGCTCAAGCCCACCTATGAGCTAAGCCCAATGGGCATTTTTTTGGTGGGCTCAGGTTGGGTTGGACCACGGGCCAAAACTTTAGACTTAAGTCCAACCCAGCAAGCTTGGCTCAAATGGGCTAAGTGGGCCAGCAGGTCATCACATGAGCCTGTGGGCCAAGCTCACGGGCTAACAGGAACAGATCCAAGATTATCACTACGGAAGTTTAAAGTATGTTTGGGAGTACAAATTCTTATAATTTTTAATTATTTCAAAATTTCTAATATAATATGATATTTTTAAAATTTTTGAGGGTGCGGTCGCCCCCTCCACACCCCCACTAGATCCATTATTGTAGACTGGTCCACACGCTTAGCCCAATGGGTCAAGATTTAAGTCTTATTTATTTATTCTTCTTTCTATTTTATTTTATTTATGGAGCGAGCTAAACTCAAGGGCAGGCCTATCCACCTTAGGCTCGGACACAAATCGGGCTTGCTTGGGCCAAACCGTAGGTTTTCCGGCCAAATGATGAGGCTTGCTCATTCCATGAGGTGTTTTTCTCTATAAAATTGAACAACAGTTATTAATCGGATCACGGTGGCAAAAATTTACTAATTGATGGACCAAATTAAAAAACTTCAAAGTTCTACAGTCAAATTGAGAATTAGACAAGCTTTAAGGTGTAAAATGGAAATTTTCAACTTTTATTTCCGTATTGATTCAAAGTTTTTAAGAAGTCCTCTATACATATGAGTATAAATGATGAACACAATGCCCTGACATATATATTCTGATCTGATTTTCCTCAGTGCTTTTTTTTAATTTTTTATGTTTTAGCCTTCAGAACCCTAGCCTGGTTCTTTTTATGATTCATCACAGCTTTATTTGTTCTTTGAGATGTATACAAGGACATACACACATTATATTATATGCAATGATTACCAATAGACACTCATAATTAGAGGAATATAATGATCATCTTTCTATTTTCATATCTAAAGTTTCACAATAGTAACCATACAAAACAATGGGTTTTGTTAAAAAAAAATAATTATAACAATATAGTAGTGATTGTTAACTCTAAAAGAACTTTAAATAAAATTTTATTGAGCTAATAGCTCACAAAAAAAAAAAAAAAAAAAAAAAAAGGGGGCTAAAACATCACATTATAGTGAAGCTCATCCCCTATCAAAATTATTAGAGCTCACAAATTTTAACTACAAAATATTTTTGAATAACAATAATAGATAACAGTTGTGATTTGTGGCACTAAATTTCCTGGCACTAATGGCACTAATTAATTTTTTTTTACCTGATATAGAAATTAGTGCCATTAGTGCCAGGAAAATTAGTGCCACAAATCATTTTTCAATAGATAATTGTGAGGAAAGAACTCCTTGTGTGAGAGAGAGCAAGATAATTATTGGATTATTTGGGAAAATGGTAAAAAGTAGTTTTGTGACTTTTTGACTTTTAACCAAACTTTTGACTTTTTTAGACGAGTGATTTGAGAAGTTGATAAAAAAATTATGTTTAACTTTTTGATTAATATTTGTTTATGATATCAAATCATAATAAAATGACCAAACTACCCATTCAATTTAAAATATTTACAACTTCACCCATGTAGCACATTTTGACCCATGAGAGATAGAATTGTAATTTCATCAGTGGCTGAAAACCAACTTTCTAAATGTCTTTAAATACAAAAAAAATCAACTTTTGACTTTTACTACAAACACACCAACGTGGCTAAAAGTCAAGTACCCAAAAGAGGCCTATGTGTGAGTCTTAGGGGTCTTTTGGAAAGCAAAAAAAAAAAAAAAAAGCTAACTATTAACTTTTTACCCATTTTAAGTCACATCACCTCTCATATTTTTTATCCACAAAAAAGTAAAATAGATTAAAAAAATTAAAAAATCAACTTTTCACCAACTTTTCAAAACACCCATCAATACACCTGTAAAAGCATAATTTGTAGTTGATTTTTGGACGAGAAGATTTCGACAATCAAAGTAGTGATGTGTGCTTGATTTTCAAAGAAATGAAATAAGAATTTTGTATTGATATTCAAGATTTACTCATATTTCCTTTCATCTTCCTACTTCTCTTTTTATACAGTCTTGTAGTATTATTTGTACGTGTCTCTTAGAAAATATTTATTTGAAAATGAGTTATTTTAGCACTTGTAAATTTTTACACGATCTTGTCGGCTACCACCCAGCATCAAATCACATCTCATTGATGAAATGACTACTTCCATCAACTCATCCCTAATGTCATATGTTTGGGATTTTTATTGTTCCTATCCCAACAAATTTAGTTGGCACATCTTTCTCAACCGAGTTGACCCATATTTTGTTCAGCTGGTTCCCTCATTTTATCAATTTGGACCCTTACCCTGGTTTGCTCACTACATTTCCCACCACAACGACTATTAAAATATATTTTTTCATAGATAGTAACAACCAAAAAGATGAAAGAAATTCAAGAAAATAAGAACATATTTTCTAAAAATTGTGTCAACTAACAAACATGGAGATAATGAACCAGAAGCATCATCATCATTGAAGACAGTAGATGATGATTTTGGAGCAGAACAACTGGCATCCCCCATCCCCTTCAAACCAATTATTGCATTCCATGGGGGAGGAGGCAGACAACACTGTTTTCTCATTATCAATAAACTAAAATAAAATAAAAAAATTGCCCAAACTACAAAGTTTCTTCTTTTTATAAAACTGTTTGTATGTCCTTTTTATTCCCTTCTTTATCTTTTTTTATCTTATAATGGTTGATGGTTTCATTCTCCCCCTGTTTACAATCTTCTGGTTAGGAATCAATAAGCCACAAAAGAGAAGTATAAGACTTTTTTGCTATTGTTTTTGTTTTAAAAAAAAACCCATCATTTCTAATTTTTGTATGATCACATATACGGTTTCAAAAAAATTGAAAATAAGTATTGTACGGGAGCCAAATATCCAACGTTGTCCGTACTCCTCGTGTCCAAGCTGTACTTCACTCTGATTGACCTGGGAACACAATGGGGGTGAGCTACCCAGTGGTGTGCTGCTGAAAAACCCCTCCGACAATCAAGTTAACATACTTAGAGAGAAAAGAGAGGAGACAAAGTGGTAGTTGAATCTGACCAAAAAGATGTTTTTTTCCCTGTATGGAGGTGTAGCTTCGTTTATATATTTTCTGCGCACGCTTTTGTGCCCATTCCTCTTGGGACGAGTGGACCTGCTCTCCTCTCACATTTTCCTACGTGTCGACGCTAATACAGCTAAACACCATCTAACGAAACCGTCAAACGGTTGGCGTGTACGGACAGTGGGATCTCCTTCGTATAGACTCGCAGCCCTGCAATACTCCCCACTGAGTTACACTTAGCGCAGCACCACGCCGTCACCTCACGCCCGCGCTACTTGTCCGGTTTCATCGATGGCTCCACACCGTGGCTCGACCGAGCTTCTTAGCCACGACCGAGCTCTTTCTCGGTTTATCCTGATGTATTGAGGACTAATCTCGTCCAACCTTGTAGAGCGCGCATCGGGTATGGACCGGCAATCCATAATTGCTCTAAATCAACCGGACTAAATCCTCGATCCAGTGTGTGCCCAACGCCTGACCGAGCAAGGGCTCTTGACTCCAGCCCAAACCAGCTTAGCCCAATATTAAGTCGCGAACCTCCCTCTCAATTGCCTCTTAATTCCGTTTGCGTTAGCATGACCAGGATTAACTTCTCCGGACGAGGTCATCCATCTGCTCGATCATCCGCCTCAATTTATTCACCGAGCAAACTTTCACACTCGGCCTCATGACTTGCTTAGTTGGCACTTCGACTTTTCTGCCTGTCCTTTCAAGACTGTCACCGGTCTTATCACAGACACGTGTCCTCTGTTCATTGGCCTCGTACAGCCAACCCAGCCGCCCACACCGTCTCTTCAGTTTCAAATTTTGGCGCCTCTTCTCCTCTTGTACATACGCCGTATGCCTCTTCACATTTCTTCTTTTGCTGTTTATCTTCTTTCTTAGACGACCCAAAGATCCTGAGCTACAGTGCGGCTACCCCCGTTCTCTGCGTTTCTAGCCCACATCGAAGCATTTCTCTGGGGGATTTGGCCTCGCCGTTGTCACGTGCAAGCATCTCTCCGTCTGGAATTTCGATTCTCGCCCCAACCCGTAAGTCCATCGAACTCCCTCTGTTGTTCTTAACTATTCTTCATGTTCTTGGGCTTGTCATGTTCTTAAACTCAACTCCCATAGATGAGTCTAGGGTGTGATAATCAGTAGGTCTCGTGTCTTCGAATGAAGGTAGGCTAGGGTTCTTTTCCATTGTGATCGTAAAAGTTGTCTTTGCCCCTTCGTCCCGACACTGTTCATCTTCTTCTGGAAGAACATGTGAGGATCTGGGACTAACCGGGCTACAAACCTTCGTTTAATCCAAAATCATAAGTGAACCGAGCAAGTTCCATGTTTATAGAACTTAGGTGAGAATTTGGGTCGCTTAACCGGGCTAATATTTGGTTCGCTTGAGTGACCGAGCTGTGATAACCATTGAGACCAAGGTGCTGTTGAGCCAAAAGTGACCGAGCTGAAGTCGAGCTCGTTTGCGTGACCGCGCTATCACTTACACTTGGTTTTTAACTGCAGAGAAGACTAGACACACCAACACAAGGGCTCTCAAAGACTGACAAGCCATCATGCAAAAATTTTGCAAGCTTAACACTGTCGTGCTGAACAAGTCGGCCTCCCATGGGGCGCTATCGCTTCCTTGTTAATATACCAGGTGTGTTGGCTGCGTTCCAAGAAGAGTACGGTATTCCGGCCGATGTGTATCTAGAGCTCGGTGAGGAGGATATAAACCCATAGGGTAGACTGGAATCCTGCCCCTTCACCGTGCTAAGCATAGTCGAAGGAAGGTTACGCTTCTCTGTGCAACCCTTGATCTGCGAGTTCCTAAGACACACCGGACTCGCTCCAACATAAGTATCCACTAACACTTTCAAAATGATAAATAGCATGGCCGAGTTAAACCACCGGCTTGGTTTAAATTTGGGTCTAGCCGAGATCTTGCGTCAATACACGCTCAGTCGAACAAAAGACGGTTTCAACTATTATTTGAAAATAAGACCGGACAGAGAGCAATTTGTGACCAGCACGCTGGACAAGGACATGCATGATGGCGATTGCTTTTGGGTTTCTAGTAACTATGAAATAGCTGACGTACTTGGTTGGTACATCAACAAGAACTTCGGTTCTTCTTGTAAGCCCATCTTTTTGACTGATTTATTCTGTCAATATTAATTGTGTCGAGCTAATTGTCTCCTTTTTACAGCTATTGAAGAGTTACAAGCCAACTACCAATATCCGAACAAAGAGGCGATCAAGGTCGCGTTGAGATACCGACACCGAGATTGCCACGAGCTTCTTGGTTACGTCCCAAATTATCGTTATTCAGCTCCTCGCAAGAGCAAGGCTACAGACTTTCTTTGGGCTCCTTCTCCTCCACTTAACCCCAACTTTGCTAGACGTGCCCCTAATACGACTAACTGAGGAGAAAGAGATGGCAAAGAGGAGCCGGATTAAGAACCTAATTACCGCCATTTCTACTGAGCTTCCGAGCGTGTCACCACCTGCTCCTGTCGTCGGCCAGAACTCAGGGACCGTGATTTCCTTAGCCTCCACGGCCATTCCATTTGCTAATTCTTGTCGTGCTGGCAAGCGGGCCCGGTCAGCTGACTCCTTTGCCGAGCTTGCGGCCAAGCTAAACACTGAGCAGCCAGTGCAGGATGTCAAGCCTGCTCCTCCGTGGAGGCCGGAGTTTAAACACCGGGGTAAAAAGATCCCGGCCACCGCATCCGTCAAGGAGGACAAGGAGCACCTCTTGGCTTTTGATTTATCGAAGGCGTTGTTGCTACCAAGCGACGTGACCAGGAGCGATCATGTTCCCAACACCCGGCTTATGAAATCAGCAGTCAAGTCCATGACTAGGGTATGATTCAGAATTTAATCAAGTCTTTGCTTAGTTTACTTCTTTGCTTGGGCTAATTTCCTTCTTACTTCTTACAGGTCATCCAAAAACAACATCTCATCATGGACCGTATTGTCAATTTCCCCCACAAAGTGACCGAGCTAAATAACGCCAGCAAGAATGTCTCGGCTGAGCTCGGCCGAGCTAAGGCCTTCCTCGAGATCGCCAACGCTGATAATGTCAAGCTTCTCAGCCAGCTTGGTAGGGCCGAACAAGAGAGAGACGCTTTAAAAGCCAAACTAGAGGCTGAAAAGAAAGCGATGCAGGAAGCCGTGGACAAGGCCAACAACCTCAGCTTCAAGGAGGCCGAAGATAACTACATCAAGCAAGTTGAAGCTACTAAGGACATCTACTTCAAGTCCGGTTGGAAGGCTACTTGTGGAAAATTTGGCCAAGGATCTGAAACCAAGGTGTTCACCTCTCCTCCCATTGCCTTCTTGCCGATCTACATGATTTCTTACGCCAATGAAGTCTTCAACTCTTTGCAAGAGGAGGCCGAAGAAGAGGCAGAGGATGAGGC
Source organism: Camellia granthamiana (assembly GCA_036172215.1). NCBI lineage: Eukaryota > Viridiplantae > Streptophyta > Magnoliopsida > Ericales > Theaceae > Camellia > Camellia granthamiana. The sequence continues at coordinate 118,636,539 of CM069908.1, read as the reverse complement.
CGGCCAAAAAGAGACCGGCGACAAAGAAAAAGCTATCGTAGTTGACCTGGAGGCTACTACAGACGAAGCCGGCGACGAATTCGCCGGCCTCTCCCCCCTAGTTTAGTCATGGATTCTCCATCTTTTTGCTTTGAACTTTTGTAACCGGGCTACAAGTCTCTCCTCTTGTATTGAAATTCTCAAGTAATGAAGTTTTTTCTAATTTATCTCTTGTATTCTTGTATTCTGGCAATATAGTGTTTCTTTCTTGCAACCGTGCAATACATATTGAAACAAGCACTTGAAATTAACCAGGCAAAACCATCTCAATGGCCGAGCAAAATCACCTCGGCTAAAAGCTTGGAGTTGAACAATTCATCAACTCTAACAGCCGAGCAAAATCATCTCGGCTATAATGTTACAGTTAAACATTTCATCAACTCCATTGGCCGAGCAAAAATCATCTCGGCTAAGAGCTTGGAGTTGACAAATTCATCAACTCTAATGACCGAGCAAAATCATCTCAGCTGAAAGCTTAGAGTTGAACAATTTATTAACTCCACTAGCCGAACATAATCATCTCGGCTGAAAGCTTGGAGTTAAACGATTCATCAACTCCATTGGTCGAGCAAAATCATCTCGGCTAAAAGCTTGGAGTTGAATAATTCATCAACTCCACTGGCCGAGCAAAAATCATCTCGACTAAAAGAATAGAGTTTAACAATTCATTAACTCTGATGGCCGAGTGAAAGCATCCGGCTAAAAAAATAGAGTTGAATAATTCATCAACTCTGATGGCCGAGCAAAATTATCTCGGCTTCAGAAATAGAGTTGAACAATTCATCAACTCCGATGGCCGAGCGAAAGCATCCCGTCTAAAAGAGTAGAGTTGAACAATTCATCAACTCTGATGGCCAAGCAAAATCATCTCGGTTTCAGGAATAAAGTTGAACAACAATTCATCAACTCCGATGGCTGAGAAAAATCATCTCGGCTAAAGGTTCAGAGTTGAACAACTCATCAACTCTTTAAGCCGGTCAAAATCAGTTCGGCTTTGGGGGCAGTTGCCCATTGTTTATTGCAATTCTTTATCCATAACAAATTTTCTATGTACAGTAATTCATTTCTATTACATATAGCATTCATGAATTCACATAGTGACTGAAAAAATTATATTGGTAAATGAAGGGGAATGCTAGTCCCTTACAAAAAATTACATTCCAAGATTGAAACTAAAAATAATATAACTTCAGATTGGCTACATTCCATGGCTAGGGTACAGCTTTGACATCCAAATCTTCTAGATGGTATGCTCCTTTGCCCACCAGACCGGTTATCTTGTAAGGCCTTTCCCAGTTTGCCCCTAATTTCCCTTCGCCCGGCACAAGAGTACTGCCCATCACCTTCCTTAAGACCCAATCCCCAACCTTGAACGGTCTGGGGTGAACCGATTTGTTATACTTCCTGGATAGTTCTTGTTGATATGCTACGACATGGATCAGGGCCTTTTCTCGGCATTCTTCTGCTAGGTCCAATTCTAAAGCAATGGCTTCGGTGTTCAAGTTGGGCTCAAAATTTTCGCTGCAAACGGTGGGCATACCGATTTCCAAAGGGATGACTGCCTTCATGCCATATGCCAAGGCGAACGGTGTCTCCCCGGTCGAGCGTCTTGGTGTTGTTTTGTAAGTCCAAAGAACATTTGGAAGTTCCTCGGCCCACTTTTCTTTGGCTTTCTCTAATCTTTTTTTTAGCCAATCTAGAATGGTCTTGTTTGATGCTTCGGCTTGGTCGTTGGATTGAGGGTAGGCAGGTGTGGAATTATAGAATTCTATCTTTAGTTCCTCACAAAATCCTCTAAACAACCGCCTATCAAATTGGGTGTCATTGTCGGAGATCAAACCTTTGAAGACTCCAAACCGCGTTATCACATTCTGCCAGACAAATTTCTTTACATCTTTTTCTTTAATTATCGCCAAGGGGCTCGGCCTCGACCCATTTGGTGAAGTAGTTTTTCGCCGCGATGAAGAACTTCCAGTTGCCCGGTGTGGTTGGGAGTGGTCCCACTATGTCGAGCCCCCATATTACAAAGGGCCAAGGACTTGTGAAAGAAAGGAGTTCTGTGGCTGGCTAATAAATTTGGTGGGCGAACTTCTGGCATTTCTCACATTTCCTCACATATTTTTGTGCATCTGCCTGCATACACGGCCACTAGTATCCTTGCGAAATAGCGCGGTAGGCTAAAGATCTTCTGCCGATGTGGCTTCCACACGTCTTCGTGGATCTCGTAAAGGAAAGCATCGACTCTGTTTGGGTGAATGCACTTGAGGTATGAACCGGTGAACGACTTCTTATACAAAGTGCCAGTTGGAAAGAGCCAAAACCGCTCAGACTTTATCCGGATTTTGTGTGCCTCTTTCTTGTCGGTCAGCAGGACTCTTTCTTTAAGGAAAATGATGATAAGGTCCATCCAAGAAGGGCCGAGCCTAGTGTAGAGAACTTCCATCTGCCCTGAGTCTTTAATGCTGGGTCTTGGGAGGAATTTAATCAGGAAACGGCTGGAGGTTGATTTGTCGACCATGAAACCTAATCTGGCCAACTCATCTACTCGGCAGTTATCTTCTCGACCAATTTGTTGGACTCTGATGGCTTGGAATTTCCTGATTTACTCTCTTACTAAAGTTTGGTACTTGGTCATCTTGTCATCTTTGGATTCATATTCCCCAGAAACATAGTTTACTACGAGTTGGGAGTCACTGTAGACCATCAGCTCAGATGCTTGTATTTGGAACGCGTTTTTCAACCCGGCTAGCAACGCTTTATACTCAGCCTCGTTGTTTGACGCAGGAAATCCTAGCGTGATGGAATGTTCAATAGTCAGTCCGTTTAGGGAGATCAAGACCACTCCCAGCCCGGTTTGAGGCGCCATCGACAAAAAGTTTTCACATTTCGTCGATGAAAAGCTTTCAACATTCAGCGGGGTCCTGGGACGTCTAAAGGTCTAGGTGATCATAATTGCTCGGATGCTCGGCTAGTTCCGCGATGAGCGTGCCGTTGACGATTGCAACAAACATGTCTTCATCCCCCCGTAGCGATGCAGCGTTGGATCCAATAAGTTGCCCTGTTATTTCCAAATCCGACGGCGCATTGCCAAGCTAAAGTGGGCCTTCGAGTGATGGGTCTGTAGATGAGTGCACAACTTCCGCGTCGCCTTTAACATTCGATTGGATGGAAGGCTGTGCAATTTTCACCGTGCCTATCCTCTACAGCTTGGTTGCACCGATAAGATTCACCAGGCAAACTGAATGAATTCTTAGTGAGAACTCAGCAACAAAGTCGGCCAATGCTTGGGCTTTGATGGCAGTCTGGGGTTGAAACTTGACGTCGAATTGCCCCAACTCGACTACCCACTTCAGGATTCGACCGGAGAAGTCTGCTCGATCAAACAAAGCTTTCAAAGGGAATTCGGTCAACACCATGATCGTGTGAGCATGAAAGTAGTGTGCCAATTTCCTTAAGGCCATCATCAGTGCTAAGGCGAGTTTCTCCAGCAGCAAGTATCTCGACTCCGCCAGGAACAAGATTTTTCTCACGTAGAAGATTGGTAGATGCTAGATGCCTTCTATTCGAACAAGCACCGCGCTTACGGCATGTTAAGAAATAGCCAGATAAAGATAGAGTTCTTCGCCATGCTTCGGCGTGACCAAGAGTGGAGCGGAAGATAGGTATGTCTTTAGCTCAGCTAAGGATCTGTCACATTCTTCATTCCATGAAATTCAAGACTCGGAAGAAATGGTGGCAATGATCTGATGACCGGCTTATAAATCGGTTAAGTACGGCTGCCATCCCGGCAAGATGTTGCACGTTCTTTGCCGAGTTGGGTTGCTTCAATTCTTATATGGCCTTGATTTGAGAGAGGTCTGCCTCGATGCCACGATTGGTGATCAGAAAGCCCAAGAATTTCCCTGACCCCATGCCAAAGGCACACTTTGACGCATTCAGACGCAACTTGTGTTGTTTGAGAATGGCGAACATCTGCGCCAAGTCAGACAAGTGGTTGGCCTTACGTTTGCACTTTACGACCATGTCGTCGATATATGCCTCTATTGTTCGGCCGAGTAAGGGAGCGAACATCTTCGTGACCATCCTTTAAAAGGTCGCCTCGGTGTTTTTCAACCCGAAAGGCATAACTCGGTAGCAAAATAACCCCCTTGGTGTGGTGAAAGAAGTAACCTCCCGATCAGGCTCATGCATGGCGATCTGATGATAACCGCAGTAAGTGTCCAAAAAGCTAAGTCGGTTGTGGCCAGCAGTAAGATCCACCAATTGGTCGATTCTGGATAAGGGAAAATTGTCTTTAGGACAAGCACGGTTGATCGTCTTGTAGTCAACACAAACTCGCCATTTGTCGTTCTTCTTTGGCACCACAACCGTGTTGGAAACCCACCGAGGATAGTGCACTTCCTGGATTGCCTTTGCTTCAAGCAAGTTTTTGACCTCCTCTGTAACTACCTTGGCGTGATGAAGAGCTGATCTCCGCGTTCTTTGAATGACAGGCCGAGCATCTGGAAAGACATTGAGTTTGTGGCAAATAAAGTTTGGATCGACGCTAAGCATGTCGTAAGGCGTCCATGTAAACACTTCGATATTTGCCACCAAGAACTCCACCATCTCCAGCCGTTCTTCGGCGGTCAGGCTGGACCCTAACAGAAAGAACTTCTCAAGGTTAGCTTCATTGATCCTTACCTCTACCAAGTCTTTAACAGCCTTTTGTTCGGCCCTAGTACCCACATCATTAAGGATGTTTTGATCCTCCGGTCCTTCAATCATTTGCACGAATGCTTTGGCTACTCGGCTCTCATTCACGGCCACAAAACATTGCTTGGCCATGAGTTAATCGCCCCAAATCTTTTCTATCACTCCCGTAGTATAGGGGAACCTCATAACTTGGTGGTAGGTTGAGGCCACTACTTGCATGGCGTGAAGCAATCCTCTGCCTAGGATCAGATTGTATGTGAAAGGTACCTTCAACACCCAAAACTCCATCTGCTTGGCCACGGATCCGCCTTTGACCAGTAAGATGATTTTTTCCATGGGCCGCTCCAATTGCGAGTTGAAACCAACCAGAGGCGAGATCATTGGTGCCAAGCCTTTATCGTTGAGTTTGAGTTGCTTGAAGGTGTCGTAGTACATTATTTCGACTGAGCTTCCCTGGTCGATCAGAATGCGCCGAACGTCAAAGTCCCTGACGCGAAAGGTGACCACCAACGCGTCATTGTGCAGCGTCTGAATCCGTTCAAGATCTCGACTTGAAAAGTTGAGCACATCTTTTACTTCGGTTTTGCTCTTTTTGATTGCGAGTTGGACTGACAGGACTTCCCTCATATGCTTGGCCTTTTTTATCATCCCTCAGAGCTCGCATACCCGTGGTGGCTCAATGATACCATGTATCATGTTAATCACGCCTTGGGGGGGCACTTCTAGGGCAGCCAAACCGTTTGGCTCATCCAGAGTGTGGGGCGCGACCTTGACGCTTTCGTCAATATAACGGTCCAAGTGACCAGTGGTGACCAACTCCTCCAAATGTTGTTTCAAGGGCAAACAATCCTCAATATGGTGCCCTCGCTTGCCATGAAAGGTACAGCAATACCGCGGATTGAACCCCCTCTATGCGTCACCCAGCTTATCCGAAAACAGGACGTACATCTCGTCACGGATTTCGCTAAGGATACGGTAGATGGGGATCTTGAAAACCGTGGTGATACTTGTGCGGGCGTTCAACTTCTTCTTCGCATCTTCCGCGGTGTCACGAGAGTAATCTGCTCGGTCGTTGCGACGACCTTTACCTCGTTTGCTGCGGTCTGCACCGCGGTCTGACTCTCTTATGCGGTTACTTGGATGGTTCGCCTCATGTCCGACCGCGTGAACCTTGCCAGCCACTCTTTTATCCGTTGCTACCGAATTCGCCTTCGTGATAGTCATGATAGCATCATCCTCTACTCGGATGTGCTCGTTGATGCGCTACATCAGTAGCTCCATGGTCGCCGGCTGGTTCATGGTAAGCGAGTCCCTCAGTCGATCGCGCTTGTATGAGGTGATTGCCAGGTTGGTCAAGCAATCAAGGATTTCGTTGAAGGTTTCTCAATATTTGGCGTTGTATGCTTTGAGAGAGTCGCCCAGCTCCATCTTGATACCCAGAAGGTGGTCGACTTTCTTTGGCGTTTTGGTGTTGGTCTTTAATCGGGTCACGAATGCTTCCGCCAACTGCTGCCACCTTTCGATACTTTCCTCCGACAGCCTCTCGAACCACTTCAGGCCCAACTCGCCCAAACTCGATGGGAAAATAAGGCACATGAGAGCGTCATTACGCTTGTATCCAGCCATAACCTGCCGGAAGTGGCTCATGTGCATGTATGGATCGATTTTTCTGTCGTAGAGCGTAAACTTGGGCTAGTGGAAGCCCGCAGGGAGCAGTATGGTCTCTATCTCAAAGAAGAAGGGGTGACGCTCAGTCTTGCCGAGTCTCTATCCAAAGGGGCATGTGTAGCTGGATGTGGTGGCGGCATTACGACTTCCTCACTAGCGTGACCCCCACGGGATAACTGCTGCAGCACCGACACCCTTTACGCCTCCTGCCGGCGCGCTCATTCTTCCAAGACGTCCCTCAGGTCCTCTGGACCGGTGGAGTAGGAATATCTCGACGTCGTCAATGGACGTGAAGAACGATAGCTGCTGTCTTGCGCGCAAGACTTCTCTACTCGCGGGTCAAAGTCACCAAACCCATAACTTCTGGTAATGGAGAGGAAGGGTGTCCACCGCTGGTTCTGGCTGCCTGAGTGACGGGGTTGGGTGCGCTCACTGTGGTTACCCACTCCAACAACACCCTTCTCTTTGACCTGCCTCTTCAGCGCCTCCATCTCCACCGTCATCCTTCGAATGATGGTGTCTGGGTCTCTCAACTTATGCTCCAGGCGCTGAGTGTGCAGTTCTCTTTGCCGCTAGTGCCCGTCGGGACTCTGTGAGTGGTCAGTACTCCTTACGCGCTTGTCTCGCGTGTCTTTAGGAGAGGTCTCCAGACCAGCCATGGTAGGGATGGCGGGAAGATCATCTCTTTTCCGAACAGATTCCGGAGTGATACCGTCGATGGCGGACAATGGGACGCCGTCGTTGTTCGCCATGGAAAATGATCGGAAGAGCTTGGAGGACAATGTATTGTCTGTCGGCAAGCTTCCCACAGACGGCGCCAATTGTACGGGAGCCAAATATCCGACATTGTTCGTACTCCTCGTGTCCAAGCTGCGCTTCACTCTAATTGACCTGAGAACACAATAGGGGTGAGCTACCCGGCAGTGTACTGCCAGAAAACCCCTCCGACGATCAAGTTAGCACACTTAGAAAGAGAAAAAAGAGGAGACAAAGTGGTAGTTGAATCTGACCAAAAGGATGTTTTTTTCCCTATATAGAGGCGCAACTTCATTTATCTATTTTTTGCGTGTGCTTTTCTCTTAGGACGCGTGGACCTGCTCTCCTCTCACATTTCCTCACGCGTCAGCGCTAATACAGCTAAACATCACCTAATGAAACCGTCAAACGGTTGGCGCGTACGGACAGTGGGATCTTCTCCATGCAGACTCGCGGCGCCGCGTAATACTCCTCACCGAGTTACACTTAGTGCGGCGCCATGCCGTCACCTCACGCCTGCGCTACTTGTCCGGTTTTATCGATGGTTCTGCACCGTGGCTCGACCGAGCTTCTTAGCCACGACCGAGCTCTTTCTCGGTTTATCCTAATGTTTTGAGGACTAATCCCGTCCAATCCTGTAGAGCGCACATCCAGTCCAGACCGGCAATCCACAATTGCTCCAAATCAACCGGACTAAATCCTCGGTCCAGTGTGCGCCCAATGCCTGACCGAACAAGGGCTCTTGACTCTGGCCCAAACCGACTTAGCCCAATATTAGATCGCAAACCTCCCTCTCAAGTGTAATAATATTTTTCAATTTTTTTTTTTTTTTTAGGTCAGAAAGAAAATCTTCATTGTAAAATTAATAAAAATCGGATATTCTCATACAATAGTAGACAAAGATCTTTTGGTGTTTCTTAAAATCAAGTTGTCTTAATAAAATTCTTCTGAAATTTCAGAAGTATTTCTTTTTTTTTTTTATTCGGATTCTCTATAATATCCTGGCAAGTAATAATTTAGAATACTTTTAACAACAACGGGACATGTAAACAAACCGGTGGTACTACATGCACCAATTAGTGTACCAACACTAGTTATGACATTATTATTGATCACACTCATTAATCATATTACAAATATTAAAAATTTCTTAAATTATGTCACATCATCAATTAATATACTAGTTAATATACTAATTAGTGCATATAATATTATTCTAAACAAATAGATGATCTGATGTTCTTAAATTAATTATGATACTCACTAAAGAATGGGGTAAGATCGTGTACAATTAAAAACACAATCATTGAGTGATTTATTTATGGGTAGTTTAACTTTGCAAAGGTGTTGTGTTTTGGATTCTCAGGTCGCCAATACAAAATTATTGCAAGGGTGAGTTTAAAACCAAATACTTTAAAAAAAACTTTCGCCATCTCTTTTTGGTTATTTTAACATATTTGTTTGGCCGATTAGGTTGGATAGAATTGTTAGTAAAATAATTGTTAATGAAAAGATTGTTTATGTGGGAATTATTAGTGAAGAGATTAAGTAAAAGTGTATTTGTTTTAATGATAATATGAGAGATGATTAGTGATGAGATTGTTAAATTATTTTTATATAAAATAAATAAATAAATTATTTATATATTAAAAAAATTAGAAGAAATATTAAAACAAACAGGTGCAATTAGTAAAAATAAAATAAAATTTTTATATAAAATAGACTTAATCTCCTCATTATTTTCCTAATCTCACCTAAAATTCAGCCAAGCTAATCCCCCTATGTAAGGATATTCGTAATCCCATGAAACTATTAGTCCCTTTCTATTTTTGTCAACCAAACATGGGCTATGTAGAACCCACAGGATTGATAGTCTAATCCCCCCACTTATGGAGCCAAACAAACATGACCTAAAAGTAATATGATAATTTTTCACCAAATTAAAAACACAAAAAAAAAAAAAAAAAAAAACAACAACAACAACAACAACAAATATTTAAAAGGACCAACAAAACTTTCTCCATATAAAAATTTTGAAAAAGAAATAATTTTTTAATAATTACTAAACACATCAATTTTTTTAGATCTGAAAAAAATAAAAAACCTAAAAGCTCAATTACCAAAACCCCACCTAAGCGGTTAAGAGTTCAAATCTTGAGAACAAAACTCTACTTCATCCAATATCCCAAAAAAATGCACCTACTCCTACTCCTGAAAATGAGAGTAAAGGTAGAAAATCTGAAAGAATGACAAAATAGCCATTAACTCCCTCTAACAATCAAGGTCTTAAAACAAGATTTCACAACAAATTTGCTGAGAATGTCCCAAGTGCCAAGTCTCATGTCACCTAGCAGCAATAGCAACTGTTGGTGATAATTACAAATAAACATCAGAAAAAACAAAAAATAAAAATTACAATGGCTAATATAAGGGCTGAGGCGCGGGAAAATCGCTCTCTTTAAGGAGATTTAAGCCCTCTGCAGTTAGGCAAAACCTCACACCGGTGCAGCAAAAAAACCTTGACTTGTCCCCCTAGGATACAACAGCCCGACTAAGTCGTATGGTTCACCAATACTGCACAATTGATTGAACCCAAAGTTTTATCACACACACCCTTTTTTATTTGCCTGATAATCTCATTCAAGACATAACCAAACAACCAAAACTTCTTCACCTCTATCTGTACAAGATATGACAAAGTTCAATATATAAAAGGAAACTTAATAGGCAAGTTCTTGGTGGAGCAACGGATGAAGACTTTGATGACTTAATGGATAAGTCTTGGGAAGACTTGGAGAGACTTGGAGAATGGATAAGTTACCTGGACTTGACCAAGACCAAGACCAAGAAAGCTTACATTGGAAGGAATGGATAGGAGACTTGAAGAAGACTAGAGAGACTTAGCTTGGAAGCCATGGAGACTAGGAAGACTTAAAGGAAGACAAAAACACATTATAATATTAAAATACCTGCTAACAGCAACAAATAAAGATTAACTTTTTTTCCTTGTGCATAAAGAAAAATTCTCAATAATCCCAAGATATCACTGTAAAATTTATAGTGTTTTCCAGCCAATATCATGCAAAATGAGATTGATAGGACTGAGCTTGTATCTGATCTAACCGACCAAAGTAAATCAAGTCGGCTACACACATGCATAACACTATTACTCTTATTAGCTCTGGACTACCATGTCAAATTACTAAGTTACCAAATTCTTAAATAATTACAAGACAAACCAAGTACAACCACAAAACTCAAGTCTGCATTGCAGACCTTTTAAAATTTACTAGTCTAACCCTAATTGAACAAAACAACCGCAGCCAAAAGGAAAAAGTCATCATAGAGCCAGGCACAACCCTTTCACATGGGTAAAGGGTTATGTCCGGTTCTGTGATCAGTTCCTAAGCAGAAGAAATAAGCGAAAACTAATCAAACGCAGCTCCCAATGAGATTCTTGAGGTGCAAAATGATTCTAATTATAATAAAAAAAACATTGATCGCAAGTTTATATGCATCTCTCTCTACAGTAAGCCGTATAACATAAGTCTCAATAACTAAATCCACAGATCTCAAGTCAACTAAATTAGAATCAAGAAAAAATGATTTTGTATATAACAACAATAATTTAGCAAGTGCATAAAGAACCGTGCCCAAAAAATTTCAAGGTTTTCCTTTTCCATCTCTGGTATAATAAAATTCACTATTCAAAAAAATTAGGAAGCCTATGAGAAAATTACTTCTCAAATCCACGGTAATCGGCAATCTATTTAGTGAATAGTGACGTGGCTAGAAAGTGTCATTTAATTAGTTATTATCAATATCATTTAAATTATATATTATATACATATAAATATATTTTATAAATATAATTGGGTTAGGAGAAGCAAAATCTATCCCTACTCCACTTTGTCATCGAAGCAGGAAGAACTTGTGTGAGGCAGGGCAAGAGATGCAGGGGTGGAGTGGAGCAAAGGGAAAGAAAATAATCATCCCTAATTTGGCCAAATGAGCCCTCCCTTTTATATATGCAACATTGCCTACCCTATGAATAATCTAGAATATACAGTTATGGGTGTGTGAAATTCTCTTAGAGCCTTTCACAACATTTCTAACATTTCCAGAACAATGTAGAATTTGGTCTAGGATATTGTATACAAGTTGTTGAATTGTGTACAATGTTCTTGTATCCTCTCAAACTTTTTGAGAGGTTCTGGAATCTTTCATGAACCTCCAATGTTCCAAATTCCAATCCTCTTCATTAACCTCTAATATTTCAATCCTCTTCTAGTGGAGATTCTGGATAAGCAGTGGCATAATTAAAAATTTTCTTTAATCATCAATATCATTACATCATATTTTTAATTCTAAAACACTTATCAATATAAATTTTCACATATCTACTATAAATATACTGAAGCATCATGTATAATAATATTATAAAGTAATTCAAATTAGTCAAATTACACAACAATACTTAAATACACTAATATACTATTTCGTCAATAAAATTAAAGACAATGCGATTTTCAATTAATCAAATAGAGAGAAGAGACAACGATTGTTCTTGAGAAAAATATATATATATATATATATCTTTGTAAGTAATTAAGAATTTCATGCTTTACAAGAAATCTTTTTCCTTTAATATATTGCCCTTTTTTTGCTTTAAAAAAAGTTTGTTTTAAAAGAATTCTTTTTTTCTTTCTTTTTTGTTCTTTCTTTTAAACTCTATTTATATATAAAATTTATACCCAAAAAAAATTTCATAAATAAAAAGCATCTAAATTTTTATTTTAAAGTGAAAAGTCTATATTAAATTACATCATTTTATACATAAATTATGTATAAATTTTTGAAAAAATTACTCATAAATCCTATTTGGAGAAAAGTTGTTCCATTTAATCCTAGAAGTTTTCTTTCAAACTAATTAGTCATTTTTATTTTGGGTATATTGTATGTCCTTGAGAGTTTACTTATTTGCTCTTATGTGTGATTTTGTTCCGATTTTTTTTCCTAATGCTGGGTGTGCATAAGTAAGATAGGTTTTTATGTTTCTAATTTTTTTGTGGGAATTTAGTGGAGTGATTTGTGGGTGGATGATGTTACCCCATTTATGGTATTACTAGTGTGGTGTTCGTTCCTTTTTATGGTGTTCGTCTCTATTATAACATTGACATTAGTTAACATTCAAATGACTCAAATCACTAACTAACACGACTATATCCCTAATAACCATAACAATGTCAACAAACAGGGACAATTTCTCATATACAAAACACATGTTAATACAAACATCACAATGACAAAATATAGCTAACAAAAATCACAACGTTACACAACACAATCATTACTCGGCAACACAAAATTACACCAACTTGCCAAATGATATCTACACATACAAAATCCACAATAGAACAATGACCATACCACCAAAACCCCAATGTACTCCAAACCCACATTACCATTCACATACAATAACAATACAATGCGAACCTATAACATTACCGACCCAACATTACATATAAAAATAGACAACAATGTCGACAACCCAATCATAATATTTATTAAAGAAATAAAATAATAATATCGAAACATATACCTGATGCTGCCACCGACGCAATAAGAAATGTACACACGTCGGTTATACATCGGTAATGTTAACCCAACGACGGAATGACATAGTTCTCGATCTTAATTGCTGTATTGACAAAAGTGGTGTATTTCTAGGGTTTCGGGGGAACCAAACATCAAAATTGGCAACCCAAAGATAGGGTTTAACGTTGCCAAAATCAAATAAATAACAAACAAAGCAATCTACACCTATTAACATGGGGAATCCACAATGTTTCCATCTTCGTCTCTTCCGTTTTGATTAGGATGGAGGGAAAACCAAAAAAAAGACTATAGTAAGCTTTTTGGACACAAACGTAACTTTCACATAACCGAATCCCTAATTTACCCATAACATTTGGAACAACACACACTAACACCTTGTACCAAGATGTCATTACCACTTAAATGAGACTTATCAGTGCAAAAATAAAAGGCAAGACTAAATGGTTCAAAAGTTTATGATTTGGAATTTATTGGTGCATTACCCTATATTTTTTTATTTTTATACCATTATTCAAAAAAAAATGATATCATGATATTTATTATGTCAATAAGACTACCATCACCATATTTTTACATCATGTTTTATTTAGGGCTGGTTTGGCATAGTTTAATAAAGACAAAAAGGCAAGAAGTTATCACTATTCACAAAAATATATATATATATATATAAATAAATAAATAAATTTATACAAAAAAAAAAAATACAAGTCAAGTTCAACTTTTGTAGTGAAGTGATGTGTTGTCTGCAGACTGCAGTGATGGTACAAACAATTAAGCGGATGCACTTCTCATGTCATGATACATGGGATAATGCTATTGGGCCTGTGGGGGCCCCTCACGAGTCCCGTTATGATAATCTGAACCGTTTAATGTATAGAATTCGTCGAGTACTATATGTCTGTAAAAAATCACGTTGATCAGATATCGATAACTGTATAATCAAATCAATTTTGTATCAAAAAAATGAACGGTGAATAAATCAACAATTGATTTTTTATAAGCATATAATACTAGATGATTTCTACACATTAAGCGGTTCCGATTATCAAAACGGGATCCGTAGTGAACCTCACGAGCCCAACAGTACCCGTGAAGTCTCATCCTACATACATATATCCTAAAGTTATCACCATGTTGAAAGCAATCCATACTGTCATTCAATCAACACTGTCAGTGCGCATAGGACAGAGGGATAATAACGTAATTTTGTTATTTTATACAATATTTTAATATATATTTTTTTGTAAAAAGTCAAAAAATTATTCCCAACAACCATCTTTTATTCCTCTATTTTTTTATCCAAAAAGTCGAAAAATACACTTATTTAAAACACTCCAAATAACCCCTTACTATTTAGAATCCGGATCCTCGGTAGCCCTTCCCCCTGTAGCGCCTCCTGTAGCCCCCAAAACGACGTCGTTTTGGGGGCGAAATTTCAAAAAAAAAAATTGCAGAGGCGAGGGAGGAAGAGAGGAAGAGGGAGAGGGAGAGGGAGAGGGAGAGGGAGGGAGGGAGGAGGGGGGGAGGAGGTCGCCGAGAAGCTCGCCGGCCGTGACCCTCCTCATCGCCGAGAAGCTCGCCGCCCGCCGTCGCAGCCGCCGGACCTCCAGCTCGTCGACCTCCAGCTCGTCGCAGCACCTCTCCGGCCCGAGCTCCAGCTCGTCGCAGCACTCTCCGGCCCCGCCTCCCCCTCCTCCTCCTTCTCCCCCTGTATTTAATGCCCCCTCCAGTCCGGCCGGCGACCTCCTCCCCCCTCCTCCCTCCCTCTCCCTCTTCCTCTCTTCCTCCCTCGCCTCTGCAATTTTTTTTTTTTGAAATTTCACCCCCAAAACGACGTCGTTTTGGGGGCTACAGGAGGCGCTACAGGGGAAAGGGGCACAGACGACCTGGGCTCTACTATTTAGGCCAAGTTTGACAAGTTGAAAAAAGCCAAAAACTATGTACCTAAAAAAAAAAAGGAAAAAGCCAAAAAGTCAAAAAATTACTCAAAAAGTTAAAAAATTATCACTATTCACCAAAAGTCAAAAATTACGACTGCACAACTCCCAATCATAATTTTCTCCTACACACTAATTTATACAATTTTTTAATACACATTTTTTAATAAAAAGTCAAAAAATTAACCCAAACATCTATATTTTTTTCCTCAATTTTTTAGTCCAAAAAGACAAAAAATACACTTATTTAAGACACCCCAAACAACCCCTTAATGTGTGACATACACAACGGTTAATATAATTATATACATACAAGTCTCATTCATATTCATATTCCACCATGAATAGTAATGTGCTAAACAAAAAATGATATAAAAATATGATAAGCATAGAATCAATTATTTTTTAAACATTTTTTTTTTATATAGCTTTTTTTTTTTAATGGTGTCAATTTATAAAAACCTCTCAAAAAATTTACATACTACACAATTCTATAAAAATAAAAATAAAAATAAAAAAAAAGTAAAGTTTAGTAGGTTAAATTGAACCCACTACTGTATGCATAGCTCCACCCATGTCAGTGAAGGTCGGTCCAGGTAGCAGGAAGACGAGCATTTTTACTAGTCAAACCCTGGCATTGCAAACTGAGTTGCAAACTTTTCAACTCGGGTTTGAAGCTCAATAATATCTTTGTTGTGCTGAAGACCCTTCAGGAAAGCTTTCTGCAACTTCCCATGCTCCCTCTGCACTGTGCTTGTAATCTGTGCAGCTCTAAGGAGGAAGTCAGCCATTGCCTCAAAATCAGCCTCTAGGCAACCTCTTGATGTCATAGCAGGAGTTCCTGAGGGCATAAACGTGAAAAGTAATAATGATAAGAACACAAGTATCTCATAAAGAGTAAAACAAGAAATATAATAACTTGGAATTTGATATGCAATAAGATTTTCTTCGCTTACCAATCCTTACACCTCCAGGCGTGATAGTGCCATTATCATCAAATATAGTAATTTTGTTGAGAGTAATGTGACACATCTCACAGACCTTCTCATAGTTCTTACCTATATATGGATACAAAAGATTAGGACATGCTAAAATGACAAAGCATCAAATTACAGAAACAATTGCTACATAATGAACTGCAGCTAACTTCTCAACATGTGGCACACAAAAACACATCCAGAAAAAGAGGGTGCAATAAAGCAGCCCCAACAACCAGAAGGGCCCCATCAATCATCAGGGAGTGTAAAGCGACCTATAAAGGAGCCAAGGTTCTCTCCTTGCAGCCTTGTGCTTGCGGCCGTCCTTGCAGGCCTTCGGGTATACTTTTAGGCCTAATTTTGATAATCCGAACCGTTCATATTTTATGATTTATTCAGTATATCATACCTGTAAAAAATCAAGTTGATCGGATATCAGAAAGTATATGTTCGGAAAACTGTTTATTAAATTATTTAAAAAATAATTTTTAGTTCAATTTTTCAAACACATACTTTTTGATATCCGATCAACTTGATTTTTTACAGGTATGTTATACTGAATAAATCATAAAATATGAACGGTTCGGATTATCAAAATTGGGCCTAAAAATAGACCCGAAGGCCTGCAAGGACGGGCGCAAGTATGAAGGCTGCAAGGAGAGGATCCTCATTCCAATCTGTTAACCATTCTCCTCTAACACTTCATCTACAAGGATTAAATCATTATAAATAATACAACACATTTATGTTACAAGATGACATATCCCAATTTCCAGATTGTTCCCTTGGATTCAGAGTCAATTGCAAGTTTATAAGTTACTCTTTGGGATACAAGCTGATTATAATCAACTTTTTGTGAGAGAGGGGAGTGGGTTATAATCTGGGAATTGGATTATAACCCACTTCCCAAAAGACCCTTTAGGATTAGCACATTTGACTACATAGAATTCATCACAATGCTTGGTGGTGATCAAATGCTTGTGAACAGTTTTAGCATCTCTAAATGGTATTGAATTTATCACAATTCTCGGCAAATCCGAAATTTGGGGACATTTTTTTCCAAAAAACAAAATAAGGTACGAAAGTTAAGCAAGGGCACTTCTATGAAGGTGCCACCTCCATGTCGCGCACACAATGAACATCACCTCATGGACACTAATAGACACACGTTCGAAATTTTAAAATTTGTATAATTGCTTTTGGAATGTCCACCTTTCTGTTTATTAGAGCACAGCAATGTCATCTTTCAGTTTATTCAACCCCTTTCATGTATTCTGGTTTTTATTTTTTATTTCTTTTCTCCCTTTCCTTTCAAGGGGTGGTTGAAACCACATAGAGACATAAGTTGTACTGCAGCTAGACATAGCTCGGTATCTACTTTCTCTTGTCTCATCTATAAATTACTTACAAATAATCTATAAATATCATGTCACCTGTCACAGAAACCACAGCAAACTGGTTTTAGCTTTTCCCAAAATAAGCATGAATTTGTATATCAAGATATGAAAACATCTAATTTTCCCAACAAAGAAGATAACAATACCTGTTAGTCCAAGAGTTCTTAGATCCCAAAGTACCAAATGGTTGTCAGTGCCTCCTGTTACCAGTCTGCAATTTCTCCTCAATAAAGCAGCTGCCAGAGCCTGAGCATTTTTCTTCACTTGTTGCATATATGCCTTGTATTCAGGAGTGGCCACTTGTTTCAAGGCAATAGCAAGGGCAGCAATGTGATTATTGTGTGGTCCACCTTGCAGGGCTGGAAAAACAGCAAAGTTTATCCTCTCCTCAAAGTCATAACTGTCACTACCATCACCTTGATTCAAAAGCATCCCTCTCTTCCTTGGCTTCGAACCTTTTCTGTAGAAAATAATACCTCCCCTAGGGCCTCGTAGACTTTTATGAGTTGTTGAGGTAACAATGTCACAATAATCAAAGGGGTTTACACACTCCTACAGAAAAATCAACCATACACGCTCTTAGAAGAAAATCTAATGGGAAAAAATTTTGAAAGCAAAAAACAGAACCACTTTCATGAATAAAAGTTCATTAAAGATGACATATATATATATATAAGCAGAAATAGAAGAATAGAAAATATATATCAAGTTAACATGGTGAGAGCAAATCTTAGAAATAAAAACAGGCAAAAGCTAGACCCAAAAACCAGAAGATACGTAACAGGAAAAATAAGAACATGCTTTGACTAATAACATTAGGAGACGGAGTATATAACCATGTAATATATCCCACTAATTCCTTATCATCTGACAGCTAACATGAAAATGCACTATCATATCCAACAAAAATATTGTATTAATTTTGGTACAATAAAGAAGCAAGCATAGAACAGAGAAAGAGTACCATCAGTTAACATCAGTAGACTTGTAACACACTACATGCATGCATATTAACCATGAAAGAGGGAAGCCTAAAATTATGATTAGCAAATATCTTGGACATTTTTCTTTTTTGTAAGAAATTCTCACTTCTTAAAAAACCAAACTAAACCAAGCCAAGTCTTAAATCCCATCAAATGGGGTCAGCTACATAAATCCTTCTTCTTCACTCGACCCTATCGAAAGCCATTTCATTGGTCAAAAACGACTCCACTCGACTCTGTCCAAGACCATTTCGTTAGTCAAAAACAAATAAAAAAAATTGACATCAAAAGCCCTCCCTGCTTTTGGATGGAGAATATTATGACAACATCATGTAGCTATTACAATGTATGAAATATAAAACAATATATTGCATCCCCAGCAGTCAAACCAGCAATGCATGCCACTAAGATTCATAAAGCAGATGCACTTATCTACACTTACTATATATTAAGCAAAAGGGGATTTTTAACCCCAAGGCCTATGGGAGCTTCAATATCCCAATCTGAATTTTCTAAATTTCTTATTGAAAAAAAAAAAAAAAAACTCAGCATTTATTGATTTGGTCAAAATTCCCCGATCAACATTTATTAATTTTTTTCAATTCACATGTCTTTCCACATGCCTGCATTTGTTGATTTGGTCAAAATCCCCTTATCAGCATTTATTAATTTTTTTCAATTCACATGTCTTTCCACATGCCTGCATTTATTGATTTGGTCAAAATCCTCTGATCAGCATTTAAAATTCCCTCATACAAATAATTATAGATACAATCCGTGTATAATTACTGCAGTACCTTTTTCAACTTCTCCCATACACTATGGTTAGTGATAAGATTGTTAAATTATTTTTATAAAAAATCTTAAAAAACATAATTTATATATTAAAAAAAATCTAAAACAAATATAAATATCTATAATTATCCTGTGCGTAGCACGGGTGATAGGCTAGTATTATATGAAGAAAAAGGGGTTTCTAATCCACAAGCCTTATGGGAGCTCTAATATCCCAATCTTAATTTTTTAATTTTTTGATTTTTACAAAAAAAAATCTCAGTATTTATTGACTTCTCCCAACTCACAAACCTTTTTGACTTCTCTCATACCTACTGTCACACCATTTTTAGCTTCTCTCATACACTATGGTTAATAACAAGATAAATTATTTTTATAAAAAATCTAAAATAAATAATTTGTATATTAAAAAAATATCTAAAATAAATATTAATTTTTATTAAAAAAATAGCAAGTTGCAATTGCGAAAAAAGAGAAAAAAATTACACTGTAAAAAATAATTTATATTAAAAAAATATCTAAAACAAATATAAATTTTTATTAAAAAATAATAGGTTGTAATTGCGAAAAAAAAAAAAGAAAAAAAAAATTACACTATGCATTTCATTAAAATATAATAACAATAATTTGTATATTTAAAAAATATATAAAACAAATTTCTAGAAAAGTCCAACACATATGATTACTATCAAAATATTAAACTTTAATATAATATAATTAAAAAAAAGACATTTAATTCCTTGAAAAGATAATAACACTTTAGTGCATTAAGAACAAGCATAAAAAAAAATTTATTGAAAAGTCCAACACATATGATTATTATCAAAATATTAAACTTTAATATAATATAATTAAAAAAAAAAAAGACATTTAATTCTTTGAAAAGTCCAACACATATGATTATTATCAAAATATTAAACTTTAATATAATATAAAAAAGGAATAAAAGAAGACATTTAAAAATAAAAAAAAAAACATTTAAAAATCACAATTCACATATATAGATAATATAAACACAATCCGTGCATAGCACGGGTGATATGCTAGCTGTTTTTAATAAGAAAAGCAACTTTGGCCTATTTTGAGAAGTAGGTTAAAAGCTGTTTTTTTTACTTTTTTGGCTTTTTTTGAAAAAACGTGCAAAAAAATATAGAGATGATGTGACCCAAAAAAGCCAATAAGCTTGCTTTTATCCTGAGAGAGAGAGAGAGAGAGAGAGAGAGAAAATACTCTGCCAATAACCTATGACACTTTTTTTCTCTCAAATTTAGGGTTTAGGGTTTAGTTCTCATATTGTTCAGTTGAAAAATGATAACAAAAGAACATACTTCCATTGTGTGGGGAAACATGGCATTATTTTCAGATCAAGACCTAGATCACAACAACATGATTCTAAAAAACTAGTTATGACGATCATAAATCAAGTCCTAACATTCTTCAACTGGAAATAAATAAATAAAGAGAAACCAGACGAATAGTATGCTTGATTGTAGCACAACCAGATTCGCAGATCAAGGCCAAATACGGTAATAGCATTTTACGATCACACTATCATATATTACACCCATACTTGTTCTTTTTTTGGAACATATAACATGCGACCATAAAATAGTTTTTTCTATGAACATATTGAACACCACAGCCATGATATGCAATTGTTGATCTCTCAAAATACAAAAATTCATATAATGAGAATGGTGTAACCAAAAAAAATAATAATAATATTCATTGATTTCAGTAAACAACCTTATTGCTCCAAGAGCAGAAAGTGCCAGAAGAGCACATCAGACTGTAAAATTGAATCAGTTACTCTCTCACAGAAGGGAGGATGACAATGCTTCTATTTAATGTATAAAACATAACAAGCAGCAGAGACTGGGACAGGGGAACGAACACGGACAAGGACACTGGACAACGATTTTTAAAAAACCAAGTTACGAACATAGCAGGGATGTGGCAAAAAATTAATTTTTATATATATTTATGTTCTATGCATATGAATATAATATCCACAAATAATGAAAAAATAACACCAATTCAACATGAAAAGCATTCAAGTTCCATAATAAATAGATCATTCATTAAAAATACAAAAAAACACAAAACAAATAAGATATCATCCAATACATCATTACAATCTTAAGGGGGGGAAAACAGGCAGTTTTGCAGGCAATTAAACAAGTATCTAGGAAATTTGAGTGATTCTAAATTATTACAAGCATATTAAATGACTGTCGGTGGGTGGCGTATTTTTCAGATGGAGGTTTACTGAAAATGGTCAATTGTGGGTATTGTCTCTCAACCCTGTTCTGCCTCTCTAAAATAAATTTAGGGCACAAAGATATAAGTGGGCATAGATGCGTATGTATGTAGGGATATTTTTCTTTTTTTTTCACTTTCAGCCATTTTGTTTCCATATATGTTGTTTTAACCCCAAATCAACTTTCTAAATTATTTACAAAAAGCCCACAAACCAAATTGTTTGCCCAGCACAGAAAACAAGAACTTAAAAATAATGTATTCTCGTGTCAAATTTTTCAAATTTATTTTCACGAATCAAAAGTACTTACAGAGATCTCTTAATTGGTGAAATTAAAAATTAAAATTTTCTCGTTTTCCCTGCCAAACAAACAATTTGAGACAAAGGGAAAAGAAAAAATTGACAGGCTGCGTGTCTTGTCTAACACATGGGCACAAGTGTCCACACCACGTCTGCATCGGTCAGACACAGGCACGATACCATTTTGGCAAATTCGTGCTTTCTAGATAACATGTAACAAATCTGGAAAAAGTAACTCTTAGAGCAGAGGAACCATCTTCAACAACAAGTCACACTTCAAGCAAGGGAAGGTGAAGCTCAATAAGCAAATTCCTCATACACACAAATTACACGTAAATAGATAGCACAAATCCTTCTTAAAGGGTAATGTGCCCATTCCAAATATATATTGTTACGAACTTACGAATCCTTAATGGAGAACAAACTATTATGCATGCTCTCTGAGTCTCCCCGATGCAATAGCAATTGCATGTCCCTTTGAAATGCTTTAAAATTTGGGATTCAAGCATTTCAACTTCTGCAGACTACATTAAATTAGTTGAACTTCTGAAGCAACAAAAGTTTAGCCAAATTGAACAAACCTATCAGTTTTCTATTGGGGTCTCATCTCCGCATTGTTATCTAGCCCACAATAAGAGATGCATCCAAAGGAGGAAGACAACCACAATAACATGGTTGACAATGACATATGAGAAGGAGCAAATTCCCAACATTTGTAAACTTAACTTCATAACAGCCTCATAGTCAAGCACAATAAAGACAAGTCTTTTCTACCAGAAAACACCAAGTGCATTCTTAATTCCAAGGATTTCATCGATAGTGTTCACTAACATGAAGAACCAAAACCAAATGCCCCTCATTCAATGAAAAAAACAAACTCGAATCTGTGAAATAGAAAAAGCACACAAGCAGGTACAGTTACCAACATAAAAGAAACATAACAAGGCTATTAGGTAGAAACTCAATAAGAAACTAAAGATAAGTAGCAAAATTTTCACCTTAGCCGCAACAAGACCGCTAATTTGAGCCATGTCACACAATAATACAGCTCCACATTTATCAGCAATCTGTCTAAGCCTTGCATAATCCCACTCCCGAGGATACGAACTCCCACCACAAATAAGTATCTTTGGGCGAAAATCAAGTGCCCTCTCTTCAAGTTTATCGTAATCTATGTACCCAGTCTGTGGGTTCACCTTATATGGGAGGCTTTCAAAAAAGATTGAAGCCCCAGAAACTTTCCTACCATTAGGTGTATAGTACCCATGACTAGTATTTCCACCAGAAGGAGTATCCAAACCCATTATTCGATCCCCGGGTAACAATAAACCTGTGTAAACAGCGAAATTCGCCGATGTACAAGAATATGGTTGAACATTTACACCCCAATTCTCCGAATCAAGACCAAAAGCCATCAAAGCCCGCTCGCAACAGAGAGTTTCGATCTCATCAATGTACTGATTACCACCATAATACCTCGCCCCGGGCATTCCTTCCGAATACTTATTCGTCAAATGGCTCCCCAGAGCTTCCATTACTGCCCGGCAGACGAAATTCTCAGAAGCTATCAATTCAATCCCTTTGAATTGCCTCTGCTTCTCCTTTTCCATAACCCCAAAAACATCAGGGTCCGCAACGCTGAGCGGCTGATTCCCCCAAGCCCTAACCGAATTCCTCCGCCATTCCAGACCTTGATGGATCAAAACCCGTTTCGAAGACGACGACGAAGCCGACGCTGATTCCCCATCTCTCTTCCTCTTCAAACACATCGAATGACCCAAAATCCGAAACTCCTCATCCTCACTCTCGCCCTCCTCATTCTCGTAATTCTCCGTCTGCGGCTCCATCAATTGCAGCGGAATCGACGTCACCGGAATCGAGCGATCGCTACAGCTCGAATCGACCTGAAACGAGATAGAATCGTCGGCGATTTGGGACCGGTGAGTCGAAGGCACGGACGAATGAGAGAGTAACCCGAGAGAGAGATTCGACTGCGAGTGCGACAAATCCATGGCCACGAAACCCTAACCCTAGATGAGAGATTGAATTGAAGTTTCAATAAAAGCAGCAACAGAAACAGCGACAAGAGCGTTTGAAGAAGTTACAAGAACAGTATCGCAAATTGGATCGTCGTGAGGTTGAGGTTGAGGTTGAGGTTGTGGTCGAAGCTTCCATGGAAATCTGTAAAACCCTAATCGCCCAAAATCGATCGCACGATGCAAATGGAGATGAGGGTAAGGCGTGGAATTGACGAAGACGGGTTAGATTCGTTTTATTTGGGGGGAATGAATCTGGACCAGTTTGTCAGCCTACGAGATGTTTTTCCAGACAAAAATGTTAGACACAAAAATTATACCAAAAAAAAATTTATTAAATCTCTCGTATCAGCGTCAAAGAATCACATAAAACTCACATGAATATTTGATAAAATTTTGGATAAATTACATTTACCTTGCATGAGGTTTTTGACAAATGCAGGGACTTCTCCAGTGATTTGAATAATTACAGTAACCTCTCCTGTTTTACCTGACAATATCAAGATTCTCCCCTGCTGTCAAAAATCACTAAACGGTGTTACTTTTGCCTTAAGAAATTACCTTATTGCCCTTCCCTTGAAAATATTAAAAAATGTTTTTGGATTGGAGGATAGGTTTGGAGTGTTTGGAACAATATTTTTGGATTTATTTTTTTAAAATATTAAAAAATGTTTTTAAAAAATTATTTTTTATTTTAAATATACAATTTTTATTTAAATATTTTATTTTATTTTGTAAACATTTTATTTTTTAAATATATATATATTAAACTCAAAACACAATTTCACACTCAAATCGTAACCAAACATAGAACTCAAAACTCAATTCAAAAATTATTTTCAAACCTCATAACCAAACACATAACTTGACACTCCACACTACTTTCAAAACTCTACATTCAAATCGTAACCAAACGCATAACAAAAAAATTAAAATATTTAAAAATATATTTATACAATAAAATAAAATAAAATATTTAAAATAAAACTATATATTTAAAATAAAAATAAATATTTTAAATGTTTTAATTTTAATATTTTAAACTCAAAACACAATTTCACACTCAAATAGTAACCAAACACAACTCTAAACTCAATTCAAAAATTATTTTCAAACCTCATAATCAAATACATAACTCGACACTCCACACTACTTTCAAAACTCTACATTAAAATCGTAACCAAACTCATAACAGAAAAATTAAAATATTCAAAAATATATTTATAAAATAAAATAAAATATTTAAAAAAAAACTATATATTTAAAATAAAAATAAAAACTTTAAAATTTTTTAAAATTTTAAAAATATATTTAAAATATTAAAAAAAATATAACACATAGATGTATGGAATATAATGCACATTAAAATAAATAAATTAATATTTAAAATATAAAATATTTACCCTAAAAAAATTAATTCAAGAAATTATTTCTAATTGGAGTTGTGATTCTATGAGTTTTGAAAAGATTTTTAAAAATTTCTAATTGGAATTGTGTATTTGGTTAACACTCTATGAGTTTTGAAATTTTTTTTGAAAATTTCTAATTTGAATTGTGATTCTAAAAGAGAATCAAATATGTTTCTAAAAAAATCTTTTTTCGGAACATGTTTTTACTCAAAACTCAATTCGAAAATTATTTTCAAAACTCATAACCAAACACAAACTTAAAACTCAATTCAAAACTTTTTTCAAAACTCAAAACTCTTTCCAAAACTCAAAACTAAACTTTTTCGAAAACTTTATTTTAAAAGGAAAAAAAAATTCAAAAAAAGTTTATTTTATTTTTTAAAATTATTTTTAGAATCATGATTTGAGTGTGGAGTCGTATTTTGAGTTATGAGTTTTGAAAAGAAAAAATTTGTTTGGTTATGAATTTTGAAATTTTTTGAATTTATTTTTTTAGGGTAAATATTTTATATTTTAAATATTTATTTATTTACTTTAATGTGCATTATATTTCATACATCTATGTGTTGTATTTTTTTAATATTTTAAATATATTTTTTAAATATTAAAATTTTAATCTTTATTTTAAATATATAGTTTTTATTTTAAATATTTTATTTTATTTTATAAATATTTTTTTAAATATTTTTTTTTTTTGTTATGCGTTTGGTTACGATTTGAATGTAGAGTTTTGAAAGTAGTGTGGAGTGTTGAGTTATGTGTTTGGTTATGAGGTTTGAAAATAATTTTTGAATTGAGTTTTGAGTTATGTGATTGGTTACGATTTGAGTGTAAAATTGTGTTTTGAGTTTAAAATATTAAAATGTTTACAAAATAAAAAAATTTATTTAAATAAAAGTTATATATTTAAAATAAAAAATATTTTTTTTTAAAAACATATTTTAATATTTTAAAAAAATAAATCCAAAAATACTGTTCCAAACACTCTAAACCTATCCTCCAATCCAAAAACATTTTTTAATATTTTTAAAGGGAAGGGCAATAAAGTAATTTTTGAAGGAAAAAGTAACACCGTTTAGTGATTTTTGACAGCAGAGGGGAATCTTAATATTGTCAGGTAAGGTAAGGGAGGTTACTATAATTATTCAAACCACAGGGGAGGTTTCTGTATTTGTCAGAAACCTCAGGGGAGGTAAATGTAATTTACCCTAAAATTTTTGTTCGGAGCTCTGATCACTGAGGTCAAGTTTGTCAACTCAAAAATAATTTATTTTTTTATTTTATTATTATTTTTTATTATATTATCTCTCTATTTTTTTGTATATTTTTTATAAAAAAATAAAAAGTACACTTATTTAAATCATCCCAAACAACCATTGATTGTCACTTTAGTGCAGCCAGCCAAAATAATTTTAAAAAAATATAGTAATACAATATGTGTAAACTCTTGATTTGTTATATAATGATTCTAACATATTATCCGTACTATACACGGACTGTGTTTACAATTATCTATATATGTGAATTGTGATTTTTAAATGTTTTTTTTTTTTTTGAATGTTTTCTTTTTTTCTTTTTTTATATTATATTAAAGTTTAATATTTTGATAATAATCATATGTGCTGGACTTTTCAAAGAATTAAATGTCTTTTTTTTTATTATATTATATTAAAGTTTAATATTTTGATAATAATCATATGTGTTGGACTTTTCAATAAATTTTTTTTATGCTTGTTCTTAATGCATTAAAGTATTATTATGAGGGATAATAATCATATGTGTTGAGATTTTTCAAAAAATTTATATGTGTTGGATTTCAAAGAATTTTTTTTATACTTGTTCTTAATGCATTAAAGTGTTATTATGAGGATAAGACTTGGGAGCTGGGAGAAGTTAATAAATACTAAGATTTTTTTTTTTAAAATCAAAAAATCATGAAATTTAGATTGGGAGATTGAAACTCGTACAAGGCTTGGGGTTAAAAACCCTTTTTGTACTTAATATATAGTATAGATATAGATAGTATAGATATATATATATATATAAATAGATAGTGGAAACCCGTGCTATGCACGAAACTTTATAAATTAAAAAATATTATTATTATAATTATTAGATAAGCTTTAAAGTTTTTTTTTAGTTTTTTTTTTTTTTATGTTATAATATAATATATAAGATATAAATAGATATCTATAACTTTAATAAAAAAATATTATCTGATTTTTTGGAAAGAGAAAACGAATGTAAGTTTTAAATTTTTAATTTTTTTTTTGAAATTGGTGAGAAAGATTAGGAGGGAGAGATTATGAAATATTTTTGTTATTAAATAAATAAATCAGTTAATATTTTTTTAATCTATTTTGTAAATTAAAAAATTAATAATTTTATAAAATTGATTAATTTGTCACATTAAGTGATTTAAAATTTTGATAAATATATATAAAAAAAAATACATAATTATATTACTAAATCAAAATATAAATAGATATTTATAACTTTAATAAAAAATATTATCTGATTTTTGGGGAAGAGAAAACGAATGTAAGTTTAAAATTTTTTTTTTTTTTTTTGAAATTGGTGAGAGAGATTAGAAAGGAGAGATTATGAAATATTTTTGTTATTAAATAAATAAATCAGTTAATATTTTTTTAATCGATTTTGTAAATTAAAAAATTAATAAATTTAGAAAATTGATAATTTGTCACATTAAGTGATTTAAAATTTTGATAGATATATATAAAAAAAAATACATAATTATATTACTAAATCATAATATAAATAGATATCTATATCTGATTTTTTGGGAAGAGAAAACGAATGTAAGTTTTAAATTTTTTTTTTTTTTTTTTGAAATTGGTGAGAGAGATTAGAAGGGAGAGATTATGAAATATTTTTGTTATTAAATAAATAAATCAGTTAATATTTTTTTAATCTATTTTGTAAATTAAAAAATTAATAATTTTAGAAATTTGATTAATTTGTCACATTAAGTGATTTAAAATTTTGATAGATATATATAAAAAAAATACATAATTATATTACTAAATCATAATTCAAATTTAGATGTTATATTTTTTTGAGATCTATAGCTAAATTCTTATCTTTTTTATTTTTGTATGTAACCATAGTGTATGAGAGAAATTAAAAAGGGTGCTGCAGTAATTATGAGAGAAGTCAAAAGGGATTGTGGGTTGGGAGAAATTAATAAATGTTGAGGTTAGGTTGGGAGAAACAATAAATGCTAAGTTTTTTTTTTTTTTTGTTAAATCAAAAAATTAGAAAATTAGGATTAGGATATTGGAACTCTCACAAGGCCTGTGAGTTAAAAACTCCCTTTTGTTTAATATATAGTATAGATAGGATCCTATATCATTATAACTCAAATTAGAGCAAATTACTATCACCTCCTTCGAGATTTGACTAAAATACAAATTCGCTCATGAGGTTTGAGAAATTACATTCCGCCCCTTGAAGTTTATATTTACATAACAAATTGTCTTCTGAAATTTATATTTACATAACAAATTACCTCCTCATTTGTTATGCAAATATAAACCTCAAAGAACAATTTATAATTTCCTAAATCTCAAAAGAGAATCTATATTTTACTCGAACCTCGAGGAGTGTTGATAATTTGCCCCTCAAATTATGGTCAAATTATGTGTCTAAAAGTGTGAGGCTTTAGTATTTCTCAAAATAAAAAACACCCAAAAAGTAAAAATTTTATGGTAAAATGTATAGCTTTGTCATAAAATGTATAAGTTTAATTATAAAAAGTATAATTTTTATTATACATAACTTTTAAATACACATCATAATTTTATTATTCATTATTTTTATTAAAAAAAGTCGTAACTTTTCTTATAATGACAAATGCACATTTGTAGCATTTTTCTAAATTGGGAGGAGGGGTTGTTGGGACTGAAAGGAGGTGGCGGCAAAAGATTGAGGGGTGGTTTGGGATGATCTAAATAAGTGTATTTTTTAACTTTTTGTAAAATATGGGTTGGGTATGGGTTGGGTTTGAAGTGATGTGATAAAGAGTTGATGTGACTTAAATAAGATGATGTGACTTAAATAGAATAGTAACTTTTTGACTTTTTTAGAGTATCCCAAACAAGGCCTGAACTAAAAAAAAAATTGCAACAATGCTGAAGAAAGGGAGTTGCTATTGGGTTGAGGCAAAAGAAAATAGAGAAATGCTTTAAACCACTAATTAGTGGTGGCTCTGATGATGTGATAATGGGTCCACCCACTGCCACAGTGTGTTTATGCCTTGTTTTTTTTTTTTTTTCAATTACCACCTCACTAGTGGTGGGATTAGTGATGGCAAATTAGTGATCTGTAACATTGCTCAAGAAAATATGTTGATAAGGCAAGAGGATTATTAAGCCCTCCTTTGGCATGAGTTTTTTTTTTTTTTTTTTTTTTGAGGTTAGAAGCTAATTTAGTTATAAAAAGATAAAATATTTTAAAAAATTAATAAGAAAAAATGTCACATTAAAATCATAATTATTTTACTTTTTCTTTCACAAAAGTCAAAAAATCCAACCCAAATGAGCTTTTTAGCCCTAGGTTAAAATAACTACAAAGTCAATTTACTTTTCAAATGAAGCCTTAATGAAAACAAACAACGAGTGATTGAGAGAGGGAACGATAGGATCAAAATTGGTTTGAAGAATGAGAAGAAAACAAAAAACAAGACCAAATATTACTAGAGGTGGAGAAATGAGGTAGTGGGAGGTTGAAAATAATAAAGGAGACAATGGTTGGATTTGTAGAGAGATGTGGTGAAATGGATTTAGAAATACTCTTTCATCCAAATAGAACCTCTTAATCCTCTCTCTATTACTTTTTTCTCGATCCCCTTTCCCTGAGCATGGCTCTTCCTTTTATGATGATTCCTCCATGGGCTTACTGCTTTCTGGGCTTTGATCCTATCCATGGGCCTTCCGCATATGAAAGGGTATAGTCAACTCCTACGACATTCATAACTTGTTCGTACTCGGTTTCTCCACTGGCCAGACCCGGCATGGCCGACTTGTATTCGGCCATCTGACCTGCACTTAATCATAAATGATAATAATAAAATAATAATCCATTTACTTGGCCACCACAATTGCCCCCCAAACATCCGATTAACATTCGTTATTTGGCGTGGTCGGTGTCTACTTTTTCAGCTTACAAACTTGACGAACCTCAATAGTCGGGAATATGGCGCTTGCCCACTTCTTAGTGCTGATGCGTCAAAACAGACAAGATATGATATCATCATTGCTTCCCATCCCTTCGTGTTTTGACATTCATTTAATGCACTTTAAAAATTGTCCCTCCATATGTGTTGAACCTTGGCTCTTTGACATTTCTCATTCTGTTCTTCCTTTTTCGCAAGACTCTTACGATTTGCAACTCTTGCTTCCTATCGCTCTTTCGCTCTAACCTGTAAGTCCCTCTCTCTCTCTTTCTCTTTTATTCGCATTCCAGTCCTTTTTTGTATTTTGTTTATTTGTGTATCTTTGTGACACCCTAAATATTTAATTAATATCACAACCAATCATAATAATAATAATAATAATAATAATAATAGTGGGTGTGATAGTAAAATAAATAATTAATTTTCTGTTGGTATGCGATAAAGTGTAATTTAATTAGGGATTAATTTGTTTATATAGTTATATTAAAAAATTGGGCCAAAGTGTAATTATCACAAATATTCATTAGCTAAGCATAAATCTATGGTGATTTATGATCAAATCTAGAGGGGATTTGAGTTGTGCCACGTGTTGGCCTGAGGATACATTTGCTTCCCTATAAAGAGAGAGGAGTTGCGCAATAGTAGAACACAAGGGAAAAAAAAAAAGAAAAAAAAAAAGAGGCATGCAAGATACTAGAGGTAGGAACTTATAGTAAAAATGTTGTGATAGTGGAAAGTAAGGCTAAGGGTCAATATTAAGGTGAGTTATATTATATTTTGAGTCACCATAATATATTTTACGTATGTTTTGACTTACCATAATTTATTTTATACAAGTTATGTTTTATAAATTATATTAATATTTCAATTACATGGATTAATTTTTAAACTCTATTTGTTTAACATGAAACCCATTGATATGTTTGTTTAAATTTTAGAAAATATTTGACTATAACCTTATAAACAATTACGTTTTGTAAGTATCACCACGGGAGTCTCATGCCTTGGGGAACTTAAATAACCATTGGCCTCTGTTTGGCCACTTTGTGGTCCTCTATTTGTCATGGATCCATTGACATTTGTTCTGACTGTCACTCCTGTGACCTTTGTTCTATTCTGTTATGTACCATGGTTATGGTTATTTATTTACATAATTTTTGAATTTCAGTTTTTGTCACTTTGAACAATTTGTTTATTCAAATTAAGTTATGTAAATCTTTTAGTTTAACTAAATATCCATGGTTATTTTGTATTTCCTATACTCTTGGCATAATATTGCTCACACTGCTGTGTGCTTATAGTTGTTACCCTTTTAGGTAACGACATGTAAGGGAGACTCATAACCTCACGTAGTGGAACTCGCACGAGAATTTGATATTGAACCACTATTTTGTTTTTCTTCTATTTTTTATTTTTGCTCCCTTTTGTTTTACTCAGTGCCGGTCACTGAATAATAAAATAATAAAAGCTCTATACATGTATTTTCTTTTATTAAAATAGTAAAATGAAGTAAATTTTCTGTTTAATTATTTTTATTTCCTTTTGCCTCCACCTACGCCATTTAATTTGCCACAATTAAAATAAATTAGTAAGTTACGATTTCAACCCTAAGCCCTTGGGGTTGGGTCGTGACAATCTTTCATTTCATCTGGAATGGTGACTCATCTAAAAGCTCTCCTCTCTGGGGAGCGAATCGCCGCTTTCCTCCGTCACTTTTCCATTCTAGGCGACGTCCACATGTCCCTTGTTGCAGACAGTGTGGTTGATACGGTGTCACGACCCAATCCTAGGGGCTTAGAGCTGGAATCGCAACTTACTAATTAATTCTAAGCTTAATAAATTAAATGGTACAGGCGGAAGCAAAATGGAAGTAAGAAAATAATTAAACAGAAAATTTACTTCATTCGACTATTTTGATAAAAGAAAGTACATCCATAGGGCTTTTATTTTATTTTTTATTATGCAGTGGCAGGTAGGAATGGCAACGGGCCGGGCCGGGCCGGGGCCGGGGATCACACTTCCCGTCCCCGATCCCCGAAGATACATATTTCCCCGTCCCCACCCCCGATCCCCGGCGGGGAACCCATCACCGCCCCCCGCCCCCGCCCCCTAACGGGGATTGAGTTTCCCCGACCCCGAACAACCCCCGACATTTTTTATTTTATTATTTTTTTTGGAAAACTGCTTTGAAGCTGGAAGATCAAAAAAAAGAAGATCAACATAAAGAAAGAGAGAGATCAACACCAACAGATCATCATCATCATGTAACATCATCAACAACTGATCAAAAAAAAAAAACACAGAGCAGATCAAAAAAAACTAATAGATCCAAAAAAAAAAAAAAAAACGGATTAACATGTTATCATCATAGATCTCAAGATCTGAGCTTCAATCTATAATATATATACATATATATGGGTGTGTATAACACAGAAAAAGAGAGAGGGATAGAGATCGGCGAAACAGTCGGCGGAGGAGGGCGGCGGAGGAGATCGGCGAAGGAGGACGGAGGAGATCGGCTCTCTTCTCTCGGCGGAGGAGATCGGCGACGGCGGAAGATCGGCTCTCTCTCTCTCCCTCCCTCCGGCGGCGGAGGACCCTCCCTCCCTCCCTCTCCATTTTTCTCACGCCAACAGCCTCCCTCCCTCTCTCTCAATTTTTCTGCCAACAGCAGCAAAGTGATTATGTGTGAGTGCGCCAACATAAAGACAAGCATATATTATATATATACACAGGGGTAAAGTAGTAATTTTATTTCGGGGAGAAGCGAGGCGGGGGTCGGGGTGGGGCGGGGATCGGGGCCGGAGACGGGCCGGGGCCGGGAAACATATCCCCATCCCCGGCCCGAAAGTCATCAGGGATTCATTTTCGAATACCATCCCCGGCCGTCGGGGGTATTTTTCGAGGAAAAACCGCTGGAATCGAGGTCGGGGAGGCGGGTCCCCGTCAGGCCGGGTTTAAATTGCCATCCCTAGTGACCGGCCCTCAGTAAAAATAAATAAATAAATAAATAAATAAAGGAAAAAAAAAAAAACAAAATAATGGATCAGCATCAATTCTTGTTCAGGTTCCACTACATGAGGTTACGGGTCTTCCTTACATCTCATCACCTGAAAGGGTAACAGCTATAAGCACACAACAGAGTGAGAAATATTATGCCAAGCGTATTGGGAGCACAAAAATAAATAAATTATTTACGTAAGTGGATGGTTATTTAAGCTAAATATTTACGTAATTTGAATAAATAAATTATTTAAGTAGCAAAAATTGAAATACAAAAATTAAGTAAATAAATAACTATAACTATGGTACAAAACAAAACAGAACAAAACAAAGGTCACATAAGTGACAGTCAAAACACAGGTCAATGAATCCATGACAAATAGAGGACCACAAAGTGGCCAAACAGACGCTAATGGTTATTTAAGTACCTCAAGGCATGGGACTCCCGTAGTGGTACTTACAGAAAATAATTATGTACAAAATCATTATCAAATAATTTCTAAAATTTAAACAAACATATCCATGGGTTTCATTTTAAGCAAACGGAGTTCAGAAAATAATTAACGTAATTGAAATATAAATATAAGTTATAAAACATAAATTGCGTAAAATAATTTATGGTAACCCAAAACATACATGAAATATATTATGGTGACTCCATGTATAATATAACCCACCTTTATTTTAATTCTTACGATTCCCCTCTTTTTTTTTTGTATTTCTTTCCGGCTTTTCGAGATCTCTCTTTTCTTTTTCTTTTTTTGTTTTTCTTCTCTCCTTCACTGGCTTTCACAGGCCCCTCCCTCTTTTTATACACGCCTCAAGGTGATGACTCACCCTCCCCTAAGTGCTTAGATGGCACAAATGACCCAATAACCACTGCTATAGAAATTTGAAAAACTATTCCATTAATTGTTGCTGCTTAACTTGACCTTATTAGTATTCTTATCCTTATTATCATTATTACTTCTTATTATTTGTAATATCATTATTATTATTATTTATCTTAACATAATTATATACTATTTTTTTATATTTATTTATTTTTATTAATTAAACAATTAGGGAGTCACATATGGAGAGGACAAATGCAAACACCATCATTTTTCCTCTTCTGTCAATTGCTAAGGGTAGGATCCGTTTCTCCTTACACCCTTTCCTTAGGAATGTCCTGTGCTATTGGGATCTCTTGCCTTCTCAACCTAATGTGAACTTCTATCGTATAATCATGAGTTTGGTAGAATTGAACCGCCTACTTGGGCTCAACCTGGAGATTCCGGCTATTTAGCACTGCTATGTCATGGCAAAATCAACTGGTCATCAGGGCCGTTATTTTCTCAAAGCCAAGGATATAGATCACCACTTGGTGACTATGCTTGCCAACTCTGGAAAAAGAGTTGACGATGTTATGGTCACCGTTCGAGGCAATTGGGAATTCGACGAGGGAGAGGATCGCCAAGATCCTGTGCCAAGACGGAAAGGCAAGCCAGGTGGCTAAACAGTTGGTTTAAAATTAGATCTATTCGGCTTGAAAATACGATGCACCTAATTTGTTGTGTACAGGTAACAACTTAAAAAGAGCCCTTCCTTCGGTAGACAAAGCCGTTCTGAGTCAGGTGAAGACGGTTCTTAAATGAAAAGGGTGTTCAAATCTTCAAGGACAAGGACGCACCGCTCATATTCTGTTAAAGTACAATCCCACTTACTCAACGTTTCCGGCTGCCGACCATATTCCTGTGCCAAGTGGAGAACAGCAACTAACGGCACTTGTTTTCCCTAATTTCAAAAGCTTTAGGGATATTGGCCTCAAAGGTTCAGACGCCGAAGAGGCTGGACCCAAATACCATCTAGAAGAAGAGGGTGCAAAAAGCGAAGAGTCTGGATCAGAAGCCCATTTGGAAGACCAAGATTTAAACAGGGTGTCACAACCTAAACCCGCCTCTATGGGTTTAGTGTCGTAACCGGCCAGTAATCCTTGGATTACCAAAGGCTTCTAAACAGGATAACATAAGATAGGGGATGCGGAAGCAAATATACAAAATTAACATAGTCCATAGAACTGTGCAGATATACATGGGACAGAAAATTTCAAAACAAACTTATATATATACAGATGTGACGTCAAAAACACATTAGTCTCACGTCACTCAATTACACATATAGGGTCAAAGGGTACTTAGCCCAAGCACAGATATACAACACAAGCTCAACTAAAGCCTTGACATAATCCTCTCAAAAGGAACCTCCTCAGGAGGCACAGTAGTTGGCTGACAAAACAGAAACATAGGCCATCAACTCTAGGCCTAATCACGTGCCTGCTCACCTACATACATAATATAAATAGTAAGCTGGAGCCCAGTGAATAATAACAGAGTAAAGAGGTTTAATGAATGTTGTCCATAACAGTTACAGAAAACAGAATTTAATAATTGTCAGAAATGAATTCGTAATTATGTTCAGAAATCATAGTGCCTAACAGACACAGTTTCAGAGTTGTATTCATAATTAGAACTTGCAATTAATCATACGTGGCGCATTCATTAGCACTAGCAGAAACAGTTGACCCATAAAGGGACGGCCATAAAGGCATACAGTTGACCCATAAAAGGACGGCCATAAAGGCATACAGTTGACTCTCGTGCACGGAGACGGTACAGTTGGCTCATGAGACGTGCAGTTAGCCCATAAAGGGACGTATACATAAGGATCCATAACAGTTGGCTCATGAGACGTACAGTTGACCCATAATTGGACGTCACATAACAGATAACGGATGTCATTTGAAGCTAAAAATGCCACGAATACATTTCAGAAACATTGAACAACCATTCATTCATACAGAAAATAATATTTCAGAAAACAGATCATCTTATATCATTCAGAAAATACTTATAAATTGAACATAGCTTTACAAAGTTATTACTCATAGATAACACAGACTCCAAGGTAAATAGACAGAATAAGCAAATCAGATGTCTTGCAGCGTGTGATCTACATAACATAACATATACATACATTGGAACATACGCTCGAAGTGTACATAACTTATTTCATTATTCTTAGTGTGTTTATAGCCTTTATTCTCATTATGGTGTCTTAATCTTGGCCTAGGAATGCTTAGAATGGAATGAGGATGCAAAAATGTACTTGAAAACATTTTTCTAAACTTGCTGAAAATAGGGTCCACGCTTGAGCGTGGCTTTCCTCGCTCGAGCGGACATGCAAAATGTGAGGGTCTACTCAAGCTTAACTTTCTTCGCTCGATCAGTCTGT
The DNA here is from genome assembly GCA_036172215.1 of Camellia granthamiana. Classification (NCBI taxonomy): domain Eukaryota; kingdom Viridiplantae; phylum Streptophyta; class Magnoliopsida; order Ericales; family Theaceae; genus Camellia; species Camellia granthamiana. The sequence goes on along the minus strand of CM069908.1, from coordinate 118,600,198 downwards.
AAACTTTGACAAAAGTATTGGTTGCTTGATTTTCACGCTCGACGGACGCTCGATCCCCGCTCGAGCGTAAGACTCAGACCTTCGCTCGATCATGACTTTTATCGCTTGAACGATCTGCAAAACATATGAACTTCTGGGAGCATGCATTTCACGCTCAAGCGGACTTCTGGTCGCTCGAGTGGAGGTGCACGCACTCAGAGTGATCGCTCGAGCGTGAATTTCTGCGCTCAAGCGTAAGTGCAAATTCTGAAATTTCCAAATTTAATCTCCAAGTTCAAAACTCAATCTTTAAGCATCAAAACTTGATTTTTCTAGGCCTAAACTTGATGAACACTTAGAAACTCATAATATATCATGAATTAAGGATTTTTTCAAGAAATCATGGCCAAATAGCTTGTCAATTGTGTAAAAATTTAACTTAAAATTTGTGTATGATCCATGAGCATAACATGCATGAATTTCTTTGAACTTAAGCTTCTCAAAACATGATCAATTGCTACAAAACAACATAAAACTTGATCATTTCCCAAACTTAAGGTGAATTCAAGACATGCATGAGGGTATCCTTGGAAATTAAACTCAAAATGTGAGAAAATATGCATGCATGCATGGTATGACTTAGTTTCCTTCAATTCTAGCTCAATTCCTACTTGAATTCACTTGATTCACTTGTTTGCATACATTAATCAACTACATTACAAGATCAAAGGCTAATTCTCTTACCTGAAGTTTGAATTGCACAAGTGAGGGAGCTTCAATTCCCAAATTCTTTACAAAAATCCAATACTTCTTGGCTTTTCTCTCCTATCCCAGCTTTTAATCTCAATTGCCTTCTCTCTCTCATCCTCTCACGTTTTTCTTGTATGAGGGAACTCAAGTATGTTGAATAAAGAAGGAAGAAAGAATAAAGGCATATAAGAAGCCTTACATAGGCTAACTTGAGGATGATTAAATAAATGGGCACTAAATCATTTTAATTTATTCGTTCCAAATTGAATTTCAATTGAACCTACTATAAAGTTCTAAAAATTCTAATTAACACATAAATCAAGTCAATTTCTGAATCGGATACCGATAAGGCCTTCAATTTGTAAACCGAAATGAAAATATGAACAGATATTTCTATGTCAAACAGATATATGCACACACAAGGCAACATATGATGCAACATTTCACTTCAATTATTTATTAGGCGTAATTAAGCATGAGTTAATGTTAATCATGGGTCAGGGTTGTTACACAGGAAGCTTGAGTTGGCCTTTGAGTAGTTTATCCCAAAAGGTAGCGGCCAACCCTCTACTTCTAGCCAAGTTGCAGTTGCCTCTATGAAGACAATATTTTCATTGAATTAGGAGATTTGCCTGGGGCCGAATCTGAAGAGATGGGTGAAGAGTCACTTGCCCAATTCGCCAGACGAATAAATGTTGAAAAAATGGCAGCAAGGAGGAAAGCCAGTACTGGAGGTAGTCTAGAAACTCCCCATCCAGCGACCGTTCCAGAAACTACACAGCTGATTATGGATGTAGTTGTCGAAGTACCTAGTCGGCAACAAACAGAAACTTCAGGCTCTGATCAGATTGAGCAAAGAGGCGAAAAATGGTCCACCGAAACCCTTGCTGAATCATTAGAAGAACCAATTGACAAACGGCAAAGGATGGAGGCATTTTCTCCGAACTCGACCGAGCCATTCATCATCCATCCCAAGAAAAAGAGTTCGCCAGTTCTGGCCAACGAATCGGGCCTCGAAGATCCTGCCATCACATTAAGAGTTGCGTCGGCGTTTTCATTTTCGTCTGACAGGGCCACCTTTCGTTTCGAGCCAGACGTCGTTTCTATTGCTTTGGCGGCACAGTCGGCAATATTGGTAAGTCGCTTTGGATTGTATACATCGTTCTTGTGCCGACTACTAACTTTGTTATATCATGTTTGGTAGGCGGCAGAGAGAATCGCAGAAATCGGCCATCAACACTATGACGTCGTGGAGAGACTCGGCATTTTGGAATACGAACTTGCAAAGAAAAAACGCAAGGCCGAAACTTCTATGGCCGACTTCCTAATGGCGACATAGAAGATGGAAGCTGGATCCAAAAGAGCTTATAAAGAACAGATGAGGACGGATGCCACACAAGAGAGGACGAAGCATACCGATCTGCTCTTTCGGGCCACCGAAGAAAGGGCAAATAGTATAGACCGCGAATTGAAGTTGGCCAATGAAGAAAACACCAAATTATAAGCCGAGTTGGAGAAATCGAAAGAAACACAGGCACGTGTAGAGGCCGATACGACTAAAGCGTACGAAGCCAAAAAAAAGGCAACAAAAAAGCTATATACAGACGAGGCGCTGAAGTTTGAGAACCGCAGCTTCAAGCACGACTGGCTGAAGGCTCTGGCGGCTGCCAACGTAATGCTTGAGCAACCAATTCCTTATGAGAAGTTGGAGGGGGAGCCCCTGGGGTCCGATCTAGAGGAGTTTGAAGATAATTAATTTAGCTTTGTTTGTACTTTGTTTTATTTTGTTCTCCTATAAGGATACCGTTTTGATGTTGTTTTTGAAGCTTTCTTTGTACTTGTACGCTTGTTATTGTAAAAGTCGGTCAATTTCATTGATAAAGTGGCGTATGTTTGAAGTACCGTTTATGAATAAAAATGTCTGTTTTGATAACGAGTTGTTTGAATCTTAATGAATGTTTAAATGATGAATAAACAAGGCTACCCAGTATAAGCTTACCTTGGTAGCTAATTCGACCATGTTTAAATAATTTAAGGAGTGCCTAATGCACTTAGTGCCAAATAAGTACAAAACTAGCAGCTTTAATAGTTAAATGGGGCAGTGAAGAAATTTGACGAATGAAGGAAGAGGTCGAATAGATTCACATATCTGCCCTTGCCCCAGTTGAACATGGGTTTCCATCACCGTTGATGACGCACGTAGTGTTGAATAAATGGAAGATCAGTGGACGTTCAAGTGGGGCAGTGAAGAAATTCGGCGAGTGAAGGAAGAGGCTGAATAGATTCATATATCTACTCCTACCCCAGTTGAATGAGTTTCCACCACCATTGATGACGCATGTAATGCCGAATAAATCAGTGGTGTTGATGGTCAAGTGGGGCAGTGGAGAAATTCGGCGAATGAAGGAAGAGGCCGAATAGATTCATATATCTACCCCTGCCCCAGTTGAACATGGGTTGCCACTGCCATTAATGACGCACATAATGCCGAAGTAATGGTGAGGTGTGCATTTCGGCGACCGTGGGCGCATCGTAAAAGCTACACTATCATTAATGTAGGGGCGTCGTTAAATAAACGATGTGCAACCCCAAAAATGCTGTACTATCAAACCACAAGGTGACCAGTGAACAGAGTGGAGGCAGAAGCCTTGTGCAGCGAACAGTGTATACATATGTCTAGTAGGTTATTCTTTAACAGCAAAGGTAAAGGAAAAAGTTTGGCGGAACTGGAGGCAGAGATAAATCGCGGAAAGGGTGGTAATGCTGCCAGAGTGAGTATGGTAGCTTCAGAGAAGCGGGAGAGACGTCGTTCGCCTCGTCGTTAAAGTAGATCGCCAAGGAGGGGTGAGGCGGAGAAAGCGCACAAAGGCGAGATGCAACAAAAAAGTAGCGAAAGGTCTGGCCGACATGAGCCGAGTAGACCGCCACACCCTTTAAGCTTCGATGTCTTTATTGGCAACAAATCCATGACTGAGGCAGACTCGATCATTCATGATCTAAGTGTGGCAGTGGATTTTGCTAGGCAAATATTTCTGCCCAAAGTTCAGCAGTCCATGATTGGGCGAAGCGACTACGAAATGTTCAGAGATAGTGTCCATGGGTCCTTCAAAGGGCTTTACTATGCATATAAGACCAGCATGCACCTGCGGACTGCTTAAAAAGAGATAACGTAGAAGAACGGCCAAATTTGTGATTTGGAACGTCGTGCAGAGAAGGCTGAGAGTGAATAGCAGAAAGCTAGGGTTGCCGAAAAACAGCCTTTAGTATTGGTGACTATGGTTGTTACTGATAAAGTGAACCAGCGGCTGATTAATCACGCTATTGCCGATCGAGACATGGCGGTTGTGTTTTCCAAAGAGGCCATGCGATCGTGCGCTTATGAGCAAGGTTTCTTTGATGGGCGAAAAATCGGTATTGCAAAGACGAAGGAAAAGCTGGCCAATGATTTATGTCGATGTGAGAACCGCGGGTTCAAACACAGATGGATCAAGGCGCTTCAAGCTACGGGTATTGACTCAAGGTCGCCCTTGTACCAAAATTACAAATTTTCATTTGAGGCTTATGACGCCGTGAAAACGAACGATAAAGGAGAGGCTGATAACGGGAGGCTGTGGCGACTTCTGAAAGAGCTTGAGCAGCTTAATAGATTCAGACATTTGTATTTCTTTTGCTTTTACTTTAATAAATTATGTGTCATGGACTTTAGTGTATATCGTGTTTGTCTCTTTGATCCAATATGATGTATGACACTTGCAAGAGCACTTTATAGTTTGTAAATTGGAAAAAACTGATTACTTGTTATTCCGTCGATTTCATCATGCCAATTTATGAAAGGTTAATAATTGCACCGAATTCGGAGTATCTAATCAACGGCCAATTATGCCAAGCACAAAGGGCGCTCCGAATTTGGAGGCTTGTTCGACCGATCATGCCCAGCACGATGGGTGCTCCAAATTTGGAGTCTTTAATTGATGGCCAATTCTGCCATGCATAAAAGGCGCTCCGAATTGGGAGGTTTGTTCGGCCAATTGTGCCAAGCACGAAGGGCGCTCTAAGTTCGGAGTCTTTAATTGATGGCCAATTGTGCAAGCATAAAGGGCGCTCTGAATTCGAAGGCTTGTTCGGCTGATAATGCCAAGCACGATGGGCGCTTCAAATTCAAAAGCTTGTTCGGCCGATCGTGCCAAACACGAGAGGCGCTCCGAATTCGGAGGCTTGTTCGGCCGATTGTGCCATGCACGAGGGGCGTTCCGAATTCGGAGGCTTGTTCGGCCGATCATGCAATGCACGAGGGGTGCTCCAAATTCGGAGTCTTATTCGATGGATCGTGCCACGCACAAGGGGTGCTCTGAATTCAAAGGCTTGTTCGGCCAATCGTGTCAGGCATGAGAGGCGCTCCAAATTCGGAGTCTTTTTTACCATTCATATAAGATCCAAGCGAATAAAAGCCAAACAAAAGTCATTAATGAACTGAATAAATATATACATATTAGCGGAACACAGAAGATAAACACATGATTGCTACATACTTCAAAAAGCCAAAAAACATGGACAGTTCCCATGTCGGTTAATGATAAAATTTGCGTAAGTGGGTGGCATTCCATGGTCGGGGAAGCTTTTTGCCAACCATGTCCAAGAGCCGATACGCCCCTACCCCAGCAATTAAGTCAATTTGATATAGGTTGTGCCAATTGGAGCCCAGCTTGCCATCGGCTGGATTTTTAGTGGCAGGAAGCACTTTCTTAAGAATCAACTCTCCGGGACGTAATGGCGCGGCTGTATCCGCTGATTATATGATTTGGCGAGCTGCTGCTGATAGCGTGCCATATGCACAAGAGCCTGATCACGATGTTCCTCAATCAAATTCAAATCCAAGGCCAACATCATGTCGTTCTGTCTTGTGTCAAATGCTTTTGATCTTAGAGTGGGCAGGCCGATTTCAAGGGGAATAATAACTTTAGTCCCAAAACATAAGGCGAACGGTGTTTCGCCGGTAGGTCGCCTTGGAGTAGTGCAGTGGGCCCAAAATACACTAGACAGCTCTTCGATCCACTTGCCCTTGGCCTTTTCTAACCATTTCTTGACTCCATCCAAGATCACTTTATTGGAGGCCTCGACTTAGCCATTGCTCTATGGATAAGCTGGTGAGAAGAAGTATGGTCTTATGCCGTATGTGTCGCACAGCTCACGATAGACACCGCAGTCGAATTGAGTGCCGTTGTCAGATACACTACAACAAATTTGAGATTTAAAGACAAAATAAATCTGTCCCAAAATGTATATATTTCGTCACCCAAACTAATTACGACGAAAAGTTTTCGTCACCCGTTTTGTCGCCAAAGCCTTGTTGCTAAAGGGTCTTAGAGACGAAAAAAACAATTTCGTCATTGAAAATGATAAATTTGTGACGAATTTTTTTGTCTCCAAGACGCTCTGTTGGGAACATACTTGTAAGTAATTAGCGACAAAATATTTTGTCATTAAAGGAAGAAATTAGAGGCAAAAGTATTTCGTCATAAATATAAGAAATAGAGACGAAATAATTTTGTCACGCTTAATATAAACGAAGACGAAATTTTTTTGTCAAAGAAGCTACCAATAGAGATAAAAACAAATTCATCATTAAAAATGATAAATTTGTGACGAATTTTTTTGTCTCTAATACACTCTGTTGGAAACATACTTGGAAGTAATTAGCGACAAAATATTTTGTCATTAAAGGAAGAAATTAGAGACAAAAGTATTATCTCATAAATATAAGAAATAGAGACGAAATAATTTTGTCACGTTTAATATAAACAAAGACAAAAAAAATTTGTCAAAGAAGCTACCAATAGAGACAAAAACAAATTCATCATTAAAAATGATAAATTTGTGACGAATTTTTTTGTCTCAAATACACTCTGTTGGAAATATACTTGTAAGTAATTAGCGACAAAATATTTTGTCATTAAAGGAGAAATTAGAGACAAAATTATTTTGTCATAAATATAAGAAATGGAAACAAAATAATTTTGTCACGTTTAATATAAACGAAGACGAAATTTTTTTGTCAAAGAAGCTACCAATAGAGACAAAAACAAATTCATCATTAAAAATGATAAAATAATGTCAAAAAAAATTCGTCACACATGGAGGGTAATAGTGACAAAATGTGACTTTTTTGTCATGACAAATGCATTTAGTGACGAAATAAAGAATTCATGACAAAATTAATCATCCACCTAAGCCAAATAAGAGACAAAAGAACCTTCTTTAGGGATGGAAAATTTTGTCAATAATTTCATAATATTTTTTTCCATATTATATACCTATTTTTATCAAAATCTAAATTTTAGTTCAACAAATATAACCCTGTTCATGTTGAAACCTGTTGAATATAACAATTCCATCACAACTTAACCTAACCTGTTATCAACACATTTACAAATTAACAAAATGAAAATATTCATTCATCATCACAAATAATTTCATCCTAATACAATAAAATAGTGAAATATCTACAAAATATCCAAAAGTTATAACTTGTTCAATTCTACCAAAAATCCAACAATAACTAGTGCAACTCCACAAAGTATGTGTATCCTTATCAAACAAAAATGAACATTCAAGCAAATTACATCATTGTTGCACGTAAAAAATGCCACCCCAATCCAATCTGCAAAAAAATAAATTAAAAGCTTTAGTAATTAATTAATTATACAAAAGATTAAAAACATTAGTAACTTATCAATTTACAATTAGATCAATTATACAATTTACCCCTCTAACAGACTTTTTTTTCGAGATTATGTGAACAAAAAATTAATTTTAAGGCTAATTCACAAATGGTGCATCCCATTAATGTGTCGTAAGTTCATATAACTTATATTGGTCCATTTAATTCTTAAAGTGCAAGGATACGTACCAGTTTTTCTACTCTAACAGGGATTGACCTAGAATCACACCTGTGTTTTGTATACATCCTTTCTCTGTTCGCGATGTTACCCTTTGATTGCTCCTATAAGAAATAATGACCAATATAATAATGAAATGTATCATTAGTAAGACAAATATGTTGGCTTTTGATTGTTCCTGTAAGGAAGAATGAACCAATATAACAATGAAATGTATCACTAGTAAAACAAATTTAATGCTTGATAATAGAGAATTGCATTGTTCATATCTATCCTTTTCCTATATATCATTTCAACTTAAAAGATGTTTCAAATTATTCACTAGTTTCATTCAATTCTTTGAAAAATAGATTAGAGGACTTGTTGAGATTTCATCATAAGATGGTTTTTCTGGGTGAAAAAAGAAAAACGAGTAATTTACACCGTTCACAAATAGGGGGCATATAAGCATGGGCAAGATAGATTGTGAAAAAATCCATTTACATTTCACAAGATATGGAACAATTACTGATACCAAACTCATATCCCTTTCTTTCTTCCACAACTATATCAAATCTAAAGTTCTGTCTTAATACCCTGTATTAGTTACTCAGCTAGTTGCTTACCATTATCATGAAACTTCAGACCAAACTCAAGAACAAACAGAAAATACAATCATAGAAACTGAAATCTTAGTTCTTTATTCTATGATGTGAAAGATGCATTTTAAGGAACCATAAATTAATCTCCTATTATGTGAGCCTTCCAATCCATGTTTAATAGTTTTCCTTTCTCATTTTGCCACTTATTTGGTTTTTATTATGTTTCACTTACATGCTTAGAGGATAAGGAAAAAAGAACACATATGGAATTTCATAGCAAATTGATTGTGTTCTTTCTAGTTTTTTTGGAATCTCTCCCTATTCTAATCAAATTTTTTCTTCGCTGATATAATAAAAAAGATGAAAATGTTCCTAGAAATTCTTTAGTGTTCCACTTTTTATCAATAAGATCTATCCACTTGGTAGGATCAACATCCTTCGGTGGGTGGTTTCTTGCATACTCCTCCCCGGGCTCTCGATGGTATCTCTAACAGTTGAATAACATAATAAAATATGAATATATGTACAAAGATATACATATCTATGTGTGTATGAATTGAAAGTAACAAGACAGAATATATTTCACAATGCATAAATGTATAGTACCTCATGCTCAAACGAATGATAGGATTCAATGTCACTGCCATCTTCAGCCTCTGACGGTCGATAATCATCGTCATTTTCCTCAATTGGTATTTGTTTTTCCTTCCTTAATTTCTCATGATTTTTGCTATTATGCGTCTTCAGGAACTGATGTCAAGAGGCTAAATGTATGAGCACAAAGGGGAAGCAATACATATTCTTTGTGTTACTAGTACTTTGGGACCTGGATATATTACTGGAGTTATATTGTAAATATTTTCTGCATTGGATGGTTTCATTATAAACTGGTGACATTGTTGAACATTCACAGAATGCAGTGTATGTGGGTGGGTGAAATGCTCAACTTGGGAATGTGAGAATGTCTAGTAGAATTTGCATTTAAAACCAGCACGTTGTAATCCTGAGAAGTGATTTTAGAGAGGGCTTAGTTCATATGCTACAGACTACAGTGAAACTTATGGAATTGTGAATGAACCATAATGTCTCACCTTGCCATATGGCTTGAGTTAGACTAGTAAGACAGCTTTATGCTTCTATGGGCTTTTTAAAATAGTTTTCTTTTATCTATTCATGAATATAAACACATAGTTAAACTCTCATGTCTAATATGAAAGGATCATAGTTTACACTTCTCTTGAAACATAAATAATTAATTTTCTTTTTCAGAATGTTTTCTTTGTCATTATTGCCACTAGAAATTACTTGTGGTTGTGTAGATTGATTAAGGTTTACATGGGTGCTGAGGAAACAACCCCGGAAAATGCTTTCCAGGAAAGTGAATTGAAAAACAGGGGTGGGCAAACATACCGTAAGCAATTTTTTGTGAAATTCATTCTCCTTGCGAAGTTTCTGAATGTGTGTGTGTAGCTGGACTTCATAAGCCTAGTGCAAAACAAAACAAAAGTTTATTTTTCACTCTCTTCAAGCAATTTGTGTGTATTAGTGTTTCTGTTATAATTTATTAGTATTTCAGCTACTGAGAAATCACCTGTTTCTGTTGAAATGACTGAGCAGCTGCTGCTCTGTTTTTAATCTTTTGATGCTCATGTCTGGCAGTGGCTGTTGTTTCCGTCTCAAATTGCCCTCTGCACTTCCTCTTCTTCTTCTTCCTTAGAGCCTTGGGCTCAGCTCTGGCCCTTGTAGTTGTAGCACTCCCTCCCATCCATCGCCAAACATTCATTCCATTGCCATATTGAACTAAGAATCCATATTGCATAAAAGATCTCACCGCTCCACCACTACCTCCATAACTAATCCCGTTTGCACATTTTACAAATGGACCCACTACCTCACTTCCTCCACTGATGCAACCACCACCACTGCTGCTATGACTCATGTAACTTACCACATTCATATTTTCAGTGAAATTGTGAGTACCTTCCATGAGAAATTGCCCTTCTTTCTGTGTCCCATCCTGGATTATCATATATTTGTCTTGATTAGCCCTTGCAAAGTTCCATTCACTCAAGTTCTGCGAATCCATAGGATCCATTTCATACGGATGCAGCATTGTCTTTTCGAATTCATCAAAATTCTCTTGAAGTGTAGCCAATTGGTGTTGGATGACCTGTGGAAGCGTAGAACTATCTTCATTGTGTGCGAAAACTGGGTCACTGGAATCTGCCACATTCGGCAGTGTTCCATTTTTGAGTTCTTCGAAATCCTGTGGAATTGTATCAATCTAATCATCAATGAACTGTTGGAATTCTGAGTCAGTTTCATCATCTGGACAAAGTGGGTCCATGGTTTGAGCTTTAAAGGAATCCTATTTTCAAGTGAGTTGAAGTCGGATGGAGACTAGACTAGTGTAGGAGATAATGCATGTACAAGCATATGGAACTTATCAAGAAACATATGGTAGAGACAGTCAATAAACTGTTTTTGGAAAACACTTGGAAAAACATTGAAAGTATTTCTAATCCAGTCATCTGTTTATAATGAACAAAGAAGTGAACATGTATAGGATAAATCAATAGAGTTTCAGAACCAAGTCAAAAGAAGAAGAAGAAGAACTAGATGAAAATTTTGGCAAAAAAATAAAAAATAAAAGAAGCTGCTGCCTGATTACAAATCAAACCTGGTACCCTACCTATGAGCCAAACCCTAGTATATAATCAGTTAAAATATTTTTAATCTCACATGACCTTATATTGGTGTGTTCCCTGCTCTAGACTAAATTGATTCCTTCTCGTGATCAACTAGCCCTAAGAAAACCTACAAATCAAATCAAATAAAAAAAAAAAAAAACCCCCTTAAAATGAAGTGATGGTGTAAATTTATATCTAATGCGATGTGAACTACAACTAGAAGGAATCTAATTCATACATTTATTTTTGAATTACTTCATTATGCATTTTTTTACTTGCTGGCATAAGATCATCTATATCATTTCCTATATCATTATTTGTCTCATACTCTTTTGACAACTAGTTTTTGATGAAATGATAATATGTAATTGATATAAAATAAAAATAAAAAACAACAGCGAGTAAGGCAGATGAAAATTCTTCCTGATGCTCTATCAATTAATCCACTACAGCCTTCTTTTCTTTTTGTTAGTAGTAAATACTAAATAGTAAAAATTGAACCCTAGACCCAATCCCTTCTCTACTGGTATATTTCAAGTTAAATGACAGCTTTGGCAGTTCACTGCTAACTAAGGTTGCAATTATTGAAAATTTCATTTGATCTGACAATGATAAAACCAAACTAAGAAAATAAAACATAGACAGAAAGTAGGGACAGAAAAAGTTGATAATGGGAAAACTTATGGTGAGAGAGTTCTATAAAGAGAATTTTGTAAACTATTAGATGAAGTTATATATCCTTTCACTCATTGACTTTCAATTTGAATTCAGAGTTGATATATCAATAACCTAATTTTGCCCCCTAAACAGTCAGTCAAATTCACAAATTAACTTTCAATTTGAATTCAGAGTTGATATATCAATAACCTAATTTTGCCCCTAAACCCTCCAAATCATATCAATTAAAGTTCAATTAACCAATAAACCAGAACTCTGAATATCATTTCACATTCAGAACACAATCAAAACATCAAATTAAACTGCAAATTGATCAAATTATTTGAAATTTTATGAATCAACATCACATACACGACCACTCTATCAGGATTGAATTAAAGAAACAAAAAAGCAAATATACAACCCTAGAAATTGGGTAAAGATATATATCTATATATATATATAGAGAGAGAGAGAGAGAGGAAGAGGCCAGAAATACCTGGTGTGCGCTGGAGGAGAGACAAATCAAAGTAGCTACTGTTCTCCGTCGCTGGTGGGGAGATGGGTGGTACCGTCGCCGGTGGGGAAGTGGGTTGTACCGTCGCCGGTGAGGAGGTGGGTGCTCGTGTGCGACAGTGTTGGACGGTGGCCGGTAAGAGGGTCGCTTGAGAGAAAGAGAGAGAGAAGAGGGATGATGAGAGACAGGACTGAGAAAGAGAGAGAGAGAGGAGGGATGATGAGAGAGTGAAATGGGAGAGGACTGGGAGAGTAGTAGAATAATTAATAACAATTGGATACTATTTTAGTGGCTAATTATATTTTTAATCCCTCCAAAATATATGCTTATTTGGCACTTCCCAAACTACCGCTAAGTTGATGTTAAAAAAAATTACTTTTTATAATGGCATACATAATTTAAATATGATTTTTTAGAAATTTTTTTTAATTTAAAATTACAATAAAATATTAAATAGAATAAAAAAAAATTCTTACAAAGTAAAAGTATTTGAATAAAAAAAAGGTAAGAAGGAAATTTAATATGGTATTTTTATTTAATCTGAAAATAATTTTAGATGAATGATAAATTATCACCTATAACCCTCTTCTCTCTTTTTTTTTTAAATAAAAAAGTTTAACGAACTATCACTTTTAATAAAAAAGAAAAATTAAGGTTTCCTTCTAATTTATTTTAACAAAAGTAACTTTTTAACAATTTGAGCCAAATATACCTTTATTCTTTATTTTAATTTCTTTAATTGACAATTGACATAAATAAAAAAAAAATCTAATAAAATCCACCATGTTTGGTAAATACTAAAAAATTTATGTTTTGTTCTTTTTTAAAAAAAAAATTATATTAAAAAATATTATTGTTCAAGTCCTTATAATTAGTGCCCCTCAAATTTGAATTTTGAAATAGATTAGTGTACTTTCTATTTTTTATTTTATATATTTGATAAACTTTCCATTTGAAAGTCGTAAATTAAGAGATATTAATTAATTAATTAATTATTATTATTATTTATTTATTTTGCTTGAATGAAAGCTATAGAGGATTTTTTTAATTATTTAAAATCAAAAAATTAGAAATTTTAGTTTGAAATATTGAAACTCCCACAAGACTTGTGGTTACAAACCCCATTTTACTGATAATATATATATATATAGATTTAATAAGAATTTATATTTGTTTTAGATATTTTTTTAATATACAAATTATTTTTTAAATTTTTTTTATAAAAATAATTTAACAATCCCATCAATAACCATAACGTATAGGAGAAGTTGAAAAGGGTGTAGGAGTAGGTATGAGAGAAGTCAAAAAAGCTTGTGGATTGGGAGAAGTCAATAAATGCTGAGACTTTTTTTTTTTTAAAATCAAACATTTAGAAAATTAAGATTTGTTGATAAAAATAATTTAACAATCCCATTAATAACCATAGTGTATGGGAAAAGTTGAAAATGGTGTAATTTTGCTTGAATGAAAGCTATAGAGGATTTTTTTAATTATTTAAAATCAAAAAATTAGAAATTTTAGTTTGAGATATTGAAGCTCCCACAAGACTTGTGGTTAGAAACCTCATTTTACTGATATAATACTAGCCTATCACCCGTGCTATGCACGGGATAATTATAGATATTTATATTTGTTTTAGATTTTTTTTTAATATATAAATTATGTTTTTTAAGATTTTTTACAAAAATAATTTAACAATCTTATCACTAATCATAGTGCATGAGAGAAGTTAAAAAGGGTATTGCAGTAACTATACACAGATTGTATCTATAATTATTTGTATGAGGGGATTTTAAATACTGATAGGGGATTTTGACCAAATCAATAAATGCAAGCATGTGGAAAGACATGTGGATTGAAAAAAGTTAATAAATGTTGATCAAGGGATTTTGACCAAATTAATAAATGTTGATTTTTTTTTAAAATAAAAAATTTAAAAAATTCAGATTGGGATATTGAAGCTCCCACAGGCCTTGGGGTTAAAAAACCCATTTTGCTTAATATATAATATATAGTATAGATATATATATATATATAGATTTAATAAGAATTTATATTTTTTTTAGATATTTTTTTTAATATACTAATTATTTTTTAAATTTTTTTTATAAAAATAATTTAACAATCCCATCACTAGCCATAGTATATGCGAGAAGTTGAAAAGGGTGTAGGAGTAGGTATGAGAAAAGTCAAAAAGTGAGTTAGGAAAAGTCAATAAATGCTGAGTTCTTTTTTTTTTTTTTAAATCAAAAATTTTTTAAATTAAGATTGGGATATTAGAGCTCCCATAAGGTTTGTAAATTAAAAACCTCATTTTCCTTAGCATTTCTCTATAATATATAGATAGATAGATATAAATATGGCACATAACGTTTATATGACATAAGGACCAAAGTATCGGGACAACTGCTGCAATTTGCCCTCATCTAAATTAAAGGGATTTAAAAAGTTAAAAAGAAAAAAAAATTATAATATTAAAAAATGTTCACTAAAAAAATATAGATTAAAAATCAAAAATTAATTATTGAAAACTTCATACTAAACAAGGTAATGTTTTTTATTAATTTTGAAAATTAAAAAATTATTATTAATTTTTCCTCTGTTTTTTTTTTTTCTTACAAAAAAAAAAAAATAGCTACATTAATTATCTCATTTTTTTTTTTTTTTTTTTTTGTGCAAAGGGGTTTTGACTTGCGATTTTTCTAAAATGTGTGTTCTAGATGGAAATGGTAGAATTGGTTCAGACAATGAGAAAAAGTGCTTATGCAAGGGTCACCTTCACTATGAGAAAGAATAGTGGGTTTTGCATAGGGTGCCTTCTTGGATAATAGCTTTTAATATTGACATGCATGAATGGCTTAAGTGTGAAACATATAAGAGGGGCTTTAGTGCGAAAATAAAAGAAATGGTTTACAAAGTGTGTTCTTGCTTCACGACTTCAATACTTGTGAGAGAGGAGTAGGCTCAAGTGCGAGAGAGAAATGAGGGTTTGTAGGAAATGTCTTCTTGGGTCATGACTTGAGTGTCCGTGCACATGAAAATGAGTGATAAGGGTCAGAGTGTGTCTCTTGGGGTGACGGTTTCAGTGCTCCGAAACACAAAACCATAGCATTTTAATAAAGAGAAATAATTAGTGATAAAATATTTTTGTCTCCTTAAATACAAGAACAGAGAATTTATTATTGGTGACGAAATATTTTTGACTTCCACAACATAACCTTATGAGACGAAAAATATATTCATCGCGCAATCAATCAGAATTTATTAGTGACGAAATATTTTCATCTCCCACAACTTATTCTTCAAAGATAAAAATATATTTGTCGCCCATTTAATAGAAAGATGAAACAGCATCGTTTGCATGATGGAGTGTTTATTGGTGATGAAATATTTTTGTTTTCCATAACTTATCATTCTCAGACAAAAATATATTTGTCGCCTAATAAATGGAAATATGCAACGACATTGTTTAATAGGTAGGGAATTTATTGGTGACAAATTACGTTCGTCGCAAAAAATATATATATTTTGTGACAAAAATGTTCGTCTCCAATGAGCTAAAATAATTCGCGCCAATGCAAATGAAATTGGCGCCTGAATTTTGCAGACGAAATTTTTTTTCGTCTCTTATACGTTTGAGAAAAATTAAAACAAACGACAAAATTAATATTTTGTCATCTTTGGGTTAAATTTTAAGACAAAAAAAATTTCGTCACCAAATTTTGTCACAATAATAGCCTAGATTTCTTGTATTTTGTTTCCTTGTTTAATTATTATTATTATTATTATTATTATTTTCTTTTTGTGGAGAGGCGTTTATTGTGAGAAAGAATAGTAGCTTTGCACAAAATGTCTTCTTGGATAATAATGTTTGCATGCACAAATGGCTTAAATGTGAGAGAGAATAGAGGAACTTCAGTGCAAAATAAAAGAGATGGTTTATAGAGATTGTTTTCTCAAGTCACAGCTTCAATACTTGTAAGAGAGGAGACTCAAGTGTGCGAGAGAAATGAGGATTTGTAGAAGGTGTCTTTTCGGGTCACGACTTTAGTATTTGTGTGTGTGTGAAAGTAAGTGATTAAGGAAGAGTGTCTCTTAGTTTCTGACAGCATTTTAATAAAGAAAAATAATTAGTGACAAAATATTTTCATTTCAAACTCATATGTTCGTTGCCTAATCAACAAAAATACAAAAACAACGTTGTGTGGGGATGGAGAATTTATTGGTGATGAAATATTTTCGTCTCCTTCAACTTAACGTTATGAGATGAAAATATATTCATCGCACAATCAATCAAAATGCAACACGACACATGGAAAATTTATTAGTGATGAAATATTTTCGTCTCCCAGAACATATCCTTCCGAGACAAAAATATATTTGTCGCCTAATTAACAGAAAGATAAAACCAGCATGAAGGGTTTATTGGTGACGAAATATTTTTGTCTCCCATAACCTATCCTTCCCAGACAAAAAATATATTTGTCACCAAATAAATAAGAAAATGAAACGACATCGTCTAATAAGTTTGAAATTTATTGGTGACGAATTCCTTTTGTTGCAAAAAACTTTAAATTTTGTGACAAAAATGTTCGTCTCCAATGAGCTAAAATAATTGGCGTCAACAAGAAAAAAAAATTGGCGCCTCTTTTTTTCTCACGAATTTATTTTTTCGTCTCCTATAGTTTTGAGAACAATTAAAAGAAACAACAAAAGTAATATTTGGTCAAGTTTGGGTTATGTTCTAAAACGAAAATAAATTTTATCACCAAATTTTAAAAATTAATTATTGAAAACTCCATACTAAACAAGGTAATGTTTTCTATTAATTTTGAAAATTACAAATTTTTTATTATTTGTTTCTCTGTATTTTTTCTCACAAAAAAAATAGTTACATTAATTATCTTTTTCTTTTTCTTTTTTTGTGGAGAGAGGGTTTGACCTTCGATTTTTCTGAAATGAGTGTTCTAGACGGAAAGGATAGAGTTGGTTCCGACAATGAGAAAAAGTGCTTGCGTGCAAAAGGGGCCTTCACTGTGAGAAAGAATAGTGGGTTTGCATAGGGTACCTTCTTGGATAATAGCTTCAATGCTAGCATGCACGAAGGGCTTAAGTGTGAGACATAAGAGAGGGGCTTTAGCGCGAAATAGAAAAAATGGTTTACAGAGTGTCTTCTTGAGTCACGACTTCAATACTTGTGAGAGAGGAGTAGACTCAAGTGCGAGAGAGAAATGAGGGTTTGTAGAAAGTGTTTTCTTGGGTCACGACTTCAAGGTCCGTGTACATGAAAATGAGTGATAAGTGTCAGAGTGTATCTCTTGGGGTCACAGTTTCATGGCATTTTAATAAACAGAAATGATTAGTGATAAAATATTTTTGTATCCTTCAATACCAGAACAAAGAATTTATTATTGGTGATGAAATATTTTTGTCTTCCACGACTTAACCTTATGAGACAAAAAATATATTCGTCATGCGATCAATTAGAATTTATTAGTGACGAAATATTTTCGTCTCCCACAAATTATTCTTCTAAAACAAAAATATATTTGTCGCCTATTTAATAGAAAGATGAAATGACATTGTCTGCATGCTGGAGTGTTTATTGGTGACGAAATATTTTCGTCTTCCATAACTTATCCTTCCCAGACAAAAATATATTTGTTGCCTAATAAATGGAAATATGCAACGACATCGTTTAATAGGTATGGAATTTATTGGCGATGAATTACGTTCGTCACAAAAAAAATTATATTTTGTGACAAAAATGTTCTTCTCCAATGAGCTAAAATAATTTGCGCCAATGCAAATGAAATTGGCGCCTCATTTTTGCACACGAAATTTTGTTTTCGTCTTCTATACTTTTGAGAAAAATTAAAACAAACGACAAAATTAATATTTCGTCATCTTTCGGTTAAATTTTAAGACAAAAAAAATTTTGTCACTAAATTTTGTCACAATAGCCTAAATTTCTTGTATTTTTTTATTGATTTTAAGCATTTGGTGACGAAATTTGGTTTTCCTCTCTAAAAATAATACATTTGGAGACGAAATTATTTCCTCACTAAAATTTTTTACAATGGTGACGACAAATTTCGTCTCCAAAATGGCGCCAAATCTTCCACCAAATTTTCCAAGGGCGGGAAATTGTTTTGTGACGAAAAATAAAATTTAAAGACGAATAAAATTTTCGCCACCTATTGTTTTATTTGATTTTAAGCATTTGGTGACGAAATTTGGTTTTCGTCTCTAAAAATAATACAATTGGAGGCGAAATCTTATTTTCATCACTAAAACATGCATATTTGGAGACGAAATATTTTTTCGTCACGCATTTTCGTCACTGTAGACCTTTTTTGTTGTAGTGATATGAGCGCTCACGGTATGCCGAATCTGGTTATAATGTTCTTCCAGACAAAATTATTGACATCTACGTCTCGGATGTGTGCCAATGGTTCCGCCTCGACCCATTTCATGAAGTAATCCGTTGCAACAATCAGGAATCGTTTGTTTCCCGAAGCTCTTGGCAATGGTCCGACGATGTCCAAACCCCATTGAGCAAAAGACCAAGGACTAGCGACGGAGTTCAGTTCTTCTGCGGGTAGATGAGTCAAGGGAGAGAATATTTGCCATTGCTCACACTTCTTTACGTAGTTCTCTACGTTAGTCTGCGTGGTAGACCAGTAATACCCCTAGGTAACAGCTCGGTGGGCTAGCGAACGCCCTCCAAAATAGGCGCCGCAACTGCCTTCATGTATTTCAGCTAAGAAATCCTCTACCAAGTCTGGGTGCACACATTCTAGATATGGCCCTGAGAGAGATTTTTTGTAAAGCTTTTCGTAGGGGTCCAAATAGTAGCGTAGGGCCTTATTCCGCAGCTTATAGGCTTCTTTCTTGTCCGCGAGCAACTGTTGTGAAGATAAAAATACGGTAATGGGATCCATCCAACTCAACCCCAGGTCAATAACATTGATGCAACCGAAATCCGGGAGACCAATACTCGGCTCACTGACGAATCCTATCTCAATAGTCCGCTTAACCTCTGAATTGATGGCAGAAGCCAAGCAAGCAAGAGCATCCGCATGGGTATTTTGGTTGCAGGTAATTTGATTCAGCTCATGGTGGAAAAACTTCACGAGTAATGAGTTTACCGTCTTCATGTACGCTGTCATTCGGTCGTTCCTAGCTGCATACTCCTCCTTCAATTGATTGATAACCAACTTTGAATCGCAAAAAACCTGTAACTGTTTAGCACCAAGTCGAAGCGCGTTACGAAAGCCGATAAGCAAAGCCTCATATTTGGCTTCGTTATTTGATGCGTCGAAGCCGAGCTTGACCGCTTGCTCGATTACGGCACCCTCAGGAGTCATAATCATTACTCTGGCCCTGCAACCACGCTGGTTGGATGAACCATCGCAGTACATCTGCCAAATATCTCCAACACACATCCTCCACTCCTGTTGGGATTGGAAGGCCAGTTGCTCTAGCTTTAAGTCGGCGTGAAAGCCAGTAAATTCAGTAATGAAGTCAACCAAAACCTGTCCCTTGATAGCCGTTCTGGGAGAGAATTGAATGTCATGTTGGCCGAGTTCTAACGCCCATTTGGAGACGCGCCCTGATGATTCCGCACTGCGAAGTACTGTTCGGAGAGGGTAGTCCGTCAGCACAGCTATTGTATGGGCCTAGAAATAGTGCATTAATTTCCTAGCGGCCACCACTAGGACCAAAATCAGCTTTTCCAATGGTAGGTATCGCGTCTCGGCATCTACCATTGCCTTACTAACGTAGAAAATGGGTCGTTGCTCTCCTAGCTCTTCTTTGAGCAATACGGCGCTGACTGCACAATCTGAGAGTGCAAGGTACAGGATGCGTGTGTCGCCCGGCGACGGAGTTGTCAAGAGCGATATTGAACGAAGATAATTTTTTAAGCCGTCTAGGGCGGTCTGGCATTCGGGGGTCCAAAGAAATGCTTTCCCCTATCAAAGGGTACGAAAAAACGGTTGGCAATGATCTAAAGAACGGCTAATGAATATGTTGAGGGCTGCGACCATCCCTATCAAATTCTGTACTTCTTTGACTGATTGAGGGGAGCTGAGTTCCAAGATTGCTGTAATTTGTTTTGGGTTGGCCTCTATTCTGCGATAGTTCACAATATAGCCCAAGAATGTGCCAGATCTGATACCAAATGCACACTTTAAGGCGTTAAGTTTCATTTTGTATTTCCAAAGGATGTCGACGGTTGTGGTCAAGTCGGCTAAGTGGACATGCTTTTCTTTGGACTTTACCACTATATCATCGATGTACACTTCCATGGTACGATCGAGTTGCTTCTTAAACATGGTGGTGACAAGCCTCTGATACGTTGCCCCAACATTCTTCAGGCCGAAGGGCATGACTTTGTAACAATAAGTGCCCATCGGGGTGAAGAATACCATTTTTTCCTGATCCTCAAGATGCGTGGCTATTTGATGGTATCCCCTGTATGCGTCCAAGAAGCTCATACGCTGATGATGCGCAATTGCGTCCACCAGTTAGTCGATTCGGAGAAGAGGGAAGCAATCCTTGGGAAAGGCCTTATTCAGGTCCGTAAAGTCCACGCAGACACGCTAAGACCCGTTTTTCTTCTTACAACAACAGTGTTAGACAACTAGGTGGGGTAATTCACTTCGCGGATTGCGCCAGCCTCTAGGAGCTTGTCAACTTCTTCGACAACGGCCGAAGTATGCTCGGCTGGCGATCGGTGACTCTTTTGGATGATGGGCTTAACCTTTGGGTCCACATTCAAACGGTGTTGTGCTATGCTAGGGTCCACTTCTGGCATTTCATAAAGCGTCCAAGCGAATACATCACTATTGCCGATTAGGAACGAAATTCACTCCTGGCGTTTGTCGACATTCAGATAGGCGCCGATCAAGAAGAATTTATTTGGTTCATGCGCGAGTTCAATCCGCATGAGATCCTCAGTTGCCTTATCAGTGGGGGGTTTTCCAACATCCTCGAGGTTCTCCCGGTTTGGAATTTCAATTGAATTGACCTCCAGTTCCCTTGGCTTTTTGTTGGAAGCAGTAAGGTACCAATCCTTTGCCGACTTCTAAGAGCCTCGAATCTGCTCAATACCATGTTGTGTTGGGAAACAGAGTAGCTGGTGATAGGTGCTTGGTACGACCTGCATTGCGTGCAGCCAAGTTTTTCCCATAATGATGTTGTACGGCGATGGCAATTTAACGACTAGAAACTCCACGTCGAACATCTTAGTGCCTGCACGTACCGCAACCGTGACCTTACCCAAAGGGTATTCTGGATTCGCGTTGAAGCCGAACAAGGGATATACTGACGGCAATAGATTTAAATCCGTGAAGCCGAGTTTCAGAAATGTCTTGTAGTACATTATCTCTGATGTGCTCCCCTGGTCAACTAGAATGCGTTCGACAACGAATTTGTTTACTCGCAACTCGATAACAAGAGCATCGTTGTGGGGGATGATCGGCTCTTCTAGATCTGCGTCGTCGAAGTTAATCTTGCCGATCTGATGAGGCCATTTGGCTGGTGTGGACGGCTTAGATGGGCATGGTTAACATGCTTGTGACTGGATCATATGGATGCCATTCGGTGTTAAAAGACAGTATATCATATGAATGCTACCCAGCGAAGGTGAGTCCGAGCGTAGAGCCACCACATTAGGTTAAGTGATCTTATGGGGGAGGTATTGGAGGAGTCGACCATCCTGCACCAACTCCTCAAGATGGTTCTTTAAGGTGTAGCATCTGTCGGTTTCATACCCATTGTCCTTGTGGTATTCACATCGTCGATCTCTGCGTCTTGTGTCGGGGGGTACAATCATCTTGGCCGGCCACTTAAAGAAGGGCTAATACTGGACTTTAGGAAGTATCTTGCTAATCGGCTCAGTCAACTCAGTGTACTTCTTCTCAGACTGCCTGGGGCGCTTTCTGTCCACTTAATATTGCTCGTTCGATCGGCACGAGTGCTAATCTCGCGATCGGCGTGGCTCGTGACGAGTTTCTCGTTTTGGCCTGCCTTGTCGCTCTAGCCGTCTTTCTAGTGGGGCTACGCTTATCGGCTGTATCAAGATAGGTGCAGTTGTCTCCACGACCTTCTATTCGACTTTGACGTGGAGAGCGTCATCCTCCACTTTGCAATACTCCTCAACCTTCTTCATTAAAGCCCACACTGTTTTAGGAGGTCATCTAGTTAACGAGCTCCGGAGCAGAACCGTTAGGGTGCAAGCCCATTTTGAAGGCAGTAATGGCCATGGAGTCGTTACAGGCATCGTCAACCAGATTAAAACATCCCCAGTAACGCACCGAATATTTATGAAGGGTTTCTTTTGGCTTAATTTGCATTGCCCAGAGCAAGTCAGCTTGCTTAGGCTGGACCCTATTGGTGATAAATCTTGCCCGGAAAGATTTTTGGAGCTAATGAAAACTCTTGACCGAGGCTGGTTCAAGTTTGTAATACCATCAAACTGCCAACGGACCTAAGCTGCTTGGAAACATGGGACACATAAGCGCTTCATCATCAACGTGCAACGTCATTGTCTGTTTATAATGGCGA
Organism: Camellia granthamiana; assembly: GCA_036172215.1. Lineage (NCBI taxonomy): Eukaryota > Viridiplantae > Streptophyta > Magnoliopsida > Ericales > Theaceae > Camellia > Camellia granthamiana. The sequence continues at coordinate 118,577,556 of CM069908.1, read as the reverse complement.
ATGTGGTTTGTTGGGTCAGATTTACCATCATACAACGTAAATGTCGGGGCTTTAAATTTTTTCGACAGGACGACCATAGTGATTCATCGTACGAAAGGATTATGTCTATCTTCCCCGTCTAAACCATTTTTCTTTCCTTATCTATGTCGCACATACGGACTCTCCTCAGATTAGCTGGATATGCCAACACGCCCCTTTTTCATAGGTTCTTGAGTTGATGAGTCGGAGGTGTTGCTGTCAACGTATTTTCGATGCCGACGTCGTTGAGTTCCCTTCTGCTATTTTGGCGATCAGCCCTGCTCGTGATATGGTTCGATCTGTTGAGATTTGGCTAACTCCAGAGCCAGCTCTTTACATAAACACTCATTGTCAACCGCTATCTCTTCCAGACGCTGTTCGTTTCGTTTTGCTTGATCCATGATTGTTTACACATGGTTTCCTGCATGGAGGTTGAGGGTGAGGATTGAACCATTGGATCAAAATTCAAGACTCTTCAAGCGGTGATATTCTCCAAACCAAGCATGGTTCTTGGTGTAACATTTGGTGTAACATCATTAGCTATGAATGGAGGATTGTCAGTAACGTCTATCATGAACGTGCTTGAGTATTCCTATAGATGGCACCAATTGTGGTGAAATGGATTTAGAAATACTTTTTCATCCAAACAGAACCTCTTAATCCTCTCTCTATTACTTTTTTCTCGATCCCCTTTCCCTGAGCATAGCTCTTCCTTTTATAATGATTCCTCTAAGGGCCATCCATGGGCCCATTGCTTCCTAGGCTTTGATCCTATCCCTGGGCCTTTCGTATATGAAAGGGTATAGTCGACTCCTACGGCATTCATAACTTGTTCGTACTTGGTTTCTCCACTGGTCTGACCCTATCACGACCCGCTCCCCATACCCAAGGGTTAAGTATCGTGATGGCCAATAGCCGAAGTTACATCCGGCCAAATCTTTAAACAATTACTAAATACGGACGGAAAAATATTTAAGTGAGAGTACTAAAAAAATCATTGGAGCTTCTATTTAATTACATTGTCAGAGCTGAACTATGTCTACAAAGTGTTTTGTGCCTACCCCACATGCTGGTCCTGACATGTCACCTGAAAGTGGTAAACAACTATAAGCACATGGCAGAGTGAGAAATATTATACTAAGAGTATAAGAGCATAAAATTCACCATGGATAATTATGGGGCTAAACAGAGCTTGATATTAAAATACATAATATATATTATACAGAAATCATTTGACATATACTACAGACATTATGTAAATAACTATAACCACGGTACAGAATAGAAAATGGGTCACCGGAGTGACAATCAGAACAGGGGTCAATGGATCCATAATAGACAGAGGGTCACAAAGTAATTAATCAGAGGGCCAATGGTTATATAAGTCCCCCAAGGCATGGAACTCCCGTTGTGGTATTTACGAAACATAATTGTATATAAGGTTATAATCAAATATTCTTTAAAATACAAACAAACATATCCATCAGTTTCATTTTCATAAATAGGGTTCAGAAATTAAACCACGTAACTGAAATATTAATATAATTTATAATAGTTTATAAAATATAACTTGTATAAAATAAATATGGTAAGTCAAAACATACGTAAAATATATTATGGTAACTCAAGATATAATATAACTCACCTTAACTTTAAAACCTCACTCTTTTTTTCCACTATCAAAGACCCTCTTACCTTCCACTATTTTTTTCTTTATTTCATTTTCTTCTTTCTTCCTTTCTCTGCCTTTTCTTTCTTATTCCTTTCCAGGAGAAACACCTCCCTATTTATAGGCATTCAATTCGTGACCCCCAAACCAGACTGTCACGTGTCGCCTTTCTATTAATCTCCATTAATTCAAGCTTATCCAAACTTAACTTAATTATTTATTTATATTTTGACCCTAAATTTTTAATAATTATATTATTTTATAAAATTACACATAATAATATATAATAAATTATATATTTTCCTAACTGTGATTAAATAATATTAGTATAAATTTTACAGAATAATTAAAAATCTAGGTTGTTACAATCTTCCCTCCTTTTAAAATTTCGTCCTCGAAATTTGTCATAGGTGTAAGCTATCCGCTGCGCACTCTGATAAATATATATATATATATATAAATAAATTTTATGATTAAAATATTGTCAAATCATTAAATCATTATCTCAAAAATTATCAAAAATAGCTGACCGTCTAGTTGCCAAAAATTGTTTTGGGCCAAAATAAGAAACAATGGATGACTTTAAAAACTTTCCACTCGTTTTGTTTACGATAAAAATAAATAAATAAAAATAAAATAAGACCACAATGACAAAATCATATGCAAGAGTTGAAAAAATTTGAGATGAACTTTTCACTGATGGGAAATAGTTTCAAAATTAATATTTTTAAAATTTGAACCCACTTTTTAAAAAAAATCGAAATGATTTTTTTTTTTTTTTAAATACTGAACTGAAAATTCTATGTATTTAATTATATTATAATTTTGGTGAGTGCTTGAGTCTGACACCTTTTGCTTATTTTTCTTCTTTTGCTATAACAAATATAAATTATATCTAATATCCTTCACAAATTATGCACAAATTTTTTTTTATTAATATATATATATATAATCATATAAAATTATAATATAATTAAATCGACTAACAAAATATAATATTTATGGACTAATTACCCGCTATCCTACTTCTTAAATGTACGTGTGTCCTATGCTCCAATGATGATTTATTTATTTATTTTTTTTAAACCATTGCTTTGATACCACTTGTTACGACCCGCTCCCCGTACCCAATGGTTAAGTATCGTGATGGCCAGTAACCGAAGTTACCTTCGGCCAAATCTTTAAACAATTACTAAATGCGAGCGGAAAAATATTTAAGTGAGGCTACTAAAATAATCATTGGAGCTTCTATTTAATTACATTGTCAGAGCTGAACTATGTCTACAAAGTGCTTTGTGCCTACCCCACACGCTGGTCCTGACATGTCACTTGAAAGTGGTAAACAATTATAAGCACATGGCAGAGTGAAATATTATACTAAGAGTATAAGGGCATAAAATTCATCATGGATAATTATGGGGCTGAACAGAGCTTGATATTAAAATACATAATATATATCATACAGAAATCATTTGACATATACTACAGAAATTATGTAAACAATTATAACCACTGTACGGAACAGAAAATGGGTCACCAGAGTGACAATCAGAACAGGGGTCAATGGATCCATAACAGACAGAGAGTCACAAAGTAACTAATCAGAGAGCCAATGGTTATTTAAGTCCCCCAAGGCATGAGATTCTCGTGGTGGTATTTACAAAACATAATTGTATACAAGGTTATAATCAAATATTCTTTAAAATACAAAAAAATATATCTATGGGTTTCATTTTCACAAATAGGGTTCAGAAATTAAAGCACGTAACTGAAATATTAATATAACTTATAATAATTTATAATAGTTTATAAAATACCTTGTATAAAATAAACATGGTAAGTCAAAACATACGTAAAATATATTATGGTGACTCAAGGTATAATATAACTCACCTTAACTTTAAAACTTCACTCTTTTTTTCCACTATCAAAGACCTGCTTAACTCCATTATTTTTTTCCTTCTTTCCTTTTTTTTCTTTCTTTTTTTCTCTTCCTTTTCTTTCTTATTCCTTTCCAGGTGAAACACCTCCCTATTTATAGGGATTCAATTCGTGAGCCCCAAGCCAGACTGTCACGTGTCGCCTTCCTATTAATCTCCATTAATTCAAGCTTATCCAAACTTAACTTAATTATTTATTTATACTTTGACTACTAAATTTTTAATAATTATATTATTTTATAAAATTACACATAATAACATATAATAAATTATATATTTTCCTAACTATAACTAAATAATATTAATATAAATTTTATAGAATAATTAAAAATCTAAATTATTACGGTGCCGGCATGGCCGACTTGTATTGGCCATCTGATGAGCACTTAATCATAAAAAATAATAATCTATTTACTTGGCCACCACAAAAGACTAAAAATGAAGTTGCGACTAGGATAACTTTTGTTATTTTTCATATTCATGATTCTTTTGGACCATGAATCATCTAGTTCCCATACCATGTATAATCATTTTAGGTCTTGTTTGTTTTCAGAGATAGAATTGAGGGAATTCATAGTGAAGAAATTAAGTAAAATTATGTTTATTTTGATGATAGTTGTTAGTATGAGATTGTTAAATTATTTTCATATAAAATAAATATAAAATAATAAAACAAATAAAAAATACAAAAATATTAAACATTAAACATTAATATTTTAAAAAAATGCCCAACGAGTAACAATTTTTTTAAAAAAAAAAAATTAAAAAAAAAAATTTAGAAAAAAATAAAACAAATAAAATAATAATTTTTACTTAACAAAAAATACAAAAAATTGAACATTAATGATCAAAAAAAAAAATGGCCAACATGTAAAAATATAAAATAAAATAAAAATTTCTAGTCCGACGGACTATTTTTCTAATACAAGTCTTGGAGGCCTATCCGAATCCCCTCCCTAGGGGGATTCATAGTCCGGAGCTTACTATCAATTCCCTCTCCATCTCTCAAAACAAACACAATATTAATAAGTCTCACCTCATCACCAATCTCAATCTTCCCTCTAACTCTCCAACAAACAGGATCTTACATTTGGGGATGGCTGTGTGGTTTTCAACCTCGTAGATGACAAATCCTTCAAATTTATTTATTTATTTTATATGCACCTAAAAGCTGGGAGAAAGTTCAATTATTTATTTATTTATTTATTTATTTTTGGGATAGAAAGTTCAATTTGAGATCTAACAAACTAACCAAATCTTCATTTAGCATTTAATCTTAGATTAAAATAGTCACAAAATAGATTAAAAAATTAATAAGATAAAATGTCACAATTAAATCATAATTATTTTATTTTTTTCCCATAAAAATATAAAAAAAACACTCACCCCCAACGAAACATCTTAACCCAAATTAAAATAATCAAAAATTAATCCACATCTCAAATCAATCCTAATAATAATTTGAATTGGCCACTGAGCCTAGTGCTCAAGCAATTGATGCAATGCTCACTAGGTTGACGGTTACCTTGACCTTTTCCCTCCCTCTCCAGTAAATAGTCGGATATATATGGAAAGATCAGACTCAAAGAAAATTGAAAAGAAAAGTACTGTTTGATTTCAGTTTTCAAAATTTATTTTTTAAAAATTTTTACTTTTTTATTTTCTTTTATTTTTTTTTATTTTTATTGAATTTTTTTAATATTTAAGGTAATTTTTTAAAAAATTTTAACATAAATATATTTAAAAAATATAATATTTGTGAATAATTTTTTTTTAAAAATCACTAAATATCAAAAATATAAAAAAAAAAAAACGAAAATTCAATACATTGTTTTCTTATTTTTTTTATATTTATTAATTTTTTAAAATATTTTTTCACAAATATCTTACGATTTAGATACATCTAAGTTACATCTAAGTAAGGTACATCTAAAACAATAAAAAAATAAAAATTTTTTAAAATTTTAAAAATATTTACTAAAAACAAAAAAATGAAAAATAAACAAAAATCAATTATCAAAAAATTAAATTTAAAAAACTAAAACCAAACACACTAAAATTCATCTCAAATACTACTAGTTAAGATTGAGCAAAGACTTCTAAAAAGATTAAAAAAAAAAAAAAAAAGTCTTTGTTACTCTTAAGGCCTTGTTTGGGTGAATATGTTGATCTTAACTTCTGTTTTAGACTTCGTTTGGGAAGCGAATTGGTTTTTTTTATTTTTTGAATATTTTAATCTGGAACTAACTCGTTTGGGATAAGTTTATTGTCTTTTTTCACTTTTTATGAGAGAAATAATGTAATGATTACGGATTGGATATTTTATCTTATTTAACTAAAAAGTCCATTTTATCTTTTATAACTAAAATGGCCGTGAACCCAACCCTTCCCTTCTTTTTACGTGTATTAAAAAAAATTAAAACTAAAACAAAACTAACCAATAATAATTTGATCTGAGAGTCGTCCCCGCTTTTGTAATTAGAGATTTCACACTATATTCATTTGTTGATTTCGAGCGCTGCCCTACTCCCCTCAATATGTACATGATGCATATCCTTGCTTATAAATAATAATAATAATAATGTTGGGGCATAAAATAATGTTTACCTACCAAAATTTTCAACAAGTCAGAAACCTAACAATCAGGTCATAGTTGAATTTTGTGGCCCAAAAATTTCGATAAGAGCTGGACAATGAATGAGGAGTAGTTTGCAACAAGAATTGCAATAGAAAAAGACATTCATTTACCCACGATTTATACATGAGCAATATATATTATAAATTTTAGAGTTATCATTTATAAATAAAAAATTTATGCAAAATACTGAAATAAATTTGTATTTGTTTATTTCAATTCAAAGGATCAATTAAAATGAGTCTTATTTTAATATTTTAATAGTATTTTATTTTTTATTTGCAAAAAATATTAAATATGTTTATATTTATTTTTGATAAAAATAAAAACAAGAGCATATAGTACATACGTGTTTTAAGATTTTGTGTAAAAAACAAGTGAAAGAATGGCTAATAAGAAGTAATGGCTAAAAGTAATTGTTGACAAAGGCATATTATGGCTAGATGTGGTAGTTGGTCATGTGGAAGTGATGATTGGAGATTGTGGCCAACCGTTAGAGGTGATTGGATGTAGTTAGGGATGGTTGTTAGCCTCTAAAAATGGTAATTGAATGTGATTTTCGGCAAGAGGAAGTTGCCAAAGGTGGTAGTCGGAGGTCACCATTGATGGTAGCCAGAAATGAGGGTGGTCGATGGTGGCGATGAACAATGGCAAGAGGAGGTGGGGTTAAGAGGAAGAGGGAAAAATAATTATTTTTTATTTTTTGTAAACAAGTAAAAAAAATTATGTTTATAAAAATTTAATAAATTTTTTTAAATGAAAAAATACCAAATAAGATATTTTTTTACAATTTTTGAAAGTTTATAAATATAAACGTTATAAAATAGGCCCTATAACATTATTCTAATAAGTTTTTAATAAAAGATTTAAATTTATAAATAATTTTTTGATATTATTTTTTTTGGCAAAAATATATTAAGAAAATTACATCTCAATGAAATAATAGACAAAAAAATTCATTTTTATAGTAATACAAATATCCCGTTTGTATAGTGCAAGTCTTTCTCGTGTTTGGTATAATTTTTTTGTCCGTTAGATTTGTAAAAAAAAAAAAAAAATCACCTGTATTATAATTATTTTAAAACGATTCTACTTATTTATAATTTTTTCAAATATATTTTATTATTGTTATATAATTTTTGTATTTATTTCATTTGAGATGTGAATTAGTTTTTTAATTTTTAATTTTTTTTTGACCATTTTAATTTTGGAGTAAAAAGTCTCATTTGAGGTAGATTTTTTTTAATTTTCGAATTTTTATGAAAAAAATAAAAATAAATATAATTTAAGGGGTTGTTTGGGATGTTCTAAATAAGTGTATTTTTTGAGTTTTTATAAAAAGATATGTAAAAAAATAGAGAGAAAATATTGATTGATGTAACCTAAAAAAGATAAAAAGATAAAAAATATAGACTTATTTAATCTTCCCAAACTTAACCTAAATATGACATATTATCATATTAGATTAAAAAATCTATTTTATTCTTTTATAATTATTTTAGCACCAATCCATCTTCAACATAAACCTATGTATTTTGTATGGCCACGTACTTTACACGTATACGTCAGCGTGACAAGTGGGTTTCCATAAAAGAGGTGGGTGGGTCCCAAAAACGACAGCGCTTTACATGGTTGAAATTCCATCTTAGCTCAAGTGGACACGTGGTCAAACAGGTCGGGCTTTTTGTGGCAAACGGCTACAATCAAGGTTGGAAAAATGGATTCGGTACGCTGTAGGACAAGGAGGTTAAGATCAATCATAAAATGGTTTCGTGACATGTCATCACACGAATCATAAATAGAGTTGGGTAGGTGAGACTCAGGGAACGCGAGTACGTGTACATTTTGTAAGAGCATCTCCAATGCAATACTCTCCCTAAGAGGATGAAAATAATATTTTTTATTCAAAAAGTAAATATAGAGGAAGTCACTATTCATTCAAACTCCAACCACAATCCTTCATTTCCTTCATTCAAACTCTATTCAAAAAGTAACTTTTATTCATTAATAAATATTTAATTTTAAAATTTTTGTAAAATATATTTAATATTATACTCATTTTAAAGGTATGATTTTATACTTTTTAATGATGTCAATTTCATAAAAATTAAATTTACAAATTAAAAGTTATTTGCAATATAATAAGAAATACAAAAGTGAATAGTGTTTTGGAGGAGCCTTCATTTTTTCATCCTCCCTTCAAATATGAAGGATGAACTCATACTCCTCCCAAATGAAGATGAGTTTAGAGGGTGGGTTGGAAGAGACCATCCTTCATATTTGAAGATATGAAGGATGGGTCGGAGATGCTCTAACCCCGCGAGTATGAGAGGTTGGCGCTCCGGTCATGACGTTGCATTCCGTCGACCTTAAGGACACGTACTCGTCTCCGAGAAGCGTCGCAGCTTTTCTGAGAACGCCTACTTTGAGTAACTTTGGAAAGAGAAAATAGAGGTTAAAATTACAATAAAATCCCCCTACCATCTTCATTGACTTTTTTTATACCAAAAAAAAAAAAAAAAAACTAACCTATCACCCGTCCTATACACGGAATAATTATAGATATTTATATTTATTTTAATTTTTTTAATATATAAATTATATTTTTTAAGTTTTTTTATAAAAATAATTTAACAATCTTATCAATAACCATATTGTACAAGAGAAATTAAAAAAGCTACTGCAGTAACTATGCACGGGCTGTATCTATAATTATTTGTATGAGGGGATTTTAAATGCTAATCAGGAATTTTGACCAAATCAATAAATGCAGGCATATAGATTGGAAAAAGTTAATAAATACTGATCAGGGGATTTTGACTAAATCAATAAATGCTGAGTTTTTTTTTTTTAAATAAAAAATTTAGAAAATTAAGATTGAGAGATTGGAACTTCCACAAGGCTTGAGATTTAGAAACCCCATTTTTCTTAAGATATTTACAATTATTTATATATATGAATTGCGATTTTTAAATGTTTTTTTTTTCCTTTTTTATATTATATTAAAGTTTAATATTTTGATAATAATCATATGTGTTGAACTTTTTAAGGAATTAAATGTCTTTTTTTTATTATTATATTATATTAAAATTTAATATTTTGATAATAATCATATGTGTTGGACTTTTCAAGAAATTTTTTTTATGCTTATTCTTAATGCATTAAAATGTTATTATGAGGGATAATAATCATATGTGTTGGGACTTTTAAAGGAATTCATATGTGTTGGATTGTAAATAATTTTTTTTATGCTTGTTTTAATGCATTAAAGTGTTATTATGAGGATAAGACTTGGGGGTTGGGAGAAGTTAATAAATGTTAAGATTTTTTTTTTAAAAATCAAAAAATAAGAAATTTAGATTGAGAGTCCCACAAGATTTTGGATTAAAAATCCCTTTTTGCTTAATATATAGTATAGATTAAACTATATGAAAAGATGCACATAAGTAATATTATAAATTCATCTTTATCAATCCAAAATTATTTAGAAATTAATCTCTATTACACTTGTTAACACCATAAATCTGTAATTTTTATTATTTATATAATTGCAGGACACGTGGCATCCTCTTATTCATTTGGAAGTTAAAAGAAGTTATAGAGATGATGGAGAATATGAAGGATGAGTGGAAGGACAAAGTGGATGAGTGGAAGGACATGTGGCAAGACAAGATTGAAGATGGAAGAAATGGGTAGTTACTAAGTAGTTATTGCTGTATTTTTTCCTCTATAAATAGCCATTAATGGCTACATTGTAAAAGATCCAGAACTTAAATCAAAGACAGTTGATTTCAATATTTCTTGTCATTTTCCTTATCTTAGGAGTAGTTTAACATAGATTTATATTTCGAAGCATTTATTTTCATGCACTTCCTTTTCGAAGCATAGGAGTAGAGGTAAATAATTATCACATTGATTGTTCACTCAATCGTCTTTCTCCATCTCCCTTTCTTCTTTTAATTTTTCTTTTCACTACACTTGGCAATTTTGAAGTCCTCTTTGTTGAGGCGAAAGAACCGTCAACGCAATCGCTTGATAATTGGCTTGAATTTAATCTGTAAGGATTTTTCAATCCTTGCTGGCACGCTCGCATTTATGATATTTTCCTTCGTAGGAAAAATAAGCCAACAATTTTGGCACGCCCAGTGGGACAGCCAAGTGTAAGAAATGACAAATGATTTGGATTTCGCCATTCGAACTTGTCAGTTTGAAATATATTGGCGTGAAAGAAAAATTTTGGATCTTCAAGAAGAAATCCATTTTCTTAATGAAATATACTTTCATCCATTACAATATTATTTGGTGAAAGAAAAAAGACACCATTTAATTGGAGAAATTCATCAACTTGATATGGAAATTCGCCAATGGAATGATGAGTTATCAACTCTCACTACCAAGTCTTTAATTGAGGCTTTAATGGCCGGAATTGGTGAATTTTTTCAGAATTTTTCCATGGTTGAAAATAGCAAAAGCAAAGAGTTGATTTCATCAATGGCTCGGGGGGTTCAAGAGTCCGTTCTTAAAGAGCCAAGTAATGAAATTAACACAACGAAAAAGTATGTTCTTGAGTCAAATTTGGCTAAAAATGATGTTCCATGTATGACTCGGGGGGTCCAAAAAACAACTTTTAGAGAGTCAAATCATGAAAATAACATTCTTATGGGGGATTTTCATAAGCCATTAATGGCTAACATGGAAAAACAACCAACTTTGCCAAAGAATTATGAAAATCAATTCGGCGAAAGTCATGTTTTTAAACCAAACATGGTCAAGAATAATGAACAAGCCACTGTTCATGAATTCAAAATTTTTGACATTTTTCAAAATGTCAAAAAGTATAAATTTTCATGGTCACACTACACCATGACTTTTGGTATTCGAAATCCTTTTTGGATTTGTGGTTCACATCAAAATATAATTATGATGATGTGGCTAATAAAATTAACAAATTGTTCTTATGAGTTCGAAGTACTAAGAACAAGGGATGACCATTTAAAATGCATGAAATTGGCTAGAAAAAGCCTATGCATTTAAATAAGTGGTTGAGAATGGCTTATCTTTTCAAATTGATGGCCAGTTGTTTGTATGTACACAATCAAAGCATCGAAGACACATTCGAAGCATCAAGAGTTGTTTCGAAGGTTGATTACTTCACCTTCGAAGCTGTATAAATTCGAAGCATCAAGAGTTGTTTCGAAGGTTGATTACTTCACCTTCGAAACTGTATAAAGCTTTGAAAATTTTCGAAATGTGTCCATCTCTTCAAATATATGTAAAATGACAATTAATTAGTTGTCGAATAATGCCTATTTTTGGCATGATAAGTTGGTTCGAAGAACAACCGTTTTGGTGTCTTCGAAGAATTAATAATTGGTTCGAAGCATAAAATTAATATTTTCATTAATTATGTATGAACCAGAACATTGAATAACCACAATGTTGGCCAAAAGTTGCTTCGAAGGCCTTTTTTGCCATAATTTTGTAAGTTTCGAAGCACTCCATTTTGCATTAATAGCTTCGAAGAAACAATAATGGTGGTTATAAACCTTCGAAGCTTTGCCGAATATTTCCAAGGATGTAATTTGTCCTTTGTCGGCGCTTTCAACATTCGAAAGATGATTTTGGTCCTTTATACCACCTTCGAAGCTTGTTACTAGTCATTCGAAGCACTTCATTGGTGCTATTACATCATTCGAAGCACTTTATTGATATTATTCGAAGCATTTTATTGCTTAGATTAATCATGTGCTTGGTTCGGCCCTTCAAAAATTCAAATAAACATCATTTTTAAGGGCCGCGGGGGGTAATGTTAACACCATAAATCTGTAATTTTTATTATTTATATAATTGCAGGACACGTGGCATCCTCTTATTCATTTGGAAGTTAAAAGAAGTTATAGAGATGATGGAGAATATGAAGGATGAGTGGAAGGACATGTGGCAAGACAAGATTGAAGATGGAAGAAATGGGTAGTTACTAAGTAGTTATTGCTGTATTTTTTCCTCTATAAATAGCCATTAATGGCTACATTGTAAAAGATCCAGAACTTAAATCAAAGACAGTTGATTTCAATATTTCTTGTCATTTTCCTTATCTTAGGAGTAGTTTAACATAGATTTATATTTCGAAGCATTTATTTTCATGCACTTCCTTTTCGAAGCATAGGAGTAGAGGTAAATAATTATCACATTGATTGTTCACTCAATCGTCTTTCTCCATCTCCCTTTCTTCTTTTAATTTTTCTTTTCACTACACTTGGCAATTTTGAAGTCCTCTTCGTTGAGGCGAAAGAACCGTCAACGCAATCGCTTGATAATTGGCTTGAATTTAATCTGTAAGGATTTTTCAATCCTTGCTGGCACGCTCGCATTTATGATATTTTCCTTCGTAAGAAAAATAAGCCAACAACACTTTACATAGATTCTACATAAACTCAATACTACATAAATTAATCTTCACCATCCACGACACAATCACCTATCTAGAAAATTCTAGATGGATACGTGTGAACATCTATTTTAAATTCAATGAATTTATGTACGAAATATTGACAAACAAATTTGAAGAAATCCATTTTCAAAGAGAGTGTTTGGTAAATAGTTAAAAAATATTTTTTCAGATCTTTTTAATTTTAGGGACACTTGCCAATCAGTCTTAGTAACTAAAGTTATTTATCTACAGGTCATAACTGATAAATTTATCATTATAAAAATAAAAGACTGATAAATTTATCACTATAAATTTATTCATAAAACAAAAAGACTGATAAATTTATTCATAAAAATAAAATGTTAATAAATTTATTAATAAATTTATCAATATGACTTAATGGATAATAAATCTAAAAAATAAGAATTATTAGTAATTTTTTATTAATTTTAGTGATCTTTTACAAAGAAAAGAGGTGGGTGGGTCCCAAATCCAAATTTAGATTATTTTAAAAAATTATACATACAACTTGTTTTTGGCTATCTTCCCTAATAATTATGCTTTGATGACCTTCGAATAACGAAAATTACTTTTTTGGGTCAAAAGTTCTAGCAGTGGTTATTAATTTTAAATTGACAAATTACAAAGATAAAGTGCAAAGGTGATGCAATTAAAATTACATAAATCAAATTGATACAAGTACAACTATTGTAAAATTTGAGTCCTTTGAGATGTTAAGTTTTAGAAGAAATATGATTGTAATAACAAAAATTAATATTAGTTTGATGAAAAACTTTATGAGTTTAACTTTTAATGCTACAAAAAAAAAAAAAAAATCATTAATATGTAAATATTTTTTTTATTAATTCTACTGAACTGATATTTTGAGTTTAACTTTTAATGTTACAAAAAACAAAAAAAAACATTAATATATAAATATTTTTTTATTTATTAATTCCACCGAACTGATATTTTTTCTATTTTTCTTTTCCTTTACCAAATTCAAGAAACGATCAAGTGCTTGTTAAGAAAACTTTGCTTGGTTAGAATTTTTCAAAAACACTTTTCGAAAAATTTTACTTTCTTATTTTCCGTTTTTTTTTTTATTTTTACTGAATTTTTTTAATATTTTAAGCAATTTGTTTTTAATTTTTAGACACACCTAACATAAATATACCTAAAAAGTAAAAAAATTGTGAAAAAAATCTTTTAAAAATTTACTAAATACCAAAAATACAAAAAAAAAAACGAGAATTTAGTACATTTTTTATATTTTTATGTATTTATTAATTTTTTAAAATATTTTTTCATAAATTTTTTACTTTTTAGATACATCGAAGTAAGGTGTATCTAAAAGAGTAAAAAAAATGTTTAAAATTTAAAAAATATTCACTAAAAATAAAAATAAAAAAAGCACGAAAACTAAAAAATTCAATTTTTAAAAAACGTAATCCAAAAAATTCAAACCAAACACACTGATCCGGGAACATTTTAACATCTACTTTTTAGGTTAAATCAACTTTATCATTTGACATGTTCAAAATTTTGATAATCTAGCTTTGTTTGAAAAGTTAGGTTGGTTTTTTGACTTTTTAATTTTTTTGACTATTTTAATTGAGATTAAAAAGTTTGTTTGAATTGATTTTTTTTTGACATTTTTGATTTTTATAAGAGAAAATATAAAATGATTATGATTTGGATGTCACATTTTATTTTTATTTATTTATTTTTGACTAATTTAACTAAAACATTAACCCAACCTAATTGTTAAACGGCACCATATTCTAGGTCCATACAAATAAGAAATTAACATGGATTTTCAATAATATGCCATGATTATATTACCACAAATTTTCATTAATCATAACCCTTTTGTCTTGTTTTTGAACTATTCATGATTGACATGAACCTAAAGCAAAATGAAAAGCACCAAAATTACTTGTTACAAACACTTTCTATTTTGACCACATTTAAACACATTAGCCATCATTATATGATCTTGCTTTTACAAAGCACTTCCCCTTTTTGTGGATACAGTAACCAAACATGTCTTATATTGGTTGTCCATTAGTGCAGAAATTGGTGTATTTGTCCGTTTGGTATAGGAAAAGTATAACCCACAATTTTAAAAGCAACTTTTTCTTTTCTCATATTTATTTTTTATAAGATGATGATTAGTATATTAATAGTTAAAGCCTATTTTAAAAAGTGGATTAAAAATCACTTCTTAACTTTTAACCCACTTTCTTCTCTTACAAAAAAATTAAAAAATAATTTTTAATTATCTTTTCAAAACACCTTTAAATTAGAACGTAAGTCAATGCTTCTCTATAGATTCAAATTTGAAACATCATTCACCTTAGCATCTAAGTATCCTCCTCCCCGATGACATTTAGACAATTGACAGGGTCAATTAAAACAACTTTATTCATGCATATTAGGTTCCACAATTATTTTTTTAACACCTTTTTTTGTTAATTTGTTATCAATTTTTTTAAATTTATTTTTAGTAATAAGAAATTAAAAATAATTTTAAACTGTTTACTTTTAAGTTCTACTAAAATAGATAGACTTGAAATGTAAACATTTAAAAAAATAAAAATAAAAAGTCAACTAAAGATTAAAAAAATTAAAAAATTTAATTTTTACTTTTTAGATTCTTCTAAACTGGTTGGAGGTATTAAAATATAAACATTTAACACAAATTTTTTTAAAAAATTTATTAAAGAGAAAACAGTTTAGACAAAAATATGACTTTTTAGCTATTGCTAAATAGATAGAGGGAAAATGCATATTTTAATGTGAAAAGAATATAGATTGTGTTTTTTGGGATGCCATAGCACAAAAATAAAGATATATTATACTTTCTTTAGCGGTGGTACTATACGTATCAATTAGTTTATTAATATATGCTATGACATTGACACTTTAATATTATAACTTCACCTATTATACAAATTATAAAAATTTAAAACTTTTAAAATTATACCACATCATCCGTTAATATGCTAATTAACATATCAATTAATGCATATAGTAGGGGTGGTCACGGATTGGATTTGTGCAGTTTGTGATTCTATTTTGACCCATCGGCATCTATACGGTTTGGAAAAAAGTCAACCCGCAATCGCTCGCAGTGCGGATAGGGTTCACGGATGTGTAAGCGGTTTGCGATTTGGACTTTTTTCTTTAACAGTCTATGAAAAACAAATTCAATTAATCAAACAATGTTCTATAACAGATTCAATTTCAATTAACAGATTCAATTTCAATTAATCTAACAATCTAATAGATTCAATTTCATATTAAATTAAAATTCAATAATAGATTCAATTAATCAAACAATGTTCTGTACAAATCTATTAAGAACAACAACAAATTCAATTTCAGATTCAATTAAATAGAATCTAAACAGATTTTGTCAAAAATTCAATAACAGATTCAATTAATAAAACAAGGATTAATATCATTATCAAACACAGATATCAATAACAGATTCAATTAATCAAACAATGATTAATATTATCATCAAACACATATATCAACAACACATTCAAAGATCAAACAACAATTTTGTTTATAGTCCTTGAAAATTTCAAAGTTGAAGAGACACGATTAACAAACTGCATTAAAAAGAGAAAGGAACAGTAGGGACAATAAGATCAACTTCTCAAATACAAAGGTCAAATGGGGCAAAAACAAAATAAAAATCAATCTATACAATTGGATTTATCATCTGTCTATTCTTTCTCCAATAAAACATTTTTATGCTTGTCTACAACACTACATGTACATGTGATGTCAACATTCACCATTTTCTTCTCTTATGCTTCATTGGTGAGGTTTAAAAGCTCAATTTGTTTATATTATGTTTGAATCTTAAATTTGTTTAAAAAAAAAAAAAAAAAGGACCAATAAACAGGATAACCACTTAGAAGAGAGTGAACATAAGTGTAGAGTTTGAATATCATTTTTCTAAATTCAAAAATAAAAATAAAAATGATTTGATTCCTAGAAGACAACTGACCAGTTGAGACCCAAAAAAAAAAGTTGAATCTCACATTTAAGTTCTTCCTCTGATGGAGTGTTCTCTCCTTTGAATCTGTTGTGCATCTTGCGAGAAGAGAGACAGAGACAGAGACACAGAGACGTTTAGTTGAGAGTTGCCGAAGAAAGAGAGTCGATCTTGCGAAGGTCAATCGGGGGAAGAGAGAAGAGAGAGTG
Organism: Camellia granthamiana; assembly: GCA_036172215.1. NCBI lineage: Eukaryota > Viridiplantae > Streptophyta > Magnoliopsida > Ericales > Theaceae > Camellia > Camellia granthamiana. Next base: position 118,560,640 of record CM069908.1, on the reverse strand, counting down.
AGAGAAGATCTTGCGAAGATGGATCTTGCGAAGGTGAATTTTGCGAAGGTAGATTAGTTAATCGATGAATCAGGATCTTGCGAAGGTCTTATGAAGGTGGATCGGTGGATCGATCAATCGATCGATCAGTGAGAGTTACTGGAGAGACAGAGTATAGTGATTCCGGCTTTTGGGTCCGTCACTTGTTGTGTTCCAGACTCGGGTTGTAAAGTTCTAAATAGTGATTCATATATTGTTTTCCCTTTATTTTGGTTATCGGGTTATGGTTGTGTGTTTGGAACTGGTTGGGTGCGTGTTTTTCCAAACCTGTGATGCCTAGATTTTGGCTCTTCCGCTCGAGCGGCCATTCTTGCGCTCGAGCGGGATTTGTCAATTCTCAGTATTTTTGCAGTTTTGTAAATACTGGAAGAGTCCATTGGACGCTCGAGCGTCTAGTCTCACGTTCGAGCGGGGTCCTTCGTCTGCAAAACTGCTGGAAGAGCGTATCCTATGCTCGAGCGCCACTTTTTACGCTCGAGCGGAACTTCGTGTCTGACGCTTGAGCGTCACTTTCTACGTTCGAGCGGATTGCGTGTATAACAGTCCGTGAAGATGACATTTCAAATCACTTTTTCATATATATATCTCTCTCTCTAAAACTTCCCAAGAAGCTAGATCTTGAGTTTCTCTCTCTAAAACTCACATTCTCTCTTCGATTTCATCTAGATCCATTGATCTCTTTACCCTAGTGCCTTTGAGAAAAAGGTAGAGTGTTTCAAGATCTACATTTTGATTCGATTGGAGTTGGATTTCGGTGTCTTTGAGGTTTCTCCCTTACCTTGCTTGGTATTCTCTTCTTGAGGTAGGGATATTCTACACTTTGATATGATCTTTAACCTAGTTATTTGATGTTATGTACAAATTACGAGATTTTGGGAGTGTTTGGGTAAACCTGCTTGGATTCAAATTGAAAAGAGGGGTTTCTATGTTATATTACATAATTGATTATGGGACTTGGTTGTGAGCCTATCTCATGTTAAAATAGTTGATCTTAACTTTGGGGTCAATATTTGAAAAAAAATGGGGAGTTTTGCCGTAAAATGTTTGGAATAATTATTTTGTATAAATAACGAAATTGATATGAAGAATGTGAAATTGGGGAGATATATGAATGAAGGGTGTAGTTGGATTCTTTTAATCACTCACCTATGAAAATTTGATGAATTATCTGTTATAAAGATTGTATATCTGTTTAGAAATATCTGCATTGAACTATCGGTGGAGGATAGCTACGATTGTTGCAGAAATTACATGAGGATTAGGTAAATTGAAACTAATCACTTAAATTGTGTCATTGAGTATGTCAGTATAATAAGGCTTTGAATATGCATAGTTGATAGTCATTGAATATGACGATACTCTTGAATACATTGTACATGTATAAACATTTTGGGAGAAGAAATGGGATGTACTCCATTATTTGGGAGGAGATATGGGATGGACTCCATTGAAAATTAAGTTAGCCGAAGTGTCCAGGGTGAAAGTCCCGAAATCTTATTACCGATCCCGCGGACGAAATTTTCATAAAATGACAAGGTTGAAGTACTTGTATGGTAACCACTGAGTTGTAGTCTCGGTTGGGCTATTTGAAAATTATACATTTAGTATATGACTTGAATGAAATGAATTAATACGAAATGAATAAGTGGAAATGGATTGAGATGTAAGTATCAGTACTGAAAGGTCGTGGAAAGAATATAATTTGGTCATAAATATTGAATGTTTATCTGGCACTTATATTTTAGTTGAATCTCATATATTGTGTTAGACTATCTCTACTAGGATTTGGCTCACCCTACTTAGGAAAACCACTTTTAGGTATCGGTTACATGCTTCCTCAAAGGACGTAGCTTGGGAAGACTTAGTAACTGGAGGCTCTATTTTGTTGTTTAAATATTTAGATGTTTATCCAAGCCTCGGGCTTAATATGTACAGAGCATATGACTTTCTATTTTGTTGTAATCAAGTCATATCTTTGAAAGATGTAAGCCCGTAGGGCATTTATTTTGTTGTCTTTAAATGATGTTACATGCTATGTCAATTTTATTATGTTCACTTCTCTTATAAGTTGGATTATGTGTAATATTTTGGGGGCGTGACACAAAGTGGAGGTCGATTGATGAGTAAGAGAAAATGGAAGAACAAGAGAGATAGAAAGAAAATAAGTGAGAGAAGAGAGCTAGGGATTAGGATCAGGATTTGGTTTGTTTGGGCTGCACAACCAAAAATAGGATATAGATCATAGATGAACAGTCCAGGTATTTTCTAATAAATAAATAAATTATTCTAAGTGTGAGCGGGTTATGGCGGGTGCAGGTCAAACTCGCAATCCGCCCGCAACTCGAATAATTGTTATATTCCAAACTGTACCCGACCCTATTATGTTTGCGAAACCGCCCATATGTGTGCGGGTCGGTTTGAGTATGGCGGTTTGTGCGAGTCGGATAACCCGCTGTCCAACCCTAGCATATAGCATCATTCTTTCTCTAGAAGCATGTTTTGCAAAAGTGCTTCTCTAATAAATGTGATAAAAAATTGTGCTAATTTTATTTTTTTGGGTTTACAATTTTTATTTTTATTTTTATTTTTAAAAGGGGTTAAAATTCATGATTGTCTTGCTTCGCAACCAACATACTTTGTTAATGACATAGTAATGGTCATGGGTCAGGTTTGGAGTAAGTTTATAATAATTTGTCTCCGCTCGATATCCTATCGGTGGTGGGGCAAATTGGGAATGGTGGGTGCAGGATGGAAGGCAAATTAATTTTGAAAGTTGAAGAATAAGAATAGTAATAAAAATTATTGATAATACAGTATATTACATATTATGATTTATACTTAATGAGAAATATAAGATATAACATAAAAAATAAATGAGTAAATAATATTAAACATAATATTTTAGTATTATAATGAAAAAAATTAAATTATATATAAATATATTTAATAAATATAATTAAGGTGATGTTCAGATAGAATGAGACGGAAAAAGCAAAATCCATCCCACTCCAATTCTTAATAAGGGCAAGAAAAATGACCATCCCTATTAAATGCACATATCTAAATGACTTCTTCCATTTAATTCAATCAAATTTTTTTTTTAATATGGCCAAGGAACTTTTGTTGACATTTTGAGTAATGAATATCATTATTAAGGGATTGTTTGGGATAACTTAAATAAGTATATTTTTTATCTTTTTACGAAAAGATGTGTAAAAAAATAGAGAAATGATGTGATGAAAAAAAAATAAAAAGATGAATTATTTCTCATATGCCAAACTTGACCTAACTCATTCAATTAAAACTTTATTGTTGTTGTTGTCATTATTTATTTGTCTTAAAGGATTGAGCCTCCGTTTGGGAAGTGGGTTGGCTTTTTGGCTTTTTGGCTTTTTTGGCTATTTTAGCCTGGGCTTAAAAGTTTGGTTTGGGAAGGGCTTTTTGGCTTTTTAGCTTTTTTGACTTTTTTTGTGAGAGGAGGAGTGTAATGATTATGGATTGGATGTGATGTTTTGTTTTTTGTGGCTAAAAAAGCCTATTTTGTCTTATATGGCTAATTTAGCCAAAAAAGCCCAAAATTTTGCTTGCCAAACGGAGGCTGAATCCAATTGAAAACTTATTAATACATTGGTATTGGGATTGATAATTTAAAGTCATCAAATAAAGCACTTGCTTGGAAAGTTAGGCTGGATTGGGGCTAAAATAATCACAAAAAAATAAAATAGATTTTTTAGTTTAATAAAATAAAATGTCACTTTTAAATCATAATTATTTTATTTTGTTTATAAAAGTCAAAAAATCTATCCTAAATAAGATTTTTTAGCCCTAAACTAAGATATTTACAAAAAAAATTAAAAAATCAACTCCCATCCCAAATGAAACGAAAGAAATGTTTCTCTTTGTACTTCAGATCAAGAGGAAGGGTAGCTTGTCAAGTTGGTCTCTTAAATTATGAAGCAAAACCATCATATGGTGAAGTAGTAGGTCGGGGATTATTTATTTCAATTGGTTATTAGGTATTTGATTCAATCATCTTATTAAATTTAAATTTTAAACATCACATCAGTTGAATCTAACATAACATTAGAGCTTATAAATGAGAGTCCCAAAATATTTTTGTTTTGTTTTATTCTCCCTAAAAAATATACGAGGGAACTTAATTCCCCGAGAGTTAAAAAAAAAATATATATATATATATTAACTCCACCCAATTTACATACTCTGACTTTATTTGGGATATATATTGGCTTTTTAACTTTTTAATTTTTTGACTATTTTAGTTTGAGATTAAAAAATCTTGTTTGTGATGAATTTTTTAGTTTTTTTTTACTTTTGTGAGAAAAAAATGAAATGACTATAATTTGGATATGACATTTTGTTTTGTTGACTTTTTAACCTGTTTTATCTTTTTGTAACTATTTTAACATGATAATCCCTCCAACTCACATACCAAAGGAGTGCTCTATAAATTGAAATGCCTTTGAGGGTTCGTTTGGCATTGGCTATTTTAGCCAATTTTTTTATGTCGATACTTTTTTAACATGACTTTTTTAGTTTCGCATGATTTTTCTTTTGGAACTTTTTTGTTAACTTATTGATTTCTCAAACTTTGAGGTTAAGAAAATCACTTTTATTGCCCTATTGACAAAAGTGGGAAAAATAAAGGCTCCATTTGGTTTAGTTTTGAAATTATGATTCTTTTTATTTGAGTTGTGATTTGAGTGTGAAATTGTGAGTTGAGTTTTCAGTAATTGAAAATTTGTTTAGTTATGAGTTTTGAAAAATATTTTGAATTTTGAATTTTGAAAAGAGGAGATTGAGTTTACCCGGTCGTCTGCCCGGGCATCTGGCCGGTTGACCGGGACAATGCGATTTTTTTTTTTTTGTGCAATTGCAGCCTGTTATTTGAATATATATATATTTGTTTTAAATATTTTTTATAAAATTATTTTTTTTAGATTTTTTATAAAATAATTAACAATCCCATCACTAACAATTTTCAACACTATATCATCAAAAGAGTTTTGAAAAGAGTTTTTTTTTTAGTTGTGTGTTTGGTTATGAGTTTTGAAATTAAATTTTGAATTAAATTTTAAATTGTATATTTAGTGATAAATTTTGAAAAATGATTTGAAAATTTTGCCTTTAAAATTATGATTCCAAAGGCAAACTAAACAGATCCAAAATGAGGTAAACTGTTAATGCAAAATTTATTGTTAGTCACTCGATAAAGTTTACAATAAAATGAATAAAAAATCATGACCATCAATGCATTGAGGTTTTGAAAACATATTAGTTGAAATAATTTACATAATTTATTTTGGCAAACATAAATTATGTTACTGAAATTTGTTTAGATACTTATCAAATTCTGAAATTTGGTTGTCAAATGAAAAAGGGGATAATAATAATCAGCTTGTTTGGTTCTAGTTTTCAGAAAATTTTATTTTTTAATTTTTCGTATTTTAATATTTTCAATAAATTTTTTAATATTTTAAGCAATTTTTTAAAAATTTTTAGACACACCTAACATAAACACACTTAAAAAGTACAATATTTATGAAAAAAAATCTTTAAAAAATAAATACAAAAAAAATATGAAAATTTAGTACATTTTCGTATTTTTATGTATTTATTAATTTTTTAAAATATTTTTTTACAAATATTTTACTATTTAGGTACATCTAAGTAAAGTACATCTAAAAAAGTAAAAAAATTACTTAAAATTTAAAAAATATTAACTAAAAACAAAAAAACACGAAAAACAAAAAAAATTAATTTTTAAAAAATTAAATTCAAAAAACTGAAACCAAACGCACTGAGGCCTCGTTTGGGAACAGGTTAATTTAGTAACTTTTTGGCTCTTTTGCTAAAATATAGGCTAAAAAAAACTAGTATGCTTGGGATGACTTTTTGATTTTTTACAAAAAGATGTGCAAAAAGTAGAGAGAAAAGAGAATCTTTGACTTTTTGGTATGAGTTATTAATTTTTTGACTTTTTTAATAACTTTTTGATTAAATGAGATGGTTCCCAAACGAGGTCTGAATAATATTATAAAAATGGTACAATATTGATTTACATTTTTTTATTTTTCATTTATTTAATATTCTTCGAAATAAAAAAAATAAAACAAAAATGGCAGCTTTCATCATATATAAAAGGACAAAGTGGTCAAAGAGCCGAGGATAGGGGAGAGAGAACCGTTGGGAGAGCGTGACGACGTGGCAATCTTTCTTTCTGGATAAGCAAACAATTTTACGCATTTCGGCCTGTAGTCTCACATTCATTGCAAACGCGCCTTAAAATAAAAATAAAAAAATAAATTATGTTCACCAATTTAAAATTTGAAAAAAATATAATAAGTTATTTTTATCAAATTATATCAAATTTTGTTAGTAAAATTAAAACCATCAAAACTAATATAAATAGTACATATAGATATTAAAATAAACAAAGATAAATTTATATTTTAATAGGGTTTGACTCTTCTCAAGTTGTTCATTTTAATTTGAAGAATTTGGTCTTAGGAGACTCATTTTGGATCAATTTCAGTGATTCGAATTGTTTATTTTTTAAAACTAGTTGAGTAGAATATTCATAAAAAAAAATTAAGATGATCGAATATTGATAGTTATATATTTGAATCAAATTTATATTATAAAAAATAGATTGCTATTATTGAAATTATATTTATCGACCATTTTTTTAAAACAAATATGATTAAATTAAATAGCTACCAATGTCTAATCATCTTATTTTTACATGAATATTTTACTCAACAAGTCTTAAAAAGCGAAGGCTTGGAACATCAAAATCGGTTTCAAAATAGATCTACTTAAGTCCAAATACTCTCTCAGTAGGAGTGTAAAAATTGGTCGTGGCTTGTGGGCGGCCTGAAGCTCCCCTGCGGCCCGGGGTGGGCCTGGTCCCGAGCTCATGGGCCAGGGCTTGGGCTACCATTTTGAAGCTCGGCCTAGCCTGGCCCATCAGCCCGCTTAAAATCCACTTAAAGCCCAACCATCAGCCCAATGTCTTTTTTAGTAGAAAATAATAAAATTTTGGTAGAAAAAAATTTTAAAAAACAAAAAAAAATGGTCAGGCCCGCCCAAGCCCGAGTCCCGGCCCGTCTAAAGTCCGAATATCCCTGGGCGTGGGCCTGATTTTTTGGCCCATGGGCTAGTCCAAATTTTGGCGGGAGCCCATGAGGCCCGACATGGGCGGACCCGAGCCGGGTCTTACATCCCTACAATATGACAATTTAAAAGAAATCAAACTCATTTAATATAAAAGATATGATAATATTATTTTTTTATTCATATTGATGAATGAATTATTGATGAAAAGTGCTCTAACTGATATGTAAATTAAAATTGCAAAGGAAATTAAGATAATTATGTCAAAAATGTTGAATTAATTAAATTTTGGATAAATTATAAATACATTTCTTAATATTTGCTTAAAATATTAATTATCTCATTTTAAAAATTACATCACAACTCTTAAAATTTCTAATTACATAACAGATAATTTATTTAATTACTCAACTATTAAATCAATTAACAATTTTTACTGATATCAAGAATATATTTCAAGTAACAATTCTGCTAATTTCATTATTATCTAGAAATATAGGTAACATTTTTACCTTTTCTATCAAATTTTATTAAATGACAAATTCTAACCAAGAATGTTTATAATTTTTAAAATTACAAAAAAATAATTTATATTTTAAATAAGAAAAACACTATGATATGCATGTAATAACTAAAAAAAATATATAATTTTAATTTTTTGAGTTATAATTTTTTTTTAAAAATGTCATAACTAAACACAATCTAAAATATAGCTAAATAAATTATGAGTCATAATTAAAATAATATCATAATAAAAAAAAATTAGTCACAAGTAAAAAAAAATGACATAAAGTGTATATGGTTATCTTTTTTGAAGGATTTTAAATAAAATTTTTAAAATGCATTTATGATTTTAAATAAATTTTTAAAAATGCATTTATAATTTACTTTTATATTTTCTCCAAATTTGGTGGAGGTGAGGGTAATTAATCCTTTTTTTATTATTATTATTTTATTTTACAGAGAAAGAAAAAGCAAATATAAAAACTAAACTCGAACAGCTCTGAAAACGCAAACACCGATACGCAACTCCAGAGCCGTCGCGACCTTTCCTTCTTCTCCGAATTCCCTCTCTCTCTCTAAAAACACATATATTGATTGATTGTGTATATACATATCGGTTCTATATATCTATCTACAATTAATCGTTAATCGTTAAAGATTAGCAATTTAAACTGTTGTTGTAATCGGAGTTTGATGATGATTTCAATGGCGGTGGGAGTGGATTCGCCGGAGACAAGTAGGGTTTCCGGAGTTGCGATGGAGTTCCCGGCGACCGATGATACGGCGTCGCCGCCGAGGATGCCCCGGAGGCTTCGGAGGAGGCTTTTGGAGACCAAAACCTCTCCATCGACTGTCGAAGAAATCGAAGCCAAGCTTCGAGACGCCGATCTTCGTAGACAGGTCTCTCTCTTAAATTTTTCGTAAATTAATAATTAATTTTGATCGATCATTGGAAAACTTTTGTTCTTTGCTTTGCTTACAATCTTCTTGGCTCTGTTTGTTTGATTTGTGAGGAAGTCTAGAAATGTTTTTGTGTATTTGGTTGAATTGGTGTCTAATTAAAGAATAATTGAACGCAACTGAACTAGTTTTGTTTGGGTTCAGTTTAGGTAAGAGTACTAAATTAAGGAAACTATTATTAATTAAAAAAAAAAATACGATTCTTTTCTCCAGTCTGAATTTTGAAATTTTTTATATCCACTGTTTGGCTTGTGAGAAAGTCGAGGAAAAGGAAGGAAAATTATTGAAAATTTCAGAAATTTGTTTTCGGTCTTATTTTTTTTTTTAATTATAAATTATTATTATATAATTATATAAATAAATGAATTAATTATTTGGCTGATTTGGTTTCTATTTTTGTATTAAGAATTAGATAGATGTTGATCAAAATCAGAGCTTTTCCTTCCATTTCCCGGAAACCAAACAAATCGTTCGTTTCTATTATTTTCGTAATAATTCTCTTTTTATTATTTTACCTTCCGTGTTAGGTTAGAAGGTAGATGTTTCTTCTGTTTGAATTTTGTTCTGTACTTTTCCTTAGGTGCTCTTTTTCTTTTCTGTTTTTTTTTTTTTCACATGGGCATGTTATGTCGTTCACTGCTCTTTTTCACACACTCTCTCTCTCAAAAATAATTGCAAAATTTTGGATACCCCATTTTTCATTTGATTTTTTATTTTCTCTCTCTTTCTTCTCCCTCATCTAACTATATTTGCATTTTTTCCTCATCTAACTATATTTGCATTTTTTATTTTCATTGGATACCTCATCTAACTATATTTGCATTTTTTCCCCTTTTTAATTTTATATTATATAAGGTTAATTACACTAATAGTCTCTATAGTTTGGGACTTGTGTCACTTTGGTCCCTGACTTTTCAATTGTGACACATTTGACCCTGAATTTTGAATCTTGTTCCAAATAAAGACAATTGAAAGTATTATTAGATTTTTCAAGGGTAAAATCGTCAATTTGATAAAATATAAACTAATTTGACAAAAATAAATGTCAAAAAAATATTTTTAATTTTTTTAAAATTATTTTTATCCACCAATGATAAAATTATGTAAAATTAATAAAAATTACATGATTAATTTTTTAAAATTAATTTTACATGATCATCATCCAAACACATAATAAAAATTAATTTGGTAAAAAAATAAATAAATATCTAAAAGATTTATCAATTTTACATAATTTTGTTTTTAGTAGGTAGAAATAATTTTTAAAAATTCAAAAATATTTGTTTGACATTTATTTTTGTCAAATTAGTTTATATTTTATCAAATTGACAATTTTACCCTTGAAAAATCTAATTATATATTCAATTGTCCTTATTTGGAACAAGATTCAAAATTCAGGGTCAAATGTGTCACAATTGAAAAGTCAGGGACCAAAGTGACACAAACCCCAAACTATAGGGACTATTTGTGTAATTTGCCCTATTATATATATGTACTTTTTAGGCTGGGCCTTCATTTTTTATTTTTATTTTTTCTAGGAGGGGGAGTGATTGGTGTTTAGAAATGGAAATACTATGGAACACACCTTATAATAATAATAAAAAAATACTAGCATAATTTCATATTTTATTAGTTATAACTAAAAAAATGTCATAACTAAAACACAACCTGAGGAGAAATGGAAATACTATGGAACACACCTTATAATAAAGAAAAAAAAAACATAATTTCATATTTTCTTAGTCATAACTAAAAGAAATATCATAACTATAATAAAGTACTCATAAATCATAACTAAAATAATGCCATCACGAAAGAAGAAAATGACATAATTATGGTGCATATGGTACACCCTTTTCAGGGTGTGTATATTAGAATTCCCCTTAGAAATTTTATTGAGTTCACTTGTACTAGAAATTCGAGCTTATATTCACTTTATGAAAACTTTAATTCTATTAGTTCAATTTAAGTTAACATAATTTCACTTTTGCAATTTTGAATTTTTTGCAATTTAGGTCTTGTTGGTGCAATAATTTGTCTGTAAAAAGGGTTTCAAATTTTTTTTAATTGTATTCAATTCGTTGAAAATTATGACTTTGAATCCATTTTGCATTATGCAATCCATCCACAAAAAAAAATAATTATGTTGTTGAGGATTCTTCTGTTGTTATTTAGTGTTAACTTTTAACAACATCAACCTACCCCGAGTTTCACTGATCTTTTTTTTTTTTTTTTTTTTTTCAATTTTCTTTTATTTATTGCAGAAATTCTATGAGAACTTGTCAAGTAAGGCTCGTCCGAAGCCAAGAAGTCCTTCGCAGTCTTCATCCCATGAAGAAGACCTAGGACAGCGGCTTGAGGCAAAGCTCCAAGCTGCTGAGCAGAAAAGGTAATTTTTTATTGCATAGTATTTGGTCCTTAATTATAAGCTTTGAGTAATAATTACTGCTATTGGTTAGTCCTCTTGAAGAACGTTTTGTTTACATTTTTTGAAAAGCTTAGCTGGTTTATTGTTTGGGTGTTTGAAAGGTCATCCATGTCATTGCATAGGCCCTATCCCAAAATATCCACTTTCAATTAAACAATTTTATTTGGTCAAATTACTTTTGTTTGTGATGATTATAATATTTTTGTTTCAGCTTGCTACTTAATTTTCCCCCCCATGTTCATGGCATTCTTTTGACTTTTTTCCCCTCCCTTTAAAGGCTTTGAAGTTGTAATTGCACTCTACTTGTAATTCTCCAAAAGTTGTCCTCGTAAAGTTCTGTTTATTTTGTTTATTCCATGGAAAGTTCTGTTCAAAAATTCTTCATGGTTCTCATAATTTCTTATCCTTGAGAATGCAAAGTTAATTGAAGATTCCTCCCCCTCCCACACCATGCATGGCTTTGAGTGAAGACTAGGATGACTTACTCTGCTTATAGTAATGTACATATTCATAATTGACAGTTCACACGTACGCCTTTATTGTTTGGACGAACAGGTTGAGCATTCTGGCAAAGGCTCAGATGCGCCTAGCTAAGTTGGATGAGTTGCGGCAAGCTGCTAAAACTGGAGTAGAAATGCGTTTTAAGAAGGAACGTGCAGAGCTAGGTACAAAAGTGGAGTCACGGGTTCAAAAGGCTGAAGCAAATCGAATGCTTATTCTTAAGGCTTACAGGCAACGCAGGGCCACTCTGAAGGAGAGGACATCTCAATCATTATTACGGAGGATGGCTCGAGAAAATAAGTATAAGGAGCGTGTGCATGCTGCAATTTCCCAAAAGCGTGCAGCTGCTGAGAAGAAGCGATTAGGGTTGCTGGAAGAAGAGAAGAAGAGGGCACGTGCTAGGATGCTGCAAGTGTGCAAGATCGCCAAATCTGTATCCTACCAGCGAGAGATTGAGAGGAGAAAAATGCAAGACAAGTTGGAGGACAAACTGCAAAGGGTATATACACATAATAACATTTTCCACCAAATTTATCACCATTTTATGGCGCTTGCTTTATTTTTTTTACTTGTGGAATTTGATATTGAAATAGGCGAAGAGACAAAGAGCGGAATATCTAAGTCAGAGAAGAAGGCTTCATAACTCTGTTCATGTTGATTGGAATATGCACAAGCAGGCTGACCGCCTCTCTAGAAAGTTGGCAAGGTATACATGTTCTATAGATGACCAATCATTTACCTTCAATATAATAAATTTCATAGTGTTTCTGTGATTTCATAATGATTCATTGTTTTAAAGGCATTCCTGCCTGATCAAGCCATATATAGCTGTCCTATGAGCCCTAACTTTTACGGTGTTATTTACTTGAGGGAACTTTCTAATTTTGTTAGCTCTATTTGTTTATGTTGATTTGGATTTAAATAATGCATGTATTGCAGTGTGAATAACAAAAAAGGATTCATGCAGCTGACCTCACTTAATTGGGACACAAAGCTTAGTTTGGTTTGGTTTAGTTGGTTTATATATTTTAGAGTGAATGACAAATAGTAGTAATGCAACCACAGGTTTAAATTGAACAACAGCTATAATCAATTTCATTGGGGCTATCTGATTTTCGAAGGGGAAAGCGAATATGTTTTTTTATTTTTATTCGCACTGTGGCTGAACCTTTTTTATTCCAAATACTCTCACATGCATGACTTTGGATTCGTAGTTAATTATTTTAAAGTTACTTAGAATTTTAGTTGGATATATAATAGAGCCATGGTTTTACTTTGGTGATTATTATGCTTTGTAGGTGCTGGAGACGTTTCGTTAAGCTGAACAAGACTACCTTAGATTTGGCAAAAGCTTATGATGCTTTGAATATTAATGAAAGATGTATGGAATTGATGCCATTTGAGCAGCTTGCTCGTCGTATTGAATCACCTGCTACCCTTCAGACGGTAAAAGCTTTACTTGACCGTCTTGAGAGCCGCTATAAGCTGTCAAAACCTGTTGTTGCTACCAGTAATCCTTCTAGTTGGGATGACATTGACCATCTTCTTAAGCGAGTTGTTTCCCCAAACAGGAGGCGTACACCCAGGAAATCACCTACCCAGAGCAAAGATGCCAAGAGACCAGTGTCTGTTAGAGAAGTTGCCAAGAGTCCTGTTAAATTGTCAAGGTACCAGGTGAGAGTTGTGCTATGTGCTTATATGATACTGGGCCATCCAGATGCAGTTTTCAGTGCCAAGGAGAACGTGAAATTGCTCTGGCCAAGTCTGCTGAAAAGTTTGTTCGAGAGTTTGAGTTGTTAATGAAGATAATACTAAATGGGCCTATACAGAAGTCTGATGAAGTGTCTGACCCTGAACAATCAAGACGTTTGACCTTCAAGTCTCAGCTTGCAGCTTTTGATGCGGCATGGTGCTCCTACTTGAACAGCTTTGTCGCGTGGAAGGTTAAGGATGCTCAGTCGTTGGAGGAGGATTTGGTGAAAGCTGCCTGTCATCTTGAGCTGTCTATGATCCGGAAGTGCAAGATGACTCCAGATGGGGATAGTGATGGTGATCTAACACATGACATGAAAGCTATTCAGAAACAGGTTTTATTCCTTACCTCCAAAGAATTCCTTTCAAGCAGAATCATTATACCCAGTAAATAAAATTACACAACAAAATTTAGGTAGTTGTAATAAAGTTGGTAAACGTATTGCTAAATAAATTATTCTTTTCGAATCTTTTCATACTGATTTTTTTTTTCTTTTATTATGCTTGAAGTGTTTCCAATATGTAACCATAAAAGTGCATTTTATTAATTTTTTTCACGTGAAGATGGATGTAATATAGTGCGTATCACTGATTGATTGCTGGGGTGGGGTGCTGGGAGAGGTGCACTCAATTCATGCTAACCACTGGCAGTATCTGCATAAAGTGGCTACTTTTAAGAATTGAACATACATTTTCATTTGGAAGCCTAAGATTTTAACATTTGCGCCAACGAGTGTTTAATTTTGTTCTCCCACTGATGTGACTAATGGTCTATTTGGTTACTTCTGTTGACAGGTCACTGACGATCAGAAACTTTTGAGGGAGAAAGTGCGTCATCTCAGTGGAGATGCTGGGATTGAACGAATGGAATGTGCTCTTTCTGACACAAGAACCAAATATTTCCAAGCAAAGGAGAATGGAAATCATCATCCAGTAGGGTCTCCCCCAATCATGCATATTCCATCTCCAAACCCACCTGTTTCCCCAGCTTTTACGTCTATTTCTGACTCAGATAAAAGAGGTAGTACAATCGAAGGTATTCAGAAGCCACGTCCTGTTGTTCGCTCCTTATTTCAAGATGACTATCGTTCTCCACTCAAAGAAGTCAGTTCATCTGCTTCTAGCAGCAGTAATGAACCAACTCCATGAGTCTGACAAGAAGTTGGCCATGGAGAATGAGTTGATGGTGAATGAAGTTCTTCATGAGCTTACATTTGCAGATAGTTTGAATGTCACTCCTGAAGACCAAAGCAGCATGAAGGTTAGTATATTGTCTTGATTATTAATTTCTCCTATAAATAAATGACTGCTCTCATTTTGAAATTTTGAAATTTTTATATCTATATCTATACTATAATATGAAGCCTACACCTGAGTTGGTGTAGACATAGACACGTCTCGTTTTTTTACAAAGCATAATGGAAATTTTTTTTACAAAGCATAATGGAAATTGTGTCCATTCTCTGTGAGTGGCCACATGTTTGAGTTTGATAAGTTGACATTTTCAGCTGTTCGTATGGACTCAGTTCCTCATTTCTTTACCCTGCAGGCAAAGATAAAAGAGACAATGGAAAAGGCTTTCTGGGATGGCATCACAGAATCTATGAAACAGGATGAGCCTAATTATGACCGGGTTGTTGAACTAATGAGGGAAGTGAGAGATGGATTCTGTGATATGGCTCCTCAGAGCTGGAAAGAAGAGATTTTTGGAGCTATTGATCTGGACATTCTCTCTCAGGTAGCATGCTCAATCACTTTTTCTATTGTTGCGGCCAAGATTTATTCACTCTTTGTAGTGTACATAAAATACACAATTTA
This sequence comes from Camellia granthamiana, assembly GCA_036172215.1. Taxonomy (NCBI): domain Eukaryota; kingdom Viridiplantae; phylum Streptophyta; class Magnoliopsida; order Ericales; family Theaceae; genus Camellia; species Camellia granthamiana. The sequence goes on along the minus strand of CM069908.1, from coordinate 118,545,504 downwards.
TTTTCCTTTTTCTTTCCTCAGGTGCTGAATTTGGGTAAGCTAGACATGGATTATCTTGGAAAGATTCTGGATTTTGCATTGATCACTTTGGAGAAGCTTTCTGCTCCAGCGAAGGAGGATGAACTAAAGGTTGCCCACCTGAAATTGCTGAAAGAACTAGCTGAGATTTGTCAAGCTGGAAATGGATCAAACCAATCATACATTGTTGCGTTGATCAATGGTTTGCGCTTTGTCTTGGAGCAAATACAGGTATTTGTCTATGCCTTCTCTATTCTTTATATTTATATTTCACTCTATTGCATATTGTGCAACAATGTGGTAATAATATTTCCCTGGGGGGTGGCATTGTTGCAAGAATGAATAATGTAACTTCATAAATCATAAACTGCAAAATTAGCCCATGAGAGCATAACTGGAAATTGAATTTCATAAATTTTGGAGATCAAATTCATCACAAGTAGGTTGTCTCAGATAAATCTAATGTAAAATAAATTAAGATTATAAAGAAAACCAGGAACAACACTATATGATCAGACCAACTTTGTTTCTTAATTTGGAGAATCTTCTTTACGAGCCACAACTCCGGTAGGTAACCACTTAAAAGAGTGATTCGTTTAACAAGCCATTGCCATGGATGCATGGGAATATGTCACATACCCTTATTTGTACATTTTCTGTATAATTTGTAGCCTGTGCATGAAAGCGATTGTTACACTTTTCCCGACAGGCACTCAAGCAAGAGATCAGCAAAGCACGTATAAAAATTATGCAACCACTTCTAAAGGGGCCTGCCGGTTTGGAGTATCTGAAAAATGCTTTTGCCAAACATCACGGACCTCCCTCTGATGCCTCTACTGCTCTACCTTTGACAACGAGGTGGCTTTCGTCTGTGTGGGATAGCAAAGATCAGGAATGGCACGAACACACAAATGCACTCTTGGAATTGACAAGGAGTAATGAAAGTTCTTCTCAGAGGCTTCTTCTTTCCACCACACTCAGAACTGGTGGAAGCACAGTCAAAACAAGTGGAAGCCAACTGACTTCAGTCCCTTCTACCAGCAAAAATGCAACAAATGCAACAGGTTTAAATGTTATACTCATTTGGGGTCTGTTATTTACTGATATTGTTGTTGTTTGAAATGAACTACTGGTACACAACGTGATGTACATACATTTAACACTGGGACTATGTTCTTCTGTTATAGGATCAGATAATAAACTAGAATGCAAGGGAGAGAAGGTTGATTTGTTAGTGAGGCTTGGCTTGTTGAAGTTAGTGACTGGTGTAGCTGGGCTAACACAGGAAGCTTTGCCTGAAACTCTGAAGCTCAATCTCTCTAGGCTCAGGGCTGTTCAAGCCCAACTTCAGAAGATCATTGTAATTTCTACGAGGTATGTGAAGTAGATCCCCCCCCTCTTCCAAGTAATTAGGATACATTGTAATTAGGATACATTCATCTTTTTTAATTTAGTAGTGTGCTATGCAAACAAAGATTTATACAGAATTTTGATCGAAATTGATGTGGTAGCCTTAGGTAGTACTATCACTTTAAAAACAAATGCCCATCAGCGTGACTTATATTTTCAAGATTGCTATTGTCACATCACATCGTTCTGGCATGAAATTCTATATGAATCACATTCTGTTTAAAATTCTAGTTCCTTTTGGTAACAAAGGTTTCTGGCCAATTTTATCATTGTCTCACTGATGCGTCCTTTCTGATTCGCTTAATCTGAGCAGCATTCTAGTTCTTCGGCAAACTCTCCTCAGTGAGCAGATAGTACGCAACCCGGCAGACTTGGAAAACATAATATCGAGCTGTGTTAAGCAACTTTCCGAGCTTCTGGACTCCGTTGAGGACGCTGGAATCAAGGAAATCACTGAACTACTTGGTACATTTACACAAGGTGATGACAAAACCGGTGACACCATAAAACTCGAGTCCCGGAAGAATGTTATGGCGAGGTTGTTAATGAAAAGCTTGCAAGCCGGGGACCCAATTTTTGTTCGGGTGTCCCGTGCTGTTTATTTAGCTGTTAGAGGAGTTGTTCTTGGGGGAAATGGGCCGGGAGGAAGAGCATTGGCAGAGATGGCACTCCGCCAGGTGGGTGCAGCTTCTCTACTCGATATGGTGATGGGATCTAGTGAAGTGGTGTTGGTAGCGGCTACGGTGTCCTGCGATGTCCATGGCCCATGGTATGTTCATTTGATTGAGAAGATGTGATGGTGATGGGTTAAACCTAATAAATCTTTTTTAGGTCCACTTTGTACATTTTAGTTGTTGATTCTTCTTATCTTGTATAAATTGAATGGTAGATTTCTGTCTGTATATGAAAAAAATGCTCTGTTACTTTGTACTACGACTACTACTATTACATGTGTGGAGTGCAAGTAAATTAGTGTATAAATAAACTGATGATTAATTGCTATAAACGGCTTCTCTTGGTGTTTGGATTATTGGTTTCTTCCAGATTTCTTCTTTCTTATGCATCTGGGAAAAAAATTATGACTATTTTTCATGGATGATAATGGGATAATTAAAATGACACTGGTGATGCTCAGAGGTCTCTCAAGGTTCAAATTTAAATTTGAGAGACCAATTTAGGCCATGCTTGATCTGCGGGGAGGGTTGGGCAGAGCTTTTTTTTGTCTTTTGTTTTTGAGTAAATTTTATTTTGCACCTTCTACTTTGAATTCATTCAAGTAGTTCCATTTGTCTAACGTCATTTCAAAAACTAATTGGGCCTTGTTTGGAAACATGCTAATCTAGTAATTTTTTGACTATTTAATTAAAATATGAGCTAAAAAAAATTAGTATGTTTGGGATGATTTTTTGACTTTTTACGAAAAGATGTGCAAAAAGTAGAAAGAAAATGAAATTTTTGACTTTTTGATATGGGTTGTTAACTTTTTTATTTTTTTAGTGACTTTTTGACTTTTTGGCTAAAAAAATCACTTGCCAAACGAGGCCTTAGAATAACTACTTGACGATATTACTTATATTTAGCATCCATACAGTTTTATCAAAATTTTATTTGTTTTGACAATAGACTAAAATAGTTAAAAATAATTAATTTTTAAAGGGATTTCTATTTACACGCCATGAATCATTTCAGTATATACCAATTATTTAAGAGTATTTTGAGAAGATGGTTAAAAGTTAATATTAGCAATCAATTTTCTATTTCTGCTAAAAAATTATATGAATGGAATATTAATAGTCTTAGTCAAAATCAAATTTTACAAAAATTAAATCATATGTCCATAGTTGTAAATAGTTACCTTAGTAATTATCTTGATTACACTCAACCGGAAATAGTCTCCCTACTTATATCTGGATTTACAGGTATGCTCAAATCTTGGTGGGATAAATACCTAACTTCTGATACATGTGAAAGTATTCAACATGCTCAACAATTAGATGAAAATGATTTCCCAGCTCATTTTTAGCTTTTAACCAAATTTTTTGACTTTTTTAGAAAGTGATTTAGGAAATTGATAAAAAATTGCTTTTGTTTTTTTTGGTTAAGGTTTTTGGCTTTTTAAAAAAGAATAAAGGTTGAGACCCCCTTTAGCCTTGATTGGTCAACTTTTTTTTTTTTTTTTTTTTTTTTTTCACCCAATCCCCAACCTCCATGTGTGTGAGAGGGTTGTGGGGGTGAGTGTTTTAAGAAGGTCTAAATCAATGTCCTTTTAAAAAATAATTTGAGAAGTTAGTAAAAAGTTACTTTTGGCTTTTTTTTGTTAATATTTGTTTACGATGTCACATTACAATAAAATGACCAAATTACCCCACCTAATTTAAAAAATTTACATTTTCATTCATGTAAACAACATGAAGAATATAATTATAATTTCACAGATAACTTTTTTTAGACAGTCCCAAATGACTTTTATATTAAAAAAACCAATCTAATTTTTTTAGACAAGCTGTAAAACACAACTTTTAACCAAAGTTTCCAAATAGACCCTTAATACACATGATAATTTTTAGATTATAAAAATATCTCAATTCACACCCTAACTTGCACTTTTTAACCTAAGCTAATAAGCTGAGAACGCACCACAACACAATACAAGACCGCGTAGACAAACAGAGGAGTTTTCTCTCACGAACTAAGCAGACAAACGGAGACTTTCAATCAGCCGGCTATAGCTGTAATTTGTCCAGCAAGTTTCATCTCTGATGAAGAAACGATCATCATCTCGTAGGTCATCTAACGACCTGCGATTCTCACCTAGGCTATGGTGTGTAAAGAGAGGTGTGTAAAGAGACTTGTGTAGTCGATAATACAATCCGTTCCAACATTGCTACATTTGGGTGAGTACAGAATTCTACAAAAATTTATACAAAAATCAGTTTTAGTATTGTTTATAAATACATAGTTAAAGAAACTTAGGGGTTGTTTGCGGTGTCCTAAGTGTATTTTTTTGTCCTTTTGCACTAAAAAAAATTGAGAAAAAAAATATGAATATTTGGGTTAATTTTTTGACTTTTTATGAAAAAATGTGTATTAAAAAATTATATAAATTAGTGTGGAGAGAAAAATTAGGTTTGAGAGTTGTGCAGTCGTAATTTTAGACTTTTGGTGGATAGTGATAGTTTTTTAACTTTTTGAATAATTTTTTGACTTTTTAATTTTTTTTCAACTTGCCAAACTTGACCTTAATACGTTACAAATTTATATTTGAACTAGACCGAAATGCTTAATTTTTTATGTATGGATAATATTTGATCAAATATAAATAATTAAATATTTTATAAATTTTTATGTATGAACATTTTATAAATGCTCAGCTCTGATTGTTTGAATACATAACGAATAAAACATCTTCCATACGAACAAGACAAACAAAAAAATAAATTGACCTTTTCATTGTTGTATTGTTCCAAATCAACAATCTGAGTGTCACCTGTTATGTGCAATGTTTCAAAATGAATTGATTCCAATATTCTTAAAATCACAAATTTTCAAAGTCAAATGTTTTGAGTTTAGATCATTTTACTTTTAGTTATTATTATCATATAAATTTATTAATTAAATAATATGTAGTAAGAGAATTTGTAGTGTATAAATAAAACCTCCCATTTTCAAAACAACTGGTCTTCCCATTTTACTCTTTTAACACCCTAATACTTTTATTAAAAAATATTCACTTCAGCGTCTTAATTTTACTTCAGACATTGTTACAAGATGATGGGCCCAATTGGAACTTGACTCAAAGTTTAGCGATTGATTGGAACAATAAAAAAGTCAGGAAAGTCGGGGCAAAATGAGATTAAACGTGAAGTACAGAGGTGCAAAATGAATTTGAATTTTTCCCTTCTGGCAACCAATCCAACCTTTCAACTTAGATAATGCTCATTTCAGTCACATTCTGAGAATCAACATTTTGTCCAAACTGGAACTGGGGAAGCAATGAAACAAGTTGTCAAAAGGCAACATAAAATATATAATACCAACAATGATATATACTTACCAACACTCAGCAAAGACATTCCCTTTACAAAAATTACATTAGACTGCTCTTTGCCTCCCATTTCATCAAAAGAAGAAAAAAAAGTAAAAAAAATCATCAACTGCCGATGCATGTTTTACTGAATTCAGGAAACTACCACAAACACACCAGCATCATCCACGTTTGAACACAACTGATTCAATTGTTTCAGATAATCGGGGTATGATTAAACGACTCTCAAATTGCCAGTCACGTGGCGTGCCGTAGAATTGATTTTGGGTAAATTTTACAGAAAACAAATATACAAGGGGTGCAACTTACAATCTCATCAGTCTGGGCGTGATCACAATCCTCTTTGAATTCTGAGGGGAAATTGTGTCACAATTGTATTGGATATTCAAGTCTCGTCAGGTTGGGCATCGGCAGCCAACTGCCTCACGCGTCGCAATTGTTGTCGTCTGCGGCAGAGGCCAACTATATACAGGATGAGAACCAGAGCAATGGAAATGTTATCAAAAAAGTTTATGGCATCCATACGACCTGCAGAATATGAGCTCATCGCTTAATGTCATATGGTAACACATAAATAAATGCACAGGAAACAAAGACGAGAAAACATTGGTGTTCAAATGCTAAAACACGATGAAGGTGTCCTGCTAGCCGACTGGTATAGATCCTCATGATAGTTAGCTGTACCACTACTGGAGAATCGGCTTCAACCTTCAGCTGGGCTGAGCATGGCTTAAAATTATGGGTAGGGGTGTTCAAAAAGCCGGTCAAATCATAAACATAAACCGACGCTCAGTTTGATTCCGGTTCCAAAAAATTAAGAACCATTGGCTATGGTTTGGTTCACAAAATTAAGGCCTCAACGAACCAAAACATAATCAGAAAGGAAAAGAAAAAAAAAAAGAAAAAAAAAGCAGCACCATATTTGGCTTAAATGGCACCCACCCATGTGATCAGTTCATCTTCTTTTTTTTCCCCAAACAAGTGACATGATTGGCCTATCTGGAGATGGAAATTCAAAAAACTATCTTGACCACATGATTGTGGGTTTGCCCCCAACCATATGATGATATAAACAAATTGAAGGTCCCACAACTTGAAATTTGTTCAAGCTCTTCAAGTCAACTTCACTTTTCTACCATCTAGAAAGCACGGATACGGATACGAAGTACGGATACAATACGATACGGATGTAGCGATACAGCAAAACCTAAAAAAGTAAGATACGGGTTCGGCTAGGATACGTTTGTAAAAAATAAAAAAAATAAAAATTATTAGTAGTAAATTACACACATAAGCTCAAAAATGTTGAAAAACCACAGTAATTTTATGATGCAAAATGCTAATATTTAAGAATTAGGTATTAATTTAAGACAGTAGCTAGTTTAGTTTTTAAATTTTCAATAGGTCTTGCAAATATTTCATTTCAATATCAAGTCTAATATGTTGATATTATAATATCAAAATAATCAACAACTTGACCCTATACTTTTTCCTTTTGCACTAATCAAAAATATTACATGCAAGTTTATTTGCTTATTTATTTATTGATATTTAATTTTACTATTGTTATATTATCTTATTAATCCTTACTTCTATGTGGTTATAGGGGACATGCATGATATAATGAAAATATGTCAATTTGATGAATTGTATTACTTTAGCTTACTATGTTACTTTTATAAAAAAAACTAAGCAAAGTATTGTAAAAATATTCTATTTATCCTCGCAATTATATTATATTATGATGTTATGCAAGAAATGATATAATTATAATTTTGTAAAAGGAGTAATATGTGACTTGAAGCATTTGATACTTCAAAATTAATTAAGAAGTATCCGATAATATGTGACTTGGAGCATCCGATTCTTCAAAACTAAGTATCCAATACTTTTAATAAGTATCTGACGCGTATCCGTAAGTATCCAAGGAGTATCGGTATCCGATACGGATACGTCTTCCTATTTGAAGTATCTGTGCTTCATAGTCTACCATATAGAGATGGCAATGGCGGAAATTTACGACCCACTTATTAACACCTCTTGATCTTTTATTTAGCTTATAATAAATTTGCTCATAAACAGTTTGGGTTCTTGGGTTCACCTGTTGGAAGGAAGTCTACAGGGCTAACAGTATAGAGGGCACCCAGCAATATCTGCAAACAAAAACAACAATCAAAATCAGCTTGATAAAACTAAGCAATGAAATCAATGTTTAATAGGACTTGTGGAACATCATAGAGCAGTTTATGTCAGTCAAAAGATCAAGTTACAGCATCTAAGGCTTTCATAATTGGGATTTGGGAGTCCTAACTAATCGCATCCAACTATAAAAAGAATAATAAGAACCACATTGCACACTTCCTGATAATTTGTTGCAAGGGTTCTGTTGTAAGTTCGGTACAAGAAGTACATTGTTCACACAAGCAGTTTCATATGTTGCTTAATTTCTGGTTCAAGGGCTCATTTACTTTATTCATAAAATTAGAAACATCTATGAGGTTAAAGTCTCATCTCCTAATACTTTCAGCAATATATGAATATGTAAACCTAATAGTTCATTGTCACCGCCAGAAACCTAAGAAAATATTTAACTCATTATGGCAACGTCCGTTCTTAGACATCAAACTCTTCTTAGATTAACAGAATCTGCATGAATAGTTTGTACAAATCTTCAAAACATGCTACTTACTTTTTTGTTTTTATTTTTTACGCTAGATGTAGAATTTTAAGTATACATCACAACTTGATTCAATTAAGACTTGGGAAAGAAGAAATCACCTATCGGTTACACACATCTAGAGACATTACATTACAATGCAAAATTTTCAAAAATAGATAAAAAAATAATAAATAAATAAATAGCTTCTTGTATAACTTCTGATTTGTCCAACTATTGGATGAACTTAACTGCAAAAAGCCGCACTTTAAAAAGGTGATTATCAGCCGCATCAGGATCCATCATCTCACGAAATATTCTCTTGATAAGCAATGGCAACTCACGCATTTTCTGTTTGAGAAAAAAAGGCATAAAAAATATGAATTGCGAAAATTACTTGAAGCATGATCGGCACAATACGTTAGAAGCATGCATGAGGTAAAGGCTAGTAAAATCATATCTTGTTCCGTGCCCCCATTAATTTGTCAATTTTGAAGCTTTTCCAGCTACAAAATATATATGTATAAAAAAAAAAATGGAACTACAAAATACAGCCGTTGTTTCCACAAGGGCATTTGGTTGGCAAAAATATGTGACCAGACAACTTATTCAACTTACAACACTGATATTACAAACATGGAACTTATGGGGAAAAACTATCCATAAGAAAATTACTTTAGATATAATAAATTAAATGCATATATAATAAGGACCAACATATGATATAATAAATTAAATGCATATAAGTGCACATATCACTTTAGATTAGACAATCCAACAATGATAAAATTTAGAATCACCGTTATTAGAAAAATCAAATTCCAAAAATCCCAACTATCCGTATAGAACCCTATAATATAGTGCATTTCAATGAAGAAGAAAAGAGACTAAATATACTGTCTAAAAACAATACCACAAACAGATAGATATGCCATACCCACCATAATCAGGCCAGATATGCCTCCAACAAAAATACGGTTATACTTCCGCACATTTTCCAGAACCTCAACATCATGGCGGTGGTCAAATGATGCCTCTGGTATCAACCTGGTAATCAGCTTAGAGCACATAGGGCACTTGCAAGGTTGTAGTGCTGCACCATGGTTCCAATATTGCAAAATGCAATCAGCTGTATGAGGAAAACACTAACCTCAGTAAATCATTTCCAAGCAAAAAATCCAACTCCATGATAAAACAATAGAGCATTAGTCATTTTCAACATGTACTTATAATTTCGCTTTTATCTCCTAAACTATTGTCATTTTTTTCTATTTCATCCCTACACTATCAATTTCATCCATTTAGTCCTTAGAGTTTCTAATTTCAAATCATATAGAGATTGCCCGTCCAAATCAGTAATGGTAGAAACCTAACCTAATGAGCAAAAAGATAATTTTAATCTAAATCATGTAACCAAACACCCATATTCTTACTCATTCTATATTAGATGACTTATATCCTACAACCAAAAACTCATCTTCTTCTACACTGCTCATATAGTATAATTGGAGATAGCCCGTCCAAATCAGTAATGGTAGAAACCTAACCTAATGAGCAAAAAGATAATTTTAATCTAAATCATAAACCAAACACCCATATTCTTACTCATTCTATATATTAGATGACTTACATCCAACAACCAAAACTCATCTTCTTCTATACTGCTCATTTCAAAATGGTGAGTAAAAAAAAGTGTTTGGTTGTATAGTTTCAGTTGTTCAAATTTTTAAATGATCTATTTACCCATCAAATTAGACTTTCATGGTAACTGATTTGGACAACCTGCTCCAATTGGACCACATTATTTGAAATTAGAAACTCTAAGAAATTGATAATTTAAGGATGAAATACAAAAATGAAAAAAATTTAGGAAATAAAAGTGAAATTAACCCTAAAAACATATAGTTCTTGAAAGTACATGATAAACTGAAAGAGGATCATGTCCTAGTTGAGAGTAGCTCTTTCCCTGAAGCTAGAGTCCTTAAAAATCCCATAATAATAGCACAAAACAAGGCCAGCAACTAAAGCTCAACCAAAACTGATACCAGCAAAACAATGGTGATATCTGTTGTGATGACTAAACGTTTAAGATAACTCTATCACAAGAAACTACAGATCGAATACAGGGAGAGGAAAAAAAATGACATTTCCTTCAGAAACTAGAAGCATTTCGTAGGTTCTTGATTGTTCTTGGGGAAATTACGGTACAGTGGTGATTTAAAAAAATATTTACACATACATGAAAAAGTACAGAAAAATATTCTCACCAATAAGTACACCAAGACATATTGTAACTATCTAGGCATATTTTGCACTCTCTGATGTATTATCTCTCCTGATCAAATAGCCGTAGTCGAATTTCTTGCTTTCTCAAGTCTCAAAGTAACAGAAAAAGGCCACAAGGTTCTTCATTCAATTATGGTTGTTTTCTAGTTAATTTTCCTACATTTTCTAGAAAACCAAACAAGTGTTCACTGATGTATTATTATCGCCCGATCAAATAACCGCAGAGTCGCAACATGTGAAATTCTTGCTTTCTGAAGCCCCAAGTAACAGAAAACCGCACAAAATCCTTCAAATTATGGTGTTAATTTCCTAAATTTTCTAGAAAACCAAAATTTGGGAGAGAGAGAGAGAGAGAGAGAGATCTGACCGCAGTACCAATGGCCGCAAGGGGCTCGGCAGGGGACGATGAAGGCGCCGAAGCAGATGGGACAGCAGTCATCGACTGGAGGACTGTCAATTCGTCTCTTTCTCTCTCCAACATCTCTCTTTCTCTCATCAGACTCCTGATCCTCCTCCATCTCCGTCTCCAACTTTCTCTCACTAACTTGGTCTAATTCGGTAATTCTCTCTGTAGCTGAATCGGAACTCCCCTTCGTCTCATCTTTATCTTCGTTATCAGTGAAGAAGAGATTATCGGTAGGGTTTCGATTTCGTTTCTTCCACAAGAAGCTCAGCCGATTCAAGAATTTCATCTCTCTCTCTCTCTGTCTCTCTCTCTCTCTCTTCTCCTGTAGCAAAGGGAGGAGGACCTGTCGCTGTTGCAGTGTAACGATCAGACTGGTTTTGGAGTTAAATGCCGACTTTATGAACCAGAAAAGCGGTGACTGCAAAGGGAGGGGCAGTCATAAATTTGTTTTTAAAATAATAATCACTTCACTTTGCTTGTTTTTAATTTTCTAAAAATATTTTTAGAAAATTTTATTTTCTTTGTTTTCGTTTTTTTTTTTTAATTAATTTTTTTTCATATTTTAAATTTTTTTAAAAAAATTTTTAAACACACTTAACATAAATACACATATAAAGTATAATTTTTGTAAAAAAAATCTTTTAAAAATTCACTTAATACCAAAATATAAAAAAATACGAAAATTTAATATATTTTTGTATTTTTATATGTTTATTAATTTTTAAAAATATTTTTCATAATTTTTTATTTTTTAGATATATTTAAATAAAGTACATCTAAAATTTTTTTAAAAATGCTTAAATTTTTTTAAATATTTACTAAAAATAAAAAAACACGAAAAACAAAAACTCAATTTTCAAAAAACTTAATCCAAAAAACTCAAACCAAACACACAATAATATTAATATTAATAAATTACACTCACTTCCTCTAATATTTCTTTAAAAAAATATATATATACAGTTCTATCAATTTTTTTAATAAAATTAAATTGTTAAAAATTAATAAACACTAAAATAAATAAAATTAAATATAAATTTTAATAAAAAATAAATAACATCATTTGTTTATTTATATAATATAACTAACAAATTATTAATAAAATTACACAACAATGATATCAAACAAAAATTGCAAAATTCATACCAATAGGCAAAGCAAATTCCTCAAATTCGAGTTGATAATTTAAACATAATTATATTAAATTTTCTTAAAAATTTAATTTATATAATATTTAATTCTATTTTTATCAATAATTTATTAATGATATCAATAAAAAAATATCATATATTTTACATTAAAATGTATATTTTTTTCCTTCTTTATCCTTGTTTTTTAACACCATCTACATCAATTCTAGCTCCTACAACTTTGCTAAAGGGATCAGTATGATTATTCTAAAACTGTGACACTATCTGTATTTTGTTTCAGAATGATTTGTTTCAGTCACATTTGTCACATTAAAATCAATTTGTTTCAAAATGATCAAATGCATTCGTCCTGCCAAAAAAAGTGGGAAAAATAAAATAAAATTTAATTTGTCACCCACTAGCTTTGATATACACTGTACACATCAAATGTATCCTCCTATTACATTCGATGGAACAAGAACCTTGCTCCAACAACCTAAAATGCATTGACAAACAACATCAAACATGAAATGCTTGAGATGATAATTTACCTACCCAATAAAACTATTTCTTGGTTTTTCATTGCGCTGACCAGTAAGGTAGCACAATTCCTCCTGCATTCCGTTCCATGTTCAGATCTGACACATTATTTTCAATGTCAAAGTCAGTGACATCAAAATCTAGATCAACGTTAGCAGATCCGTTGTAATAATCCGCCTCGCTAAAATCAACAACCTCGACACTTCTGTTTTGCTTTTTCAGTACCCTTTTCTTTGATCGTCCTGTGCTTTCCATGAAGTCATCGCCATCTTTGGAAACCCTAACTGCATCTCTTCTCCGCTTTATTGAATCCAAACTGTCATTACTACCACTGCTGATTTTCTCCATCTTGTAGTGTTCTTTGATGGTAGCTTCAATGGTTTCCAGAAACCGATCTCCATACTTGCTTAGCTTTACACTAAATTAAACCAATATATTCATTAAAATGTGCTTGCTAAGTAATAATGATAGATAATCTAACCTTGAAACTTACTTTCCAATGCCATGAATCTCAAGAAGTTCTTCCTTAGTTCTGGGAATGCTCACGCTCATCTCGTGCAACGTAGCATTTCTAAGTTGAGAAAGAACAGAAACCACATGTCAGGACATTAGTTTTGTCAGCTACATAAAGGCGGGAAGGGAACAGAAAAATATGAATGCTGAAACAAACATTCTAATTTGTAACAAGCTGAATTTTTCCAAATTTAGCTCTCCATTTGTTTGTTTGGACAAAAATATTTTACAATAAATGTTTTCTGCATTTTCGAGCATTTGGTACAACAAAAAATGGAAGTCAACAGAATTTTTTTTGTGGTCAATGCATAACAAGCTTATTTTGGCCAAAAATTGTTTTCTACCATTGCAAGGCTGAAAACATAGAAAACGTTTTCCAGACTAAAATCTTACCAATTCCACCACCACTAGCACTAAGTTTTAAAGTTGCAACCAAACATAGGAAATCATTTTCCGTGGAAAACATTTTCTTGCCAAAACAAATGGAGCAGAGATGCTTGTCAAAAAATATTTAAAAGCAACAGTCAGAAGTGAAGGATATCATAACCAACAGCAACAACAACAAATGATGGAATGAGACCTCACCCAAATATGTGGTGCGCCAAGACCCCTTCCCCACCTTCTTTAATAAGAATGGTACGAAGCAGTCGCAGAGCAGCATACAGTTTGGCTGATAGATTCTGTATACATGAAAACAGTTGATCACAACAGCTAGAAAATTAATGAAGCATAGTGGACAGAGAAAGAGACCGATAAGGACTCAAACATACCACGTCAACTCCATGTTGAGGTTCGGAAGGACTTTGCTTTCCAGGTTTTAGTAAGCCCTTTGCTGGAGTTGCTTCGGATTTGCTCAATTTACATGCATTAGCGGAAGGGAATCTGCAAAGAACACCGAAACATCAGAATCAGCATGCATTTGCAAGTGTCGGTAAAGCCAAAAAGGCAGGCATCTGCGACTACTGCGATTTGCACTTCATATTATTTATCGATGTAATAACTCTGGCAAATGTCAATTAAGTCAGCCAACATAAAGCTAAGCTTCAAGTATATTATTTAACAACCATACATGTTAAGTCACCAATTGTTTCAAAAGCTTAAGTTGTTACGAAATGGATCTAACAATGTATATATATATTTTTATAAATAAACAATTTATTGAAAGTAGCATCAAGATGATGCAAAAGAATACAAAAAGAGCCCCAAAAAAAGGGAAGCCGCCACCCCTAACCAATCAGGTCATCCAAATACTTGATAAAAACAAACACATATGGATCCACCCTCCCCATAACCCAACCATACAGAACTACTACCAACCTATTTTCTAACCACAAAGCAAGATGAGACACCCCCTGAAAAATACACCGATTCCGCTCGAGCCACACCAGCCACATTAAGCACAAAGGGGTCAAAGCCCAAGCCATCCGACGGCACTTCCCAACACCTCCCCCTCCCCCCCCCCTCCCAGCTCCGAAGAACCTCAACCACCCCTCTTTGTTGAACTCATGACACACCAAAAATAGAAAAAAAAAAAGAAAGCATCCACAAATGATTAGGACAACAAATGAGCAAGTGATCCATAGATTCCGCATTGCCATAGCACATACAATGCCAATTCACGAGAATATGATGGTGCCGAATCAAATTATCAAACGTTAGAATCCTATTTAGGATCCAATAATGTATATCAAGCTATTCAAAAATACAAGCGGTCATTAAATTTTTAAGAAATTACAATAATTTGTAGAGTAATAAATTCATATATAACTTAAGCAGAAAGTTAAGTCAGCATGAATGAAAGAACCTTGCATAGGGTCCATGTTAAATTTGACAAGAACTTAAGAAGCAAGCTATGATAACATGGGTTGTCAACAAAAAAAAGACGTGTACGTTAATACTGAGACGAGTTAAAGCATCACAAACACCCAATCCTTATCTTCTATAGCAACTTTGTCTCTTTTTTTTTTTTCCTTTTTTTTTTTTTAAAATTTGTTGTTTTGGGAACTAGCTATCTTAATTGGGTTTTTTGGCTTTTTATGAAAAGACGTGCAAAAAAATAGAGAGATGAGTTGATTTTTTGGTCCTGACTTTTTGGCTATTTTAGTATATTCCCAAACTTGAGTCTTTAGATTCCACAGTAGATGTTTGCAAGCTAGACCCAAATAAGACATTGATCGAAGAAACTAGTTTACATGACAAATCTGCCACAGGCTAGCATAGGCATCAGTATACCTCCTATACTCAAACCATAATTAAATTTAAGACAGTTGACCAAATAATAGGTTATTTGGAAAGACAATCAAGCTACATTTAAGCCCATTAGTTGTGGAAGGTCAGGGCTCAATGCAAACAGTTTTGAAGCTACAGCCGGCAGCCACAAATGGAGCTCTAAACAGAGGGCTACATACAAAAAAAATCTTAAGAATTCACATATGTACACAACTATACACATGTATGTAAAGTGCCTTGCGGAAAATGAAGTCCATCTGACAGCAAAATAATTAACATGCTGTATCTGACATAACAGTAAGGAAATATCTTTAACAAATCACAACTTAAAATTCATCAAAACATGAATTCAAGGAGTTAAATCACTACTTTCAGCAAAATAATGACAATGCTGACAAAAATTTTAAAAAATATAAATAAATAAATCAGAGTGAAGGCTAAACCTTAATGTTATTTTCTGAACACCAACGCAGAGGTTGTAAGCCTTGGATTCATTAACCTGAAGATAAAAAATTCTAATGACAACTGCAGTTCTCAGATATCTACTGACCAAGAAAAAAAGAAGGGGAAAGAAGATCAAATATTTGTTGCTTTCAATAGCAATTATTTAACATGAAAGGTCAATTATAAAAAGAATTAAAACCATAACATGCGTTTACCTTTAATATAGATGATACAGATCCATAAAAATCACTTTTCTTTACATCCTCCACAAGAAAATCCTCAACAACAAGATGGTGCAATATACGTGAGGCTTCACCTTTGGCTAGATGTTTTCCAGCTCCATGCAGCTTCAATGTTTCATGTTTGTGTTTCTTGACCTAGGTATAGAGTAATGGCAAAATCTGATACGGTTAACTAAACACAAGGGTGAAAAAAATAATACATAAATAAACCCAAAAAAATGAAAAAGAAAGAAAATACTTCTTAAGTAATAGAACTTACAAATTGGCTTAAAGAGCCCCTGTAGACTTCCACAATATGAGATGATGAGAACTGTTGCCCTGTTACCTTCACGACTTCAACCTAAGCATTATACAAAAGGCAAAGAACTGTCACACAAAACTATCCAAGGGCTAAGATATATTAATAACTGCTTCTTCAATATCTAGCAGGAAAATTAAAAATTAAAAAAAAAAAAAAGAATTGACCAAAGAAAATAATATAATTCCGAACCAATTGCTTTGCAGTCTCAGTGACATCCTTCTCAATAAAGCTTTTGTTCTTGGAACAATTGTCACATGTTCTTTTGCAGTGGGAAGAATTAAATTTTTCACCAAAATGAATAAGTTGTAGGAGACGTCGACAATCAACATCATTTTCACAGTAACTGACCTGAGAAGAGTTCAGTTGAACAAATTAAAATAATCAACTAGGTTGACATCAACAAAATAAAAGCTTTTGACTAGTACCATTCTTCGAATATTTTCAGTATTTGTTTCCCGTAACCTTCCTGAATTATCCATATTTGTACGCTTATACGCAGATGGCAATGGACTTTGCTCCACAGCTCCTTGAGTAATCATATGCTTGACTCTGATCTGCAGAAAAATGGAAGCAGTGTGGAAAAGTAAAGCGGCAAAATAAAGAAGAAAATTATAGAAGCAAAAGGATGTCCTAAATAAGTGCACTTTTTGTCTTTTTGGACTAAAAAGTTGAGGGAAAAAATATGGATGTTTGGATTAACTTTTTGACTTTTTATGGAAAAATGTGTATTAAAAAATTGTATAAATTAGTGTGCAGGGAAAAATTAGAATTGGGAGTTGTGCAGCCGTACTTTTTGACTTTTGATGAATAGTGATAACTTTTTAACTTTTTTGAGTAACTTTTTGACTTTTTAGCTTTTTTTGAACTTGCCAAACTTGGCCATTATCTCAATGTTAACCACAGCCAATGTCCAATTGCAGTGTACCGATTTCAAATTTAGCAAGAATCAATAGAAAGATTGGTTACAACAAAGTAACTTACATAATCACTGTAACTGTAATACAACACACAAGATGAACGCTGACCATCTCTACCAGCACGACCACATTCCTAAATATTGAAGAAAAATCAATATGATTTTTATTATTACCTACACCATGGTATTTCTCTGTCAAAAGTTATTAACAGAATCAGAAAATAGGAAGACAGCAATGCCCTTTTCATAAATACCTGATGATAGCCTTCAATGGATTTAGGAAGAGAATGATGAATGACAAAGCGAACATCAGGTTTGTTGATACCTGAAATATACATATAAATATAAATATATATGTTACTATACACCCATCATAGCTTACAAAGGTGGTAACAGCTGTAATCAACTATACCCATTCCAAATGCCACAGTTGCACATATGATATTAATCTCATCCTTGCTCCACTGCTTCTGAATAAAAGCACGTTGAGCAGGATCCATACTCCCATGGTAAAAAGCTGCTTTATGTCCGCATTCCCTAAAAAATGAATAGCTTCTCATAAGCAATCAAAAAAATTCAAGCATTAAACTCTTGCTGAATCCTTAACCTATCATTACTTATATCAATGTAAGATCAAGCTTTTACTTAGATATGCAAATCAAAGAAAAGAGAAGAACAAGACATGATTTAACGTGAGGTATCTCAAGGTCACTGTGGAGGTTTAGTAATTGGGTGAATTACATTAATGATCCCTATAGTTTGGAATTTGTGTCACTTTGGTCCCCAATTTTTCAATTGTGACACATTTGACCCTGAATTTTGAATCTTGTTCCAAATAAAGACAATTGAAGATATTATTGCTTAATTTCAAGGGCAAAATTGTAAATTTGATAAAATATAAACTAATTTGACAAAAATAAATGTCAAAAATTATTTTTGCACTTTTAAAAATTATTTCTACCTACTAAAGATAAAATTTTGTAAAATTAATAAATCTCTTAGACATTTATTAATTTATTTTTTTACCAAATTAATTTTTATTATGTATTTGGATAATGATTATGTAATGTGTGGTTGTTTTTATTTTCATTAAATTAGTTTCTATTTTTCCAAAAGTTAAATATGACAACATCTTTGGTATCATTATTAAACCAATCCATTAAATTAAAATATCCAAAACTAAAAATAATTCATATATTAAATATATTGATTACACATTAAAATCCTAAAAACCATCCATTACATGATCACCATCCAAACACATAATAAAAATTAATTTGGTAAAAAAAAATTTTAAAAAAATGTCTAAAAGAATTATCAATTTGACATAATTTTATTTTTGGTTGGTAGAAATAATTTTTTAAAATTTAAAAATATTTTTTTGACATTTATTTTTGTCAAATTAGTTTATAGTTTATCAAATTGACAATTTTACCCTTGAAATTAAGCAATGATATCTTCAATTGTCCTTATTTAGAACAAGATTCAAAAGTCAGGGTCAAATGTGTCACAATTGAAAAGTCAGGGGCCAAAGTGACATGAGCCTCAAACTATAGGGACTGTTAATGCAATTCGCCCTTAGTAATTCATATTTGGTGGAAGAGGAGATGAACATAAGGCTCCTAATGGGAACAGTTCATCAATCTAGTTCCTCATTACTGAAAAAGGCTGTGATTTCAAGCAAATCTACTGTGTACAACTGTTCCATTCTACTAACAATGGGAACACATATTGCACTTCAACAAAAGAACCACAGCCCAGAGTTCATTAAAAGATGCCCAGAAAGTATCTTGCATGTTTCCATTGTTCAACTCAACAACCATGTTTATCACTTCAAAGATCCAAAAGGCCTGAAAATTAAAGAAATTTCAGTCCGCTATTACAGATTATCAAGAAAATCTCAATTGACAACCAACTCAAGGACATCAACAACATAAATGATAGGTAAGGGGTCAATTTTGATATACTTAGTAGTCAATTAACTAGACAGAAAAAAAAATTGAGGATAGGAGATTGTCCATGATATTATATCTTCCAATTGGCAAGTGCATTAGACCATCCCCTCGCAGAAAATAATAAAGCTATCATAAGAAAGAACCAACCTGTAACTTTTCTGCAACTTTTCACAGTCCATTCTTGAGAGACAATAAATGATCCCACATTCATCAAAATGATTTTCTTTAATGAACTTATCAATGTCTTCCACGCATTTTTTTGTCTTGGGAATAACAGAATACCTGCGAAGTTCAGAAAGGAGGTCAATTCAACTTTCAGCAATGGTACATCTTCAATTCAACCCTTACCATAGATTTGGCCGGTTGAAACTTTGCCGAAAAACAATGCAGTTGACAAGACCAAGAGCCTGCACTACATCTTCTTTGACACTAGCAGTGGCAGTCGCAGTCAAAGCCAAAACTGGTGTATTTGGAAACTTCCTTTTCAAGAGACCAAGACCCTGGACAAAATATAGCAAATAGTTAACATCAACTTAAAGATATACTATCTAATATCTGAAGTAAAGAGTTAAAAAGCTACAACCTGGTAGTCTGGTCTAAAATCATGTCCCCATTGGCTTACACAATGAGCTTCATCAATAACAATCCGAGCAAGAGATTCACGAGCATGTAGGCTCTCCAAGTGTCGCAGCAGAACATCACTTCTGCACTCAGACAGAAGGTCGTTAGAATTTAGAAGATTTAGTACTTACACACAGAAATGTTTAAATACTATCTAGTCTTTAACAATTGTTTGTACTTGTTTAAAGCACAGTTGTGTGCATGCATTCCACATTCACCTACAGTTATACCTCAAAGAAATGATAATTAATTTTGATTTTCAAATACCTGTTACATGAGATAAAGTTCGAAGATCATACTAATAACAAATCTAAAAAGTTTATTGTAGCTGCTCAATTACAGAGCATGGTTGGCAAATTTAATAGAACTGCTAAAAGAACTGAGCTGCTCCCAAACAACTTGGGCTTCGCTCATTAATGAAATTGTTCAAGCTCATCGACCCATTAAACAAGCCTCATAAAAGCTTAATACATGGTTGGCAAATTTAATAGAACTGATAAAAGAACTGAGCTTCTCCCAAACACAACTTGGGCTTCGCTCATTAATGAAATTGTTCAAGCTCATTGACCCATTAAACAAGCCTCATAAAAGTTTAATACCTCAAAGCTAAATTGATTAAGAACCAGTTCCAACAACAATAGATTCAGTTCAATCAGGTTTGGCAATTTTGGAAGTAAGCTTCAGTGAATTTAGAAACTTTAATCATGAGAACTTATTTAAAAACTTCAAAAAATTTCAACATATAATATAAAAGCCTGAAAAGGTACAACGAAAAGAAATAGACATCATCACTATGCTGTAATCACTAATTTGCATCAGTAATGAAAAGAGTGCGGGACTCTGACACAGATCAATCTTTAATTACACTAATCAACAAACTGGTAGGCCTGTAAACAAGGTCAAGGTCAACCAAAAAATACAAGGGTTAATTACTGTGAAACCCTACTAGATGATCTTATAGAAGGATAGGTCTCATAGGAAATCTATTAACCCATGTAATCACACAGAAAGATGTTTGTTAGCTGAACTCCTATTTTTAAATTCCCATCTCATTTTCAAACAGTTTTACCCTTGGAATCACAAACCAGCAGCAATGTGTGTGAGGCATTAATATGTTGGGTGGTTATTTTTTGTGTTTCAAATCAAATCAATCTGTAAAATAGAATAACTTTCATTGTATACATCAATTTTTTTATAAAATTTATATTTTTTGAAACCATTGGCCAAGATATATCAAACAAGATCCATATTCAAAACTAAGAAATTTCTTAATTTTTTCGATATTGTGCAATTTCTTAGCTCAAACCGAGATTTGTTTTGAAACAAACAAATTTCTCACTTTCTAGACCCCACAAAATGTCAATCCCAGTGACCAGAAACAGGAATTTTTTCTCAGAACTTTGAAATTTCTCAGTTTCAAAAAAGCACTTCTTTTTTCTGGTTCCGCAATAACTTGGGTAAAATAGACAATAATAATAAACTCCAACATGCCATTTAAGCACAGGTCAAGCTCAATTTAAATTTAAACAAGCTTAGTTAAACAGACCAATTGGCTTTGCTGGGCTGACAGCCACCTCTTAGGTTAATGGAACACAACATAAAATGATTGTTTCCCAACATGCACATCATGAACATAATTTGATCAGTAATATCTGATTTTAAAATTAATCATAACATATCTTATCATCTTGTAGTAACTCAAGCATCATTTTCTGTCATATTTAATAACATGCATATCATGCTCTTTTACAAAGGTTAATGAGATTTGATACGGTAATGCTAACAAATTTTGTGGAAATGTATTACAAACTGAAATAACCAACACTCACTTGGCAACTTTCTCAGGTGTGACATATAAAAGCTTGTATTTGCAATAATCTGAGCAAAGCTCTCTAAAAATCTCCTGTTGATCAGTCCACTCCATATTCGCACTTAAATAAGCAGCAGGTATGTTTGCCTATAGCGTAACCCAGGAAATAAAAATGTCAAGTTAAATAAGACATCTTATGAAACCAGATGAAAACAAAGGTGTTCCTGAATTAATAATCTAGCTGACATTACCTGCAAAAGATGCATTATTTGATCTTGGATGAGTGACACAAGAGGTGAAATTACCAATGTTATTCCTTGACAAATAAGAGCAGGAAGCTGCAAGAAAATAGTACTCAAAACAAGTCCAATCCCAAAATCTCTAATTTCCTAAAACATATGACAGTAACTATAATAATATTATACATGCAAGACTAGTCACATAATCTATGAAAGTGACATAACAAACTACTAGCACCTTTGAGATAGAGAAAGCTTGCTTTGTTGAAATACAAACTGGACCAGCATGTCAAATGCATTTGCAAAAAAATTTCAACCATCAATAATTTAAATGGAAAAACCATAAACACAAAATGAAGCATTAAACAGGTTCGCACACTCTTAAGTTTTACACTATTAGGATTCATTAGCTTCATTATATAAAATCCTAACAGTTGCTATCTAAGAAGCACAAACACAGACATGTCAATATGGTAATTTTTTTAAAGTGTAGGATACGGCACGTGAAAGACATGAGCAAAATATATAGTTTTATATATTTATTATATGTCATATATATGAATATTTCATTCAAAGATAATTAAAATGTGGAACATAACACTAATTCCTAAAGTATAAAGGACAAGTGATTAATAAATGTAAGTCTACATTGTTTTCCTTTTATCATCGGATCCCAAGTTATTTTCTTCAAATTTGTAATATGTTTCATGTGTGTCTAAGGGATATACACGTGTGTCCGCCAAGTGTCCAAAGCGTATCCAAATCTTTTTTTTTTTTCAAATAATAGGGCAAGTTTGGATGTGTGTCTAACACATGGTGGGAAATGTTTGCCATTGACACAACACCTTAGAAGTGCCCATGCTTCTTAGGTTGCTATCAAGAATCAGAGTGCATATTCTTAGCATGACCATAATAAAGCACCTTCATTGACAAAGTTTATAGAAAATTATTTTACCTGATACGTCAAGCTTTTTCCTCCTCCAGTTGGCATTAAAACAAAAACATCATGTCCACTCATTGTAGCATTGATCACCTCCCTCTGGTTGGGCCGAAAGGAATGATTTCCAAACACTTTCTTGTTACTAGCCTGTGAGCAGAACAAAAAAAGACAATGAGAACAACATTTAGTACGGATTAGATTTCAAATTAAATATACTAATGAAATATGTTGACCAATCAATAAATAAAAGAAAAGGAAAAAGTATATTTGCACTAATGTGATACACACCTCCAGGTTATTTGTCCAAGGGAAATCCCGACTACTCCATTTTTTGTCATTTGAACCTTCAATATAATTGACTTCAACATACTTTGGAACATATGGTTCTCTCTCCACAGGGAATGAGGAAGCACCAAACATATCTACGGAAGATGAAAATGAGGATGAGTTCCGCCCATCATATCCATCAGCACGATTAATGATTTGAGACTGTGCATCAGCCCTAGTGGAATCAATCCTGAATTCGAATGTTGGAGGAGTCCCATATTGAAAAGCTCTAGGAGGGGCAGTGGATGCAGAAAATTGTGATTTTTGTCTTTCCTCATCAACTGGTATAGTTTGAAGATATTTCTCAAGCTGTTGAACTTGCTTATTCAGCTTCAACCTAACAGTCAATTGCAGGATTGCATAAAGAGGAATCAGATAGGTTTTGTACATGCTCTGAATAGAGTAATACAGAAATGGGGGATAAGCAAAAAAAGAAGAGAAAGAATAAGAAGATTGCTGATGCAATACTATCTATGTGACATCTTTTGTGATGGTCCTAGTTGCCCAGGAATCCTATGCACCTTTGTTTATTTGTATGTTTTCCCATGAATTTATTCTCTGTCAATATGAATAAAAACACAAAAACAGGAGGAGAAGCAAACCTATCATGGCGAAGCTTCTCTATTTGATCTGAACTTAGGTCAGCAGCATTGTCAAGAAGCTCATTTGATATGGCAATGAGCATGTCCTTCATATCTTGTAAATGATTTGAGGCTTCTGGACAAAGTCCTAGCTGTATCAATTTCAGGAATCAAACAAGACGTCCTGACAGTAATTGAGAGGGCATCACAATAGAATAGATAACAAAACAATTCAATACCATAGAACCATGATTGCAGTTCGAGCACAACTCTGGTGGCAAACATGTCTCATCTCTTGCAGCATTATTTTTACCTACAGTTGGAGTAATAGGGGGAAGCTTTGAAATTGATGGTTGAGGTGTGCAAGTTGATTGGTAGTGTTCCAAAACTATTTGGTCCACATCAATGTTCTGAAACACAAAGTTGATGGTGAGATGTAAGATGTATGCACATAAACCGAAATTTATTCGTATATAACATAACATGAAGTATAATTCAGACGAACTCAGTTTCTAGTATTTATTCAGGAAAAAAAAATACAAGTAAATTCATCCAAAGGTTGGCTAAGTAATTACAATAACCTAAACCATTAGCTAAATGGCATGTCTTTTGCCTTTACATAAGCCTTAATGCTCTATTGACTCAGTGAAAATGAGCAAGTCTTGAGCATTTGCTTATAATACTGTTGGCATCATCAGACAAGGCCAATTCAACTCAACTGAGTTAATTCTAAATTCACAGGGTGCTCACAAGAGAGTCCTAACCTGAATAACTTCTTGTCAAATTTGTCTTAACATAGTAGATTCAGGTCAAACAAAATTTTCATTTGATTCTGTCCCATAAGTCAAAACAATGAATTACCTCGAGTATGTCGTCATCACCAATACAATCGGGAGACATGTCCACAGAACCTTTCACTTGACTTGTCTGTGCCATATGATTGCTAGATATTCCATTTGTAGCTCGTGCAAAAGAACTATTGATCATTGATGTATACCTCTCATTTTGCCCCTTTGAAACCTTTCCATCTTCTCCTACGCTACTTGGATGTAATGGAAAAGAAACACCAATGCACTGTGTGGATTCACCAATTTTGGCATTTGTTCCACTTAAATTTGTGTGTGTTTGCATATGTCCTGAAAAGCTGTTATTCACATTGGATAGGCTTTGCTGAGTCGTTCTTCTGACATTCTGCAATGCATTAGCATTAACATCCTTAACAACTGGTACAGTTTTTCCAGGTTTTGCATAGTTCCTGCAAGATAAATGACGACTGGAAAGAACTTGCCAAGCCTGCAAAAAGCATACAATCCAAAAGTAAACACCACATGAGAAAAATAACCATGACTCCAGCTAAACCAATAATAATATATCTGAATTCGTATGGGCTAAAATCAAGCAAAAAGCATTCAAGGGAATACGTTTATTTCTAAACTTAAAGCAAAACTAATCTCATTGAAGGCACTATATTTCCTCTTTTTATTAAAAGAAAATATAGTAAGAGAATAAAAGTATGGGCAAGAAGAGAGGAGAAGGAAAAAAATCACCTCAAGCCACACACACAAACACAATTTAAATAATAATTTAAGAAAAACAATGGAACAACAATTTACAGTATCCTCATCACAAAAGCAGCATTTTTTAGTGAAACAAAACAAATAAATAAACAAATAACAATCAACATGGCAAGACAAGTACTCATAATAACTAAGTCACCAACTGAATCAATTGATTGTAAAATTTACCCCAAATCACCTGCTTAATAGTGTCATTACCTTTTCAACTTGTGTCGCCTGCACGCTTTGAAGATTCAGAGCCTGACAAGCCATTGACCTACAATGGATGAGGAGAATAATATAACAAAAATTAAATGATGGAAGTATTGGTCAATTTCAATATCATATGATTAGAACAAACTTGTATACATCCAAGGAAACATTTCTTCAAACTACTCTAGAACTGCAAAGTAAAGAGGTAAAAAAAAAAAAAAAAAGGTCTTGCAATTAAGAATTTTTAGTTGAAAATTCAAAAATGGAAAAACATAGGCTGTGTTTGGTATAGCTCTGGAACTTTGAACATAGTGTTTGTTTAAGAATTTCAAAACTTAATTCCACGCTCATTTTTGAAAATGCGGTCAAAAGGGGGAAATTTTGGACTAACCTGTCGTCCAGCCGGTTGACCGAAACAGTGCAATTTTTTTTTTTTTTTTTTGCAATTGACATATGTTAATTTTTATATATTCGAAAAAAATATTTTCCGAATTTTTTAAAAAAAATTATGTGTTTTAATAGAATTTTGAGTTGTATGTTTGGTTATGAGTTGTAAGTTTTTGTATCAAATATTATATGTCACATAAAAAATTCTCCACTCGATTCAAAACTCTTTCACCAAACAAATTTTCCACACTCAAATCATAATTCTAAAACTCACAAACTCAAAATACAACTCATACTCTCAAATCATAGTTAGAAAGCTCTACCAAACACAACCATTGTTTTTTTTTGTTAAGGGTTTCAATTGAAAATTCAAGATTCACAAAACATGGTTTTTTGTAGGCCCTAAACTTTTAAGTTTTAATAAGATGTTAAGAAACATTCGAGATATAGGAAAGACAAAGTGAAACTGCAAAATTGCTCTGTCAAGTAAAAGAAAATAATAAACACGACATGAGAACAACTCTACTCTTAAAAATGACATTTGTTACTCTCAACAACAAAGGATTCAATTGCCGAAAATTGAAAGAGATCTAATGAATTATGGTCACTCATGAAGTACTTTTCCAGATTCCTTTTATAAAGATCTTGTAGTGTATTATAGAATTGTTACAAGAGATGCTAGGGAACATAAAAAAAGGATATGTTCTGCACACTAATAGAATGGAACAAGTAATGCTTGTTATAAATAACATCAGTAACATACCTTGTACTTGTTGATGCTCCAGTACAAGATTTTTGTGCAGACAACGAGTAAAGAAAATTTGAACTCAATAACTTATTTTGGTTTGAAAAACTATCATGTGCATTGGCATGTTGCAACCAGTTAACTCTAGGCAGTTTGTCACCACATTTAGAACCTCCAACTGAATTGGTTCCACTGCATCTCAACCAAAAATAAGAAATAAGTCAAATTATATAAATGTAAAAAGAAATAGAAGGATTAGGAATACAATGATTAGCTTGCCTCATGTGTTGTTCCTTCATCACTACTTAACATCTTTGCCTATTGCAACTTATGGTCCCCCACTCAAAAACAACATATGAAAACAGCAACTTGCCAAACACAATTCCACTCACGGCTAACTCAGGGCAAAAGATCCTATAAATAAGAATGCAATTCAAGTCCACAAGTAATTTAGAAAAACATAGAAAATATGAAAACAAAGCAGTGAATTGCTAAACAATGAAACATGAAAACAAATGAACAAGAGTGCATACAAGAGGATGGGCATAAATCTAAAGACGGTACCTATTGCTCTTGCCTTGCATAACTTTCTTTAGTCATCTGTGAAGACAGTTCATTAACTTAACCATGCCCATATACCAAAAACCTGCAATTAAATTAACAAATAAGTAATTGGTTCAAGCCAAATAAATAAAAATATTAATCACCAGTGTCAAGTAGTTCAAAACAAACAAATAAATATAACTATGAATTAGTGGTTTCCAAAAATAATGTTGTGATCCACGAGTTAACATGCACTAAATGAAGGCAGAAGTAATACATGACTCATACTTGCAGCTACCTTCATATAAACACATAAGCTGGATTCAGCAGTCCATTGACCAGTAAATTCTTTAGCGAAATTTAGTAAGATAGCTTAAGTGGCACCCATCAGTATGGTTTTTTTGTTGGCTTTTTTTTAAGCCAATAAGCTGGTTTATTAACTCCTCACAACAGAACACTGAGTATTTAGAATCAAGAATGTCCCAGTCATCCACAAGTTACTCTAGGTTTGTCAAAATTTGACCTACCATTACCTCTCTAAGTCATTAAAACAAACTAAATGGACCACTCAACCAAATCACTTTAGGCACACTTCTAATGAAAATGATATTTTTTGAACACCAAAATCAAATTTCCGGGAATAAGGAGCTCTAAAATGATGTTAGACGTGATCCAATGTCCAGATGAAATCAAGTAAGTTACCGCCTTTGTCACATCATCTTGGATTTACACCTAAAACTGGATGCTATTTTTATTGTATAATGAATCGATTAAGTAACCATTATCTTTGAGCATATGACTTACTCTAAGGAAAAGAGATAGAGCAGTTAAAATAGCTCAACAAATGCTTAAGCATCTTGTCACGTGGCTTGTCCCTATATCCAGAGTTCTTAATGAACCAAGAATGGCTTCTAGGACACAAAGCCATTAAGGATTACAAGAAGAAATTAATTTTGGAAATATCAAGTAATCAACCTCACAAAAAACTAATAAAAGGAAAAGAAATGATTATCACAGAACAAACCCACCCTAAGAGTTAGGGCCATGACCGGCCATTGTAGTAGAAGCTACCTGAGGCCAATTCAAAATCCACTAGTGCAGACAGCAAAAGCTTTGATTGTGGAATATAAGCGTCTTATAATTTATTATAATAATAGAAAAAGTGGTTAATCTTTCGTTGAAATAATAAATCATGTGCCTGGCTTGTGGGTAGTTTATTCACATCCCTTGTATTCTTCATTCATTCATACATACATCACTTTACATTACATTCAAAAGGTTTGCATGGAAAAAGGAGACGATTTGGCGTAGGGTGGTGGCGGCAAAGTACGGGTTGGGTGGAGGGAGCACAGTTCTAAGGTAGTAGGGGATTCTCATGGTAGGGGCTTGTGAAAAGGCATTTGGATGGTGTGGAGGGAGTTATGGAGGTGGGTTGGCTTTCAGGGTAGGGAAGGGGAAAAAGGTGCAACTTTGGAAGGATGGGTGGTGTGGGAATCAGAATCTTGCTTCTTTACTCCTGATGATTTTTCGACTTGCAATGGTGGTTACCTATTTGGTGCCAGATAAGGGGCAAGTGGTTTGGAATGTAAGGCTATGCCAACAAATCCAAGATTAGGATGTTAGACAGTTAGTGGATTTGATAGTTTTTTTGTATGGTGTTATGTTAGAGAGCTGGGTGTAGGGGACAATTGTTTAATGTGGCAGTGATAGGGTGCTAAGGGTGTTTTTTCGGTGTCGTCTTTTTTTCGAGCCTTGGTGGGAGATGAAGATGCCCTTTTTCGTGGAGGAGTATTTGAATTGCTAGAGCTCCTTCCAAGGAAGCATTCTTTGTGTGGACGGTGGCGTTAGATAGGATTTTCACAATTGATAATCTTGTCTGTTGTCTGCGAATTTTGGTTAATTGGTGTTGTATGTACTGTAAGGATGCAAAGTCAATTTTTTTTTTTTTATCTTCTTCTTCAGTTCTCTGTGGCATATCAACTTTAGGTGTTCCTTCCTATGTTTGGTATAGTTTGGGTGCAACAACGAAATGTTGACAACATTTTTCACAACTGGTGAGGGGGTAGGGTTAGGAAAAGATGTAGGAAGGCATGGGCTCTTGCACCTCCTTGTCTGATGTGGATGATTTGTCTAGAATGTAATTGACGGATTTTTCGAGGGGTGGAGGAGCATGTGGCTCGTTTCAACTTTGAAGGATAGGCTTTTGGTGATTTTGTATGGTTGGGTTTTGGGAAGATTACCTACAAATTTGTTTTCTTTTGTGGATTTTATAGATACTCTTCATGTTTAGGGATGGTTTTTTTTTCTGTTGATTATTTTTCTTTGTATTTGTTAGCGTTGTTTTGATGCTTTTCAATTAATAATATCTACTTTTATTTATCAAAAAAAAAAAACCGTAGCAAATGTTAAATTCATGATGCTAAAACATAAATCTTCTTCCAAATAGGATTTGTATATGACTATACGTACACATACTAGTTCCATAAGCATGTAGGTCACAATGAGAGGTTTTTTAGTGAGGGTTCTCAGGCCATAAACCTCTAAATCTCCTTGTCTAATCTCCAACACATGAAATCATGTAAACAACTAGGTGAGATTAAGGACAACAAGTGAGTTAGCTGTTCATGTGAACCAATTAAACTCACTCTTAGGCTTACAAGGCCTCATTGAGTCACAAGAGTTGTTTTTCCTTCATAACATACCCAATTAGCCAAACAAGGATTTTAACTTCCTAATTGATTCCCAAATTCCCTTAGGGTCTTCCTAAAAGTGTGGCGGCCACAAAATACAAAGATTCTCTTACTAGTCTTCTATCAAAATTTCCATATAAATGTGGTTTCTAATTATCAGGACATTACACACACATAACCATGCCTGTACACTGGTTATTTTATTTTATGCTTTAATCTTAATTTTTATTTTGGGTTGTTACATGGATCCTCCTGGAATCCTTCAGTTTTAGGACTCGATTGCAATTCTCAAAGCTAGCACTTTCCGCTTGTGTTGTTGGAGAGACAAGTCTACCAAATGATAGATTTTCACCCATATGTGACTAAAGGTCATCTAATCTTCTAACCATACACCAAGCATGGAAAAAAGCAAGTTACACCAATGACTACGATTTCAAGTCAACGAAATTAGCCCTTATTGCTTTATGCAATGAAAGAAATTGGCAGATAATTATATTGGGGTGAGGGAAATATAGGAGAGATTAGATTCATTTGACTTTCAATAGTTCCAATTTATCCACTTCAAACATCTGTAGCTGATTCTGCTGCAATCAGCAAGCCTTCAGAATCATATATTACAATATATATGACTGGGTCGTAACTCCAAAAGTTGTCTTTTTGACCTTTGGTTCTTGCATATGACCTTAATCTATTCACATGTATGGAGAAAAGTTGATCGAATGTAGTTTATAAATTGAATAGTGATAAATAATTCTTTAGTTGTATCATCAAAGTTTACTCTGCCTATCTTTCTAGATCTGCAATTGAAGCTTCATCCATTTTCTAACAACTCATTCACATAATATGAAGGATCTTTTGTAAATAAAAATTAAAGCTAGATTTTCAAATGTGTATGTGTATCTATAAACTAGCATTGGCATCACTAGCATTCTTCCTGTCTAGGTTGACAATGAATCGTACTTGCCCAGCTGCATTTCAAGTCTTAACAGTGTGGACACGCTATGAAAAAATTTTACAGTTCTGTTGTTCTGTTCGTAAGACTAACATTCTTGTGCAAGGCAGAGAAACATGCTAATTGGTTATGTAGATGGATTTGACAATTTAGTAGAAATATATTGTGAAGGTAGAACATGTAAAATGCAGATGACATGGTCATATAATCCATACTCCCTTTTATATTTAACTCTAGTAATCAATAACAAGTAATATGACTATTAAATTTTAATAAAACTGTCATATTTTTTTTTTCCTTAATAAAATTGCCATATATTACTGCTCTTTCTAAGCGTGATTAAACTCAGTGGATATGTGGTCAATCCTGCCTATTTACAAATGAAAAACAGTTAGAAGTCAATTTTGCTTCTAAAGTAATACTTGCAACTTAAAACCCTTTCTTATCACATCAAACATTGATCCCACACAAAGGTCAAATCTCCATAATTTATAAACTTAACACCCTATTTCCCCAACTTATGAAAACAAAAGCTAGCACCAGCTTAGAGGTCCACCTGATGTAATCAAAGTTCTTGATTTGCTTCCTTTGAGCATTCCCACATTACCCAAATAAAAACACACCATTAAATAAAAAAATAGGCATTTATTCATAAATCCCTCTTCACCTACTTATATTCCACTTAGGGTTGTTTTGGAAAATTGGTTAAAAACTGATTTTTTTGCTTTTTTAGGCTTTTTTTTGAAAAAATATATAAACAAGTAGAGAGGTGATGTGACCAAAATAGGTTAAAAGTCAAAATTTGGCTTCTAACCAAGTCCCCAAATTAGCCCAAATTATTTTCTTATGTTCCAATAAGTGACATAATTACCAAAATATCCCTAATAATAATAGGGCAAAGCGTGCATTAATGTTCACATAGATAGTGTAAATGTTGCATGATATAAATATTTATACTGTCCAATTTATTTATTTATTTTATAAAATTACATATTCAAGTGAGATCTTATTTGATAGATCTCATTAATTAGGTTTCAAAAATATAAATTTCATAAAAATACATATATATGTGTACAACAAAAATTATGAATTTTTAAAGTATAATATATAAAAAGTGCAAAATAATCCACACCAAGTTGCGGGTTCAAAAATATTTGTAAAGGTAAAATTGTGTATAAAATACGCTAAATATGAGAAGTAGGATTTGGTGATCTAATAAATTCCCCATAAAAAATAAAAATAAAAACAAAATCTTAAGAAAAATATTCAATTTATGTTTAAGTGCTTTCATTAATTAACTGATAGTTCAACAAACCGTATCTTCATTTGGGAATGAAATGCGAAAAATAAACAAATAAACCCTAGAAATTAAACAATGAAGCTATAAACAGACATTGAAACTGAACGAGTAATTCTGGTAATGTAGAACAAGCTAATCTTGATTTATATAGAACGACTATCAAACAATCAGAGATCTGAGAGTCAATATATGACAAATTAATGCTTCAGAAAAAACGAAAAAAACAATATAGTTACCAGAAAATCTGTGTGGGATGGCCGCCGATGTAGAGAGAGAAAGTGTGCCTTATGTGTGTGAGAGACAGAGAGAGAGACAGAGAGAGAGAGAAGGAGGGAAAATTTGGGGTTTCAAATCGCAGCGCGGTGTGGATTGGCGGGCTACATTAAGGGAAGGTTTTCATTTTCAGGAATGTTAACATTCACACCCAAAGAAATGGGTTAATGTGAATAATGTAGTTGGAAATTTCACACTAGGGATACTTGGAGGTTAGGTTACAAATTTGATTTTCATACGCACTTTACTTTCTTTATTTCCTTTTTATTTTTTAAATTAAAAAAAAAAAAAACTTTTCGGACAAAATTCTGTTCTTACATACTAATTTTTACGAACAATTACAGTTCAATGCAAGGTTGTTTCTGGTTTGATTCTCGAACATGATTCTACACTAATAATTAATTCTTCGTTTGATTACAGTTTTTAAAGGAAAATTTATTAAAAAATTATTTTTCAAGTGTTTGCATTTTAATTAGTCTATAAGATATTTTTATATTTTAATAAGTTTTATTATTTAGACATTTAATCTATCAAATCATAATTCTCATATTTAAAGTATTTTATGAATATATTACCCTTACAAATATTTTTTGAACAGTTAATAATTTAATGATGTGAATATTCATATTTTACAATGTGAATATTCACATTGACATGTTAACATTCATATTGATGGTGTGAACATTCACACTGATGGTATGAATATTCACATCACGGAACATTCACAATGTAAATGTAAATATTGTTAGAGGTATTTTGGTAACTGTGTTACTAATAGGACTTATTGGAACATAAGAAAATAATATGGACTAAATAAAACATAAATAGGTGAAAAAGAATTTATGAAAAAGTGTCCCATTTTTAAATTATTATTTCAAATCAATTTCAAAACACATTTTAAAAACATGTTTGTAAACCAGAGAGTTTTTGAATTTTTGGTCTACTCGGTCGTTTGCTCGGATATCCTCTTAGGCAATATTTTAATTTTTGGGTCTACCTAGTCGTCCTCCGGACATCCTCTTAGAAGTCCGGCCGATTGACCGGAACAAATTTTTTTTTTTTTTTAAGCAATTGGCACCTATTATCTGGAAATATATATATATGTATATTTGTTTTTGATATTTTTTAAATATAGAAAATATTTTTTTGAGATCAAAATGACAAATTATTTGGACATTTATTTAAAATTAACAATAAATAAATAAATAAATAATAATTTGTCACAGTAATTTTTAAAAGATTAAAAAAAAAACATTTTAAAACAAAACGATTAAAAAAAAAATACTACCAAATATACAATCAAAAGTAATTTTAAAAACACTAGCTAAATATTTTTGTTAACAAATAATAATATTTTTTAAAATATTTTAAATAGAAAAATATTTTCAGAACTTTTTTTGATTTTTTAAATAAAAAATTATTTTTTCAATAATTATTTTTTTGAATTGAATTTTAAAAAGAGTTTGGTTATGAGTTTTGAATATAATTTTTAATAGAGTTTTGAATGGTGTGTTTGGTTACAAGTTATAAATTTTTGGGTAAATTATATTTACCTCCCCTGACGTTTCTGACAAATACAGGGACCTCCTATGTGGTTTGAATAATTACAGTAACCCCCTTACTTTGCCTAACAATGTCAAGATTCCCCCATTCCGTTTATTTTGCACAAAGGACGTTAGTATCCAATAGAAAATGACCATGTTACCCTTACTTTTGGTTGCGAAAAGACCAAACAGCCCTTTGTTCACAAAATCCGTAATCAAGCTACATTCACAATACAAATCGAATTCTTCAGAGAAAGAAGAGAGAGAGAGGGAGATGATATTAAGAACTTGAAGCAAGGTTGATCTGTGTGAAGAGGACAAAGAAGCTATTCGATTTTGGACCAATCATCATTGTCAGTGCACAATGTAAACAAGTTTCATCGGTGAGAAGTTGCCGTGACGGCTTCCAGGTAAGATTTCGAACTCTGTAAGTTTCGAATATGATTAATTTGAGGTGATGATTTTCGATCTTTTTTTTCCATCCTTTTTCTTACAAATTTGTTTCTATTCTGTGTTTGATTTGATTAAATGTATGTGAAAAGGGTTTTCTTCGAAAATATATATTTAGGGTTTATATTTTATTTGCAAAATTTCTGACTGGAAAAAAGGAATTTGTTGAATATTACTATAATAATAGTATAATGGAGGGATTTAATATAAATTTCTGATTTTTTGGATTTTATTTATGAGATGTATGTTTATGTGTTTAGGGCTTTTTGGATTTTATTTATTCGAAGCTTACATGTTTAGGGCTTTTATTTGATTTGCAAAATTTCTGATTGGAAAAAAATGAATTTGTTGAAAATTTATGAATTTATGATTTTCAGGGTGTTATTCATGAGATGCATGTTTAGGATGAGTTTATGATTTTTTGGGTTTTACTTATGATTGTTTAATATTAGTATAATTATATGTAATTTAGGGATTTCTTCATGTCTTCATATTTTCTTCAGTTAATTGTATGGGCATGCTTATTTTATTAGAGCTTTTCTTCATTTTTTCTTCTTTCCTTCAGTTAATTGTTGAGTATAATATATGTTAGGAATTAATTGGTACGTCATTATGATCACAATATAGCTATATTTCCTTATTTTGATTTAATCATCAACTACAAAAGGAAAAGTGGGAAGAGTATATGATGTAGACCCAAATATGTATTGCTACGTTGATGCCTTGAAGGATGTAACTGCAACAGTCCTCTCTCACATTTCTTGTAGTGAAGCAATAGCAATCACATTGCATTGTGATATGTCTGGTACTGACACGAGGAGATTAATAGAAAATAATCTTGATGTGCTAGACATGTTTTATGTGCAAGGTAAGAGTAAAACCATGAACTTGTATGTAAACATAGCATATTCTATTGGAATGAGTGATGATGGACAAAAAAGTGATGTTGGAAATGAAAATGGTAGAGGTGGAAATCATGGAGTAGATACTGTAGATGTAGAGTAAGACTACCATACTATAGATGTAGATGAAGAGTACCATGAGGACAATGTTTATGGGTTTAATGATGAGGACAGGGATTGGAATGCAACTACTGAGGATGAAAACCAATTAGATGGCAATGAGATTTTGAGTGATGATGATAATAAGCGCTCAAGTGAAGATGATGATGCTGAACTTAATGATTACCAATATAGTGATGAAATGGCATATTATACTACTGATGATGATTATGATAATGAAGTTGACTGTCTAGATGATGAAGATATGAGGTTTCTAGGCATGAAGTATGATGGTACCTACAATGGGAAAGTGTCATATATGAATTAAGATGGAGAGGTTGTATTGGAAGAAGGGATAATTTTTCCAAAAGTGAATACTTTCAGGGCTACATTGAGGGATTATACAATGCAAACTGGTTTCAAGATAGTAAGAGATAAAAATGAGAAGTCTAGAGTAATAACCCATTATGCTGCTGAGGGCTGCCCTTGGAGAATTCATGCATCTCCACTTCTAGATGGGATCACCTACAAGATTAAAACTTTAGTACCTACTCACACATGTAGCAGGATGAACACAAACACTGAAGCTACATCAACTTGGATTGCTAAAAAAATGGTTGAAGGTTTTAAGGACAATCCACACATAGGCTTAGATACTAAGCAAGTGAAACTAAATAAAATGTTTGGGATTAAGGCTTCAAGAATGCAACTGTATAGAGCCAGAAGAAGGTACAAAGAGGAGCTGGAGGGTGATCATGGGAGCCAATATGTGTTGTTGCCAACATATGCTGAGGAATTCAACAAAACAAACCCTAGTGGCTTGGTGGTCATAAATTATGACCTACCATCTACCCTAGTCTCAGAAAATGGAGAAGAACTAGACCCTACCATTCCTCAGTATCCATTGTTCCAAAGAATTTTCACATCATTTGATGCAATGAAAGCAGGGTTCATTAATGGATGTAGGCCATTCATAGGGGTAGATGGTTGTCACTTGAAGGGTCCCTATGCTGTTGTTTTAATTTCAGCAGTTGCCTTAGATGGAAATAATGGCTTGTTTCCATTGGCATTGGCAGTAGTAGAGGGTGAATGCAACGACAGTTGGTCTTTTTTCTTGCACAACTTGAGAACAATCATAGAAGAGGCACTACCTTCTAGACCATGGACCATCATGTCTGATCAACAAAAGGTACTTTATTGACATATTCAACAACTACTTTACTTACATAATTATGCTTGATTCTCTAATTTTAAACTTCTAATGGTTACTAATGTTTCATTGTTTTTGTATACAGGGCGTTGACAAGATTGTGAGTGACATTATACCAGAGGCAACTCATAGAAGATGTTGCATATACTTATATAACAATTTCAGAGCCAAATTTCCTGGTTTAATTTTGAGGAAACAATTTTGGAGGGCAGCAAGGGCTTACAATCAAATAGAGTATGATCAGGCTATGCAAGCCATTAAGGACCTGAACAATGATGCTTTCATTTGGTTGCAGAAGGTTCCAGTTGAAGGAAGGTTTAGGCATGCATTTGATGGTAGGATTAGGAGTGATCACATCACAAATAACATGACAGAGTCCTTCAACAATTGGTTAGGAAATTTGAGAACTCAGCCAATTTTAACTATATTAGAGGGCATAAGGTGCAAGGTGATGGGTAAGTTTCAGATGAGGTACCAAAAGGCAATGCAATGGAAATCTAATGCGACATTGAATGTGAAGAAACAGCTTGGGGCCACACTGAAATGGTCAAGGACTTGCACAGTTGAGTATGCAGGAGGCAATAAGTATGAGGTGAAGGATAATGAGGGGGTTAATCACATTGTCCATATTGGGGCTATGACTTGTGTATGTCGACAGTGGGAAATATTTGGTCTTCCATGCAAGCATGCTATGACTGCAACTTCTCACAGTAGGTTAAATATAGAAGATTTTGTCTACCCTTACTATTCTAAGTCAACTTACTTGAGAGTCAATGGTGGAATGATACATCCCATCTTAGACCATAGCATGTGGACACTTATACCTGGGGACCCTATACAACCCCCACATCTAAAAAGATTGCCAGAAAGGCCAGGGACTTCAAGAAAGAGGGCTGTTCATGAGCCACCAGCTAGAACAAGTCAGAGCAAAAGGTCTAGTACCTTGAGATATAAATGGTGCATGCAATTTTGACACAACAAGAGAACTTGCCAAAGAGGTCCAGTCAGGGATGGAGCATCTGCTGCTGGTAGGGGCAGTGGCACATCCAGTGGTAGAGGCAATGCCAAAACTGCTGGTAGGGGCAGTGGCAGATCTGTGAGTAGGGGCAGATATAGAGGCAATTCAAGTGGAAGAGGTAGTTAAGCTGAGAGGGGAAATGCAAGTAGTGGAGGCAATTCAAGTGGGAGGGACAGTTCAATTGGGAGGGAAAATACAACTACAAGAGGAAGTTCAACTAGGAAGGAAAGTTCAAGTGGGAGAGGTAAGGGCAAGGGCAAGCATGCAAAAGTAAGTTTTTTCTATTTGTTTTGCCTTTTCATTTGTGATTTTTATTTGTTTTGTCTATCCATTTATGATATTGATATGCATATTTATTACCTTACTTTGGTTTTCAATTTAGGATATTCCAAGAAGAACCCCCCCAGTGCCTACTCAATGTGTGACACAGGTTACACAACATCATGTTAGTTATGAACTTAGTTATAAAGCTACAATGAAATTATTTTCTTATTTTTTCAGCTTGCACGAATCCAACATTGCATTTTTGTTTATTTGTTTGACTTTTTTTTGTAGATGACTTAGCTAAGTTATTGATATTTTGGGTACAAGGATTAACACAGGTTGAAGGTATAAAATATATGTTGCTTGACTGTATAGTTAGTAAGGATCATGTTCCACTTTTTTGTATTTTTGTAGTGGATATGCAATGCTAAGAATAGCAATATGATGATGTGGCCACTTTTGTTTTTTTGTAATGGCCATGAAGTATTTTATAAATACTCATTTCGGGAATGTAGATGATGTAATTGCATAGACTTGACAAATATGGTCCGTGGAATGTGGCCACTTTTGTTTTTCTGTAGTGGCCATGAAGTATTTTATAAATACTAATTTTGGGAATGTAGATGATGTAATTGCATAGACTTGACAAATATGGTCCATGGAATGATGTAATTGAACATATCTGATAAGAATGATGTAAGTAAACTAATTGAACATATTTGAGAACAATCATGATGTTTAAACAGTCCTACTTGATGTTTTGATGATGTAATGGAATGGTCTTTATGTTTACAGGTTATTATGTTAATCAAATTAGATGTGCATATTTACATAATGCTGAAATAACTTCATCATATTTATATATGGTCCATTACAAAACATACTGCATTACAAAACATAAGGTCTATTACAAAACATTACAAAACCTTACATAAAGTCCATTACAAAACATTAGGTAAATCATTACCATTACATTTTGAGAGCAATCATTAGGGAAATCAAACATAAAACAACATTCATGATCATTATTATTTTCATAAATCCCATGTTTGCTTCAAGTACTTGCATCCTTGTTTGCATAGCCCCCATTTGGTTCATTAAATTCATTGCATGACTTTCTTCTTCATAGGATGAGGTGTGTCTGTTAACAGTTGCTTGAGTGTCTTCCATCATCATTTCTCCTCCAATAGATAAGTTTATTGGTTTGCACCAGTCCCAAAATGCGCATTTCCCATTTGGGCATAAATAATACAATTTGCCTCTGTTTTGACTTTAATTGTTGCTGTCACGACACGCTCCCCGTACCCAAGGGTTAAGCATCGTGATAGCCAGTAACTGAGGTTACCTCCAACCAATTCTTAAACAAATTAATAAGCGCGAGCAGAAATAATATTTAAGTGAGAGTACCAAAATAATCATTGGAGCTTCTATTTCTTTTACAAAATTTATTGACCAAAAAGGCCGATATTTACATATAAATATATCACAAAAATGTTGTGCGTGTCTATTCCGTAGTCCCGCGTCTAAGACTTTCCAAAAACTATTTCTGAATTGCATTGTTTCCTGAAAATTGGTAAACAGCTATAAGCACATGGCAGATTGAGAAATATTATACCAAGAGTATAAGGGACACAAAATAACCATGGATAGTTATGTAACTAAAATATTTAAAATAACTTAGTCTGAATAAATAATCATTTAAGTAGCAAAACTAAGATTATGTAAATAAATAACCATAACCACGGTACTGAACAGAACATAACAAAACAGAGGTCACAGGAGTGACAGTCAGAACAGAGGTACGGATTCAATAGGTAGCTTGTACGGATTATAGAAGTGGCTCCCACAATAGTGTAACACTTATCTCCGCATAATACTTTGCTTCGCACAGAACAGAGGTCAATAGATCCATGACAATAGAGGGTCACAAAGTGACTAAACAGAAGTCGATGGTTATTTAAGTCCCCCAAGGCGTGGGACTCCCGTGGTGGTACTTACAAAACATAATTGTTTATAAGGTTATAGTCAAATATTCTTTAAAAGTTAAACAAAAATATCCATGGGTTTCATTTTGAGCAAATAAGGTTCAGAAAATAATCCACGTAACTGAAATATTTATAAAACATAACTTATATTAATATAATTAATAAAATACAACTTGTATAAAATAAATTATGGTAAGTCAAAACATATGTAAAATATATTATGATAACTCAAGGTATAATATAACTCACCTTAACTTTAATACATCATTCTTTCTTTCTACTATCAAAGACCCTCTCAACTTTCATGATTTTTTTCTTCATTTTATTCGTTTCTTTCCCTTCTCCTTCCTCTATTTTTTTTTCCTTTTCCTTCATTTCTTTCTTTCTTTCCCTTTCCTTCTTTCTTTTTGCCGAGTTGAACACCTCCTCCCTATGGAGGTAAGAACGTGGCTCGCGTATCTTCCCCAGATTTGATTAATAAATTATATAAATTTATACTTATCTTTAATAAATATTTAAGATAATTACACTTTGGTCCAATTTTCTAATATAACTATATAAATAAATTAATCCATAATTAAATTACACTCTATCGTATACCAATAGAAAATTATTTATTTATTTTACCACCACACCCATTATTATTATTATTATTGTTATCAATATTATTATTTATTTACTCTTACTTTTATATTTATTTATTTACTATCTTCAACTTTAATTTGGCTCGACTAGTATTATAATTCCATATTTATATTAATTTGGCCCCAAATAATAATTTATAATTTAATTACACTTTATCTCATACACCCGTAACATTTAATATTTTATTTTACTCTTACGGAATATTTAATTAAACATTTAGGGTTTTTCTCATTTATAATTAAATAATACTAATATAAAATTTAAAGGACAATTTAAATTTTCGGGTTGTTACAGTTGCTTTGCTCCCACAGTAGTAGAGCTTGCTTCTATATTTCATCACCTCTCCTCCATTACTCAATGATGATATATCCATCTAATGAACCTACATTCATGAAATGTGAGAGTTATAATGCATTTTCAGAACATATATTGCGTTTTGTTGTTATTGTGCTTTATTTCTGAATAATAGGACATATCTGTGTTGGATGTTTGATGTTTGTGTTTTATTTGTCGAGAATGGTTCATGCTGTTTGTACTTTGTGCTTTGAAATTATAATTATTATTTTTTTGGATTGGTTAGTTGTTATTCACATGCAATTTTATTTATTTTTAAATAGTTAATGTAAGTGGGAACATACTTGTATTGTGCTTGGACTTTTGTTATCTGCTTTTTGTTGTTCTTCAATTTTGGTTGCCTCTGTAATTTTCCCTATTTTACTTGGATTTGCTGAAGCTAAAGAACTCTACCATTTGGTATATATAGATGGGTTGAGGGCATTTTCTTATTTACATTTGATTACATCAGCAGGTCTGTTAGGTGTATAAATGACTGTCAAATTTTGGGAGAATCTTGACATTGTTAGGTAAAGTAAGGGGAGTTACTATAATTATTCATACCACATGGGAGGTCCCTGTATTTGTCAGAAACCTCAGGGGAGGTAAATGTAATTTACCCTAAATTTTTTAATTAAGTTTTGAAAATTCTTTTTAAAATTCATAATCAAATAAATTTTCACAAACTCAACACTCATTTCAAAAATTCAACACTCAATTCAAAACTCATAACCAAACAATTTTTTTTTAATTTTCAAATCATAATTCCAAAACTCATAAATTCTAAATACAACTCTATATTCAAATCGTAATTCTAAACACAAACCAAACGCTACCTAAGTTTTTCTAAATAATTTCAAATTAGTGATGAATTTTATAAATATTAATAATTAAAATTTTAAATTTTTTCATAAATTTATAGTTATTTTGTAAAAACGTCACTGAATTATAATTTTTCTTAAAAAATTTACATTCGTGGAAAAAATTATGATGAGAATTGCAAAATTTTAAAAATGAGGTAAAGTGTTTTGTTTTTTAATAATAAAATAAAAAATAAATGTCCACTCAGTCCATGAAGGGTGTCGTCCAAGATGATGAGCCTGTTGTAGGTCTCAATTTGATAATTCAATTATTTTAATTTGTACTCCTTTATGTATATATCACTATGAAACAATAAAATTACTCCAATGTCGTAATTAGATGATATAACTATATTTATCTTCAAACAAAAATAAAGAGTGGTGAATCAAAATGAGTGAAAAGGAATAAACGTGCACATGAACCTGCAAATTTAAGAGTAAAACAGGATGAACATGTTGTAGTCTTTGAGTCCGGATCCTCTCCAGCCAAATGATCGCTCCGGTCCTTCGGTCAAGGGCCACGATTTGGCCACGTGGCCCTTTGAAGATCTACGGCTCAGATGAAAAAAAAAAAAAATTTCGTTTTTCACCAAAAACTTCTTCTTCAAATCATCTAAAAAAAAATCTGAACATCATCAATATCATCTTCAAACTTAATTGATTATTCAGATCATCTAAAGATGTTCAAATTTTATTAAACGCTAAAAAAAATCTTCAAGATCAGATTTGAACATCAATCTTAATTGATAAAATTTGAACATCAATCTTAATTGATTATCAAACGCAGATCTGTGATGAAATTTGAACATCAATATCATCTTCAAACTTCTTCAAACTTAATTGATTATTCCCCTCAACATTTCAGTTCCGTTTTTTTTAAATTGATATTTTCAATATAGATCTGTGAGTAAATCTGTAAAAAAAAAATCAAATTTCAAATCTGCATAAAATTTTTTTCTTGAAGATCATCAATATCTGCAGAAAAATCTGCAGAATTTTTTTTTAGTTTTGATGCAGATTTCTGTGTTCAAAAATCTTTGAAGATCATCAATATATATTCTTGAAGATCATCTATCCATTGTTTTTCAGAAATCTGCATATGTATTCAGATCATCTAAAAAAAATCTGAACATCTTCAACATCATCTTCAACACCTTCATCATCTATCCATTGAAGATCATCAAGATCATCTGCAGAAAAAACGCATCAAATCTTCATCATCTTCAACAACTTCAACATCATCATCATCTTCATCAACAACAACAAAAAAATTCCTTTGCAGATCCGGATCTACAAATCTTCATCATCTTGATTTTTCTTCTTTTTCTTCTTCCAAAATATCTGCATTAGAAAAACGCAGGAAAAAAGAAAAAAAAATGCATCCTCTGTTCTTCTTCCATTTCAAAGAAACGAAATTCTTTTTTCTTTTTTTTTTATCTGAGCTGTAGATCTTCAAAGGGCCACGTGGCCAAATCGTGGCCCTTGACCGGAGGACAGAAGGGACTTTTGGCTGGAGAGCATCCGGACTCGTAGTCTTTGAGGATCCTCCTGGCAATTTTAAAGCTATAGTCATAGCCGATATGTCAGAGAGAGAAACTCTCTAGGTTTCCAAAACTTTCTTTAACTTCCTATGAATCTTTATAAATAAATAAAAAAACAAAAAACAAAATATAATCATATACCCAATGAATGTGGTTGATTTTTAAAAAGCTAATTTTATTAATTTTAATTTTAAGTTTTGTTCCTAATGTTAAAATAATGTGATTTCAACAATTGTAATAATATGATTTTAATACGTCTGTCTTTAAAAATTAGACAATATGCTTTTAAAATTACACTGGTCAAGGTGATGATGCTGTGAGCTAATAGCCAAATATTTCAAGCTATTAGTACGTAGTCATAGAGGTTTATATGCCTCGTTACTGAATTAATAACTTAATGTTTAAAACTGATAATGCAACAGTTCCAACGGATGATGGGTCGAGCTGATTTACATTTCTAACAAATTTGCTGGCTTTGAAGTCCACGGAGTATGCCTGCAAAAATGTCCAAAGGGGGAGGTAATTCCCTAGCTAACACTCTGACGATCGAGTTAGAATAGAGTAGATTGATTGTGTAGAGAGAGAAGAAAGGGATGCAGAACTTTACCTTTAACGCATCTTATAAGCTTTTTTGTATCCTTTACTCATCATTTCCTTATCCATTTCAGATTATCGTGTTGGCTGAAAGTCTATATTCTAGTTCGCATCGTTCATGATGAGTCTGTATCCTCCAACGTGAAGGGGTTGTCGCATTTAATGTTATGAGAGCCTCATTAATGACTGATGTGTGGGTACAATAACTTTGCAGGATCTTTGTTTGCTTACGTGGCTAGGCCTCAACTTGACAAGTGTTTGAATGTTCTTGGTCCTGGCCTAGCATTGATTTCTCAGAGTTATTGGGCTTTGATCACTGGGATGTGAATTGGGTCCTGATCCGTGGGTTGAGCCCTCTTAGGTGTCTATTAGTATCAGTAATCCCTCATTCTCGAGTGTAGTTTTAGTCTAACGAAGGGAATAATAGTGCGGGAGGGAGCCCCCCAAGGCTTGGTAGGGGTGCATGGGTTAGAGTGGTCGATCGTCAGGTTGGCCGATCGCAAGGGTGACTGATCGAAAGGGAAGACCGTCGGGCTGGTTGACCGCGGGGATGGGCCAAGCGTGAGGGAAGAACGTCAGGCTGGCCGACTGTAAGGTAGGCCGAGCGTGAGGGAAGACTGTCAGGCTGGCCAACCGCGAGATGGGCCGTGTGTGAGGGAAGACTGTCAGGCTGGCCGACCATGAGGTAAACCGACCGTGAGGGAAGATTATCAGGCTGGCTGAGCGTGAGGTGGGCCGAGCGTGAGGGAAGACCGTAAAGCTGGCCGATTGTGAGGTAGGTTGAGTGTGAGGGAAGACCGTCAGGCTGGCAGACTACGAAGGTGGCCTAGCGTGAAGAATACAGACTGACAAGGAGGCGATGATGGGCACGGGACTCGAGGGCCAAGACAGCACGTGATGATGTGAAGTGGAAAAGACGGGAAAAGAAAGGATAGTTAATGGTGGTAGCGCAGTGCAATGGGGCGTGTGAGGTCATCAGCACCGTTGGATCAAAATACGGTATTATTGAAAGAAAGCGAAATGGTGGTTTATGGCGGGGGATTTCAAAAAGTGGGAATTTATTTGGGCGGTGAGGTTTAAACTGGCGAAGTTCAAT
Organism: Camellia granthamiana; assembly: GCA_036172215.1. Taxonomy (NCBI): domain Eukaryota; kingdom Viridiplantae; phylum Streptophyta; class Magnoliopsida; order Ericales; family Theaceae; genus Camellia; species Camellia granthamiana. The sequence goes on along the minus strand of CM069908.1, from coordinate 118,500,695 downwards.
CACAATTTGTGGAACATAAGCAAACCTTGGGCATTTGGGCTGGTGTGATTTATGTCTCTAATCACAAAGAACTAAGAGATCCCAAAGCTGACTTCGTTCGTTTCGTTTGATTCACCATTATTGCACATTGTGAGGTTTTTTACCCTCGCGACCAAAGCAATTTACCGGAACGTGAGCAGAAGGGCACAAGAGAGGGCATCAACATTGACGTCTGACGCTTTAGAAGATGATGATGGGATTGCCCTGGTGGAGAAATATAGAGGGAAGGGTAGGAGAGACAGAAGGGGAGAGACGACCACCATCCATGTCTAGGCCAATGATATCGATCGCGCAACCGGTGAGTCAGATGGCCCTTAACCACTAGCACACGAAGGTAGATAAATCAACGTTGATGCTGGAGGACCTGAAGGAGTTGCAGGTGAAATACTAGATTTCGGTGGAGGTGGAGTTGAAGTTGCCATCAGGGAAAGAGAGGGCATCGGATATGAGCCTTTCGAATTTTATGCTCTATGAAGAAGCGCTCCGAGGGGGATTAAGATTGCCCATGCCTCAAATCGTAGTGGAGGTGCTAAATTGAGTAGAGGTGGTGCCTGGCCAGTTGATGCCGAATGCATGGAAAATCTTGCTGGCGTGTTGTAATAACCCCGACCTCCGATTAATGCTAAACTATGATTATTGATGTCTAACAGTAATTTAGAAGGAATCCGAAATTAAATCGCATATGTATTGCATTATCTATGTGTTTTTATCTGTTTGCCATAAAATGATCTGTTCATGTTTAGACTTTGAACTGCAAATTGAAAGTCTTATCGGTGCTCGATTTCGAAATTGATTAGTGCTTCATGTTAATTAGAATTTATGGGATTTTATGGTATGTTTAATTGAAATTTGATTTGGTATGATTAAATTGGATTAAATAATGTTAAATTACATTAGTTTGGCTTTATTACCAAAATGCCATTAGGTGGACCTTGCTAGACATTTGTTTAGTCTTCATTTACATGTGTTGGCATCACTCTTCATTTCCTCTAGAGACCAAAACGTGAGAGAGAGCTTGAGAGTTGGGAGCAAGATTAAATTCATCTAGAGATTTGGCTTGGGACTTAGGAGAATTGAAGAGGCTTTGCAAATTTGAGCTCCTAGACTTGGAATTCAAGGTTTAAGGTAGGAAATCATCTTCTTGATTGTGAATTCAAGTCATTTCTTGCATGATTCATGTGACATTAGTGATCTAAGACAAGAATTGGTTTAAACATGTTGAATTGGATAGTAATCCATGTATGCATGTTCATATCATAACATTTTGAAGTGTTTTCATGGAAATTCTTGCATGCAAGACCATATTCTAGCTATAGTCCATGAGTTCATCATGATTTTGAGTCTAACATTGCATTTGGTCATGTTTTAGAGGACTTGAGTTCAAAGAATTGCATACAAGGCATGTGTATGAAATTAATTTCAAGTTTCAAGTTGAGTCTTGTACAATTGGTTTACTTTTGGGCCATGATTTCTTGAATTGCAGCTTTAAATATGTTATTTTATGGGTTACCAAGTGTTTTCCAAAGTTTTGGCCCAGAAAAATGAGTTTTGGATGGTTGAATGTCGAATTTCTTGCTTGAAGGTCAATCTAGATTTTCCAGAAAATTGACCCACGCTCGAGCGTGAAGCCTGAGTACATGCACTTCCGCTCGAGCGGAGAGATCCCCGCTCGAGCGTGAAATGCGTATACCCAGAAGTTTGTGTGTTTTGCAGTCCGCTCGAGCGGGGCAATCCACGCTCGAGCGAGGGTCTATGTCACACGCTCGAGCGGGGGTCGAGCGCCCGTCGAGCATGAATTTCATGCATCCAGCACTTTTTCATGAGTTTGCAGTCTGCTCGAGCGGAGATTCATTTTCTGCATGTCCGCTCAAGCGGGGAAAGCCACGCTCGAGCGTGGACCTTGTCTTCAGCAAAATTTGAGAAATGGTTTTCAATGCATTTTTACATCCCCACCATATCCTAGGCATTCCTAGGCCATGTTTAAGACCCCATAATGAGGATAAGAGATTAGAAACACACTTAGAGCCAACGAAATGAGTTTTGTACAATTAGAACGTGTGTTTCAAGTGTGTATCTGTTATGTGTCGTGTAGGTCACGTGTCGCGTTCTGTCTGCCTAATATGTTCTGTCTGTCTGTTTCAAGGCCAACTGTGAGTAGTAACTTAGTAAAGTTATGTTCAACTGTACTTATTTTCTGTGTAACAAAATGAGATCTGTTTTCTGAAATGATATGTTATGTACAATGAATGATTGTTCTATTTCTGATATATATTCGTGACATCTTTAGTATCATGTGATATTTGTTAGCTGTTACCCGGTATCGGAGGTTCCTTTATGGAACTTATTTCTATCTCTACTCTGTTACCCGTACCGGAGGCCCTGTCACGGGGGCTCAGCTTCTGTTCTGTTCTGTTACCTGGATCCGGAGGTTCCTTTATGGAACTGGTTATTCGTAACCTCACGTGTATACGTTCTGTTCTGTTAATACTAATGGATGTATCACGTAAACTTAATCATGACTTATGATTTCTGTCTATATATGATCTGAACAAATGATGAATTTGATACAAATTTGAATTATGATTTCTGAATCTGTACGAACTCATTCATTGAAACCCTTTACTCTGTTGTTATTCACTGGGCTTTTGCTCACAGTTTATATTATGTATGTAAGTGAGACGGCACATGACCAGGGCCAGAGTTGACGGCTTTCTGTTCTGTTTTGTCAGCCAACTGTTGTGCCTCCCGAGGAGGTTCCGAATGAAGCCTAATGCCATGGTTGTTTTTGTATTCATGCTGGTCAATGTATATGTTTTGTATAGTCAGATCTTGGGAAGTACATTTCTGTAAATACTTTGTAAATATGGGTGTCCGTTGATTGGCATGCTTATGTATATATATAAGTTTTAAAATGTTCTGTCCCATGTACATTATCACAGCTCATTAGACCTTGCCTGTTTTATATTATTGCTTCCGCAGCCCCTTATTATTTGCTAATCTGTTCAGAGGCCTTTGGTAATCCACGGATTACTGGCCGGTTATGGTGCTAAACCTACAGGGGCGGGTTTGGGTCGTGACAGAGTGGTATCAGAGCACGTGTTCTACCACACACACAGGTCTGTATGAGCTTAGGATGTCCTAGTAAGAGTTAGGGGCATTCCATCTGCATATGTGAGTGTGTGGTAATGCAACTGAATATGAAAACTAAATGTACATTTGAATCAAATGAATTGAAGGAAATGGATAAGATTATGCGTGTGTTTATTATCATTTGATGTCTGTATAGTAAGATGGAGAATGCAAGGGGAAGTGGTGAAAGTGAATCCTCAGAGGCTCGCATGGGCCGAATGGAATAGATGTTGGCGGCATTAACTGAAACCTTGACACAACAACAGAGACAACAACCTTTGCCCCCTCCGCCTCCACCGGCACAAGCCGAGGCAGACAATAATGACATCATCAATCTGACACAGAAATTCATGAAAATGAAACCGCCAACGTTCTATGGTGGAATTGAACCTTTGAAAGCTGAGACGTGGTTGCTTGAGATAGAAAAATTGTACGAAGTATTTCCTTGTTCCGAAACTCAGAAAGTCCTCCTAACCACCTATACTCTGAAAGATGAAGCCCGCAGGTGGTGGTTACTGATCCGAAGTGGCAATGGGAATATGACATGGGCACAGCTTAATGCAATCTTCTATGATAAGTATTTTCCCCAATGCTTCAGAGATCGGAAGGTGTCCGAGTTTCAAGAACTCAAACAGGGAAGAATGTCTGTGGCGGAATATGAAGCTAAATTCACCGAATTGGCACGGTTTGCTCCACATATGGTGGATACCGATTACAAGAAAGCACGAAAGTTTGAAGGTGGACTGGATTTGAAGGTGTTTGATCGAGTAGGCGTCCTGAAATTGCCTACTTATGTGGAAGTTCTAGATAGAGCCTTAATGGCAGAGGCCACCCTAGCCGCCATGAAACAAAGCAAAGCCCTAGTAACTACAGCAACTAAGTGGAGAGAAAAAAGATCCGGGTTTGGTTTTAAAAGAGGCCGGTCCTTTCTCAGTAAGAAGCAGAACACAGGGACTTCGAACAGCTCAAGTCAGAGTAATGGGTCTATTCCGGTCTGTTCTGATTGTGGTAAAAGGCACAGGGGTGTGTGCTACCGAGTGTCCGGTGCTTGTTTCCGGTGTGGCCAGCCAGGTCATGTGGTGAAAGATTGCCCGCTCAGGTTTGAGACTACTAGCCATCCTGCAGCAAGTTCAGCGGGGTCCGCTTCTGTGGCCAAAACCAATGCCAAAGCCAATACTGGGAAAGAACCTCTAAGACAAGGCCGAGTGTTTGCCTTAGTGCCTGGTGACGTACCGAACACCTATACGGTGGTGTCAGGTACACTCCCTATATGTTCTCAAAATACATGTGTACTGATAGATTCTAGTTCTACACATTGCTTTGTATCGCATGCTTTTTCTCAAAAATTGACTAGACTATTAGAACTTATGACCTATGTGTTATCTGTGTCTACGCCGTCTGGGGATTCTATGATGTGTGCTCATGTTTATCCAGCATGTGATGTTATGATTGGCGATATGATGTTATATGTGGACTTACTACCCTTGGACATTAATCATTTTGATTGTATTTTGGGGATGGACTGGTTGACTAAATATTGTGCTACCATTGACTGTGCAAATAAAACTGTTGTGTTTAGACCACCTGGTATGCCTGAATTTACTTTTATTGGGAATGGGGTAGTTCCTCCCCCATATTTGATTTCGGCTATGAAAGCTGTAAAACTCCTTAGGAAGGGATGTAGGGGTTATCTGTGTTGTATATTGACTGCACCATCTGACATTACTACTGTAGAAACAATCCCTGTTGCTTGTGAATTTCCCGATGTGTTTCCGACTGACTTACCTAGGGACTTAGTTGACAGAGAAATTGAATTCACTGTTGAGGTGTTTCCGGGGACACAACCTATTTCCAATGTCTACCTCTGAACTGAAAGAGTTAAAAACCCAACTTCAAGAACTGTTAGACAAGAAATTTATCCGTCCGAGTACTTCACCTTGGGGTGCTCCAGTTTTGTTTGTCAAAAAGAAGGATGGATCTTTAAGATTGTGTATAGACTACCGAGAACTGAACAAAGTGACTATCAAGAATAAATACCCTCTGCCCCGAATAGATGACTTGTTTGATCAACTTCAGGGTGACCAAGTGTTTTCCAAAATTGACCTCAAGTCCGGGTATCATCAATTAAAGGTTAGAGCTGAGGACATAGAGAAAACTGCATTCCGAACTAGATATGGACACTATGAATTTTTAGTAATGCCGTTTGGGATGACCAATACACCTGCAGCTTTCATGGATCTTATGAATAGGGTGTTTAAATCATATCTGGATGACTTCATTGTTGTATTTATTGATGACATTTTAATTTATTCTAAAGACAGGGAAGAACATGAGAACCATCTGAGAACCACCTTGGAGATTTTGAGAGAAAAGAAATTGTATACTAAATTGTCCAAGTGTGAATTCTGGCTTGACAGTTGTAGACACCCCATTTTTGACCGTCCTCAAGACTTGGACGTCATCGTTTAAACACTCGATGATTATCCATGTTCGTGTTCATCTTGAGTTCTCGGAGGTTTCGGCCGAACGCCTTGCCTCAAGACCTCTCGACTTATTTGTTTTGTGCTTGGTTGTGGACCAAGCACTTAGGTTTTTGCCTCTAAGGGTAGGAAATGGCTTGTTGGCCACCCCCACACCCCACCGGCCTTGGCATGTTGCCACCGGCCCTGTTTTATTGCTACCAGCCAAAAGTGTCGGCCGGTCGGCGATGTTCTTGGTCAGCCGGCCATTATTTTGGTCAATCGGCCATTTCTGCTGGTTGACCCTTTTCCATCTGCTTTTGGCAAATATTTTATGCCAGCTGTCACAGCTGGCATCCACATTACACCCCCTCCATACACGTGTATAGAGGGATTTGTTCCCTTGAGTTAGCTTCTCCAAGAAGCTTAGGAATTGAATTCCTATAAGAGGGGAGGCCCTCCTCCCTTCTCAGGGGTTCTAAGAATTAGGGTTAGGAAGTTTGTATCTATTTATCTCTATAGTTCCCTCTCTTTGCCTTTGTGTGTGTGTTTTGTGCTCTAAAGTGACTTTTGTTCACACTATTGCACACAAACACCTAGCATTACACCATCCTTGGTTGCTGAGGCTCTAAGGAGTTGTTGTTAGGGTTCTTGGGCTGGTTTTAATCCAAGGAAGGTGCTGGAGTGGTGTTCTTGAAGAGTTTCTTCAAAGGTGAGAAACTACCCTCTTTATTTCCCATTTTTGCACAAGCTTTTAGCCTATCTTGCATATTGTTTTAAGCTTCGACTATAACTGATAAAAGTTCTAATTTTGTGTGCTTTAGAACTTTGTTTAAGGTCACTTTGAGGTTTGGGGTTGTTTCCCCCCTCCAAGGCCTTGTTAGGCCTTGTTTTAGGCCATACCTTTTGGCCATTGTTTTGGTCTTTGCATGACCTCTCTACCACTGAAATCCAGAGGATTTTCAGTGGTGGAGAGGTGGTTTTGAGGTCCTAAATAGGAGAGGGTCATCCCCTCTCCTTGTTGGCTTTAATGCTTGCATAATTGGCTTATGTGGTAGCATGTGTGTTTAGTTTGTTTTAGCTCCATTTCAACATGTATTAGGCTTTGTTTTGCCATGATACACCTCTGTTTTGAGTTGGTTTAGACATGCCATGTATGCTTCATACACTTGTCATGTAATCCCATGTTTTGGCCTTAACATGCATCATGTTGTAACATGTGTTTTTAGCATGATTTTGGCTCAACTCCATGAAGCTTTTAGCCTTGTTGTAGCATGCTTAAGCTCTGTTTTTCATTTTTTTGGTCATGCTTGCATTGTTTTGTATAGCCACCATGTAATCTAGCTTGTTAGCTTTGAGTGTCCAAGTTGCTAGCATGCTCTATTTGGATCATTTCAGTGGTTTGGCATCACTTAGAATGTTATTTCAGTCCATATTTCATGCTTGAATACTTGCACTTATCACTCCTTTAATGTCTTAAAGAGTTTGTGTTTTATGCCTCATGATTGAGTCATTGTGCATGCCATCATGTTTAGGTCATTGGGGATGCCATCTAAGTGGGTTTTTGGGCTCATTTTGGCATGTCAAAACTCTATTTTGGGTTGCTTAAATCATGCGATGTTTGGTTGTATTAGGTGTAGTGTAACACCTCTTTGATGGCCTTGCATGCTTCATGTTTTTGCCTCTTTGTTTTGGCTTGTTCTAGCTTTGGTCATTGCATGTTTTAGGCTTACTTTGCCATGATTTAGGATTGTTTTGGGTTATGCTTGCCATATACTCTTTGTTTTGTGTAGCATTGGTTCAATTCCCTTGCCTAGTTTTAAGCCTTAAGCCTTAATCATGCATGCTTGGCTTGTTTTTGTGATTTGGCATCACTCTTAGCACCATTTCAGAGCATGTAATGTTGTCACATTTGCATACTTTCCATCCCTTTTAAGTGTTCTTAAAAGTTGCCCTTTGATGCTTAAGTGTTGGGTCCATTAGCATGCATGTTTGTATGTGCATTTGCCCTCATTTCCATAGCATTTTGGCCACTGTTTTGGACCTATTAGAGAGCTGTCCATCTTGGTGTAAGTCAATCCTTTGCATATTGTTGCATGCTTGCCTTGTGTGTTGTTGCATACTCGGCTTATTAACATATTGTTGCATGTTTAAGTGGTATTGCATTTGGCATGCATCTCTTGTTAAGTTGCCTAACATGTTATTACATGTTTGGCTCACATGTTGTTACATGCTTGAATGTTGTCACATGCCTTGCATGTTTGCATGCTTGTTTAGGTTGGATTGCATTTGGCATGCTTGTTACTATTAGCCTTGCATGGTATTGCCATTAACATATTCACGTTACATTAGTTTTGCTTGCATGTTTGCATCCCTTGCCTCTTGATCAATCATGATAGAGGTTGGGGGCCCCTTTTGTGTTGTGTGCATTTCATTTGATATTAAATGCACATTCGACACCTTTGGCCATCATGCATCGAAATGCGTGATTGGTGGCCCGAGGGTTGAGGACCACGCTCCTTTGAGTCTTAGACATGATAAGGAGGGTGGTAGTGCAAACATTGCTTTGAAAATGCATTGCCATGCCTTGTCTGTCCTCTGTTGCAGCAAAACAGGATTCTGCAGGAAGAGATTGCCGGTCGGCCATCTTCAGTGCCGGCCGGCTATGTATTGTTGGCCGATGGCCTCACTTTTGGTGGGTGACTATATTTCCATGGCTGGTGGCCTCATTTCTTGGTCGGTGACATACCACAGTGCTCAGGGAGTGATTTTGGAGCTTCCTTGGGATTTGTGAAGTTTTCAGAAGTACAGACCAGTGTAAACAGAGGCAGCATGAGTATGGTGATGGATTTCCGAGCGAAGCCAAATGTGCATGCATTCCTCCCTCTTCCCGAGGCTGTTTTACTGCTTTAGTAGCTTAATTAATTTGTTTAAATTAGTTAAGTGTTGTGTAATAATTAATTAGCTTGTTAGTTAGTTAATTTGTACTATTCATTCGGTCCCTCGTCGAGAGGGCGCAATTGTGTAATAAGCGTGCGTGCGTGTGATGCATGTCTTCCAACCTCCATTTCTTTCTCCCTTTTATTTATCCGCTTACGATGGTTAGATTTAGGGCATATTTCAATTAGCATCTATATGTTCGCATGTTTGCATTCATTCATCTGTCTTGCATACACCGGGCTCGGCGCATCATACTAACTGCATTGTATTTCAATTCCGAGTTGAATACGTGTATCAGTTGTTGCATTTCATATTTTAGAATAGCCGAGCCTATCTTAGTTGCATTTTTGCATGTGTTGCATTAGGCATTTCAGCATAGTTAGAATTCATGCATGATTTCTAATTAGCTTCTTTCTTTGGCTTGGAGTACTCGGTAAGTATTTATGCTTTAGCATCCTTGCATGCGTGTGAGTGACTGCCATGATAGCATGCTTACCATGAGGCTATTTGCTTATGTGATATAACTGCCTGAATGCCTGTGGGTGAAGGTTGGGTTGCTTGTGTTGGAATAATTCGTCGAAACCCGTGTTTTAGCCTACTTGCGAGTAGCAAACTTCAATCCATTTTCAAAATAAACGGATATGCGATGCTTTGTTCCAACTTAGGCAATCTAGTCTATACTTGTATGCTGTGCGCATTACATAGTAATTCTAGGTTAATAACTGGAATAAGAGCACATATGTTTTCAAAACTCGATATCATGCTTAGTAGTGGCCGATCTTTGATCGAGTGAGCGGGGGTGCTCATAGCTGACCTTCCCCAATCGTACCCAAGTTCCCAAGCCAAGGCAACTTTGGTGATGACGGACACGTGGCCTTAGGCAACGAGTCAGGGTTTCTTAAATTTCCCCAAAATAAAATATTTAGGTGGCGACTCTGTATCTGGCAAAGTAGTCCATGTTTGACACTTTTTTCTTAAAAATTAATTTTCCAAAACGATTTGCCGGATTTGGACTCTTTGATGATTTATCGGTCTGGCATTGCACTCTGCGAGATTAGATACAGGATCGTGACATTGAGTCCGAACTGTAGTGAGCCCAAATGAACAAAATGGGATTCCCTCATGGGACGTTCGGGGATGTCTACAATAGTGTGGCATTTTTGGGACATGTAATCAACAAGGATGGAGTTTCTGTTGACCCTCAGAAAATTGAAGCTGTCGTGGATTGGCCTAGACCGACAAATGTGACAGAAGTCCGAAGTTTTCTGGGACTTGCAGGTTACTACCGGAGGTTTGTGAAAGACTTTTCCAAGCTTGCCATACCATTGACTCAGTTAACTCAGAAAAATGTGCCATTTGACTGGAATGAACAAAGAGAGGCAGCTTTCCAAGAGTTGAAAACCAGGTTAGTGACTGCACCAATCTTAACCTTGCCTAATGGTACTGATGGGTTTCAAGTGTACAGTGATGCTTCCTATAAAGGCTTGGGGTGTGTACTAATGCAAAATGAAAGGGTGATTGCCTATGCTTCTAGACAACTTCGACCTCATGAAAAGAATTACCCAACACATGACCTTGAACTAGTAGCTATGGTATTTGCTTTGAAAATATGGCGTCACTACTTGTATGGGGTAACTTGTGAGGTGTATACCGACCATAAGAGCTTGAAATACTTCTTCACCCAAAAGGAATTGAACATGAGACAGTGGTGATGGTTAGAGTTAATCAAAGATTATGATTTGCAGATTTTGTATCATCCAGGAAAGGCTAATACCGTAGCAGATGCCTTGAGCTGAAAATCCAATGCGAGTTTGTCATGTTTACTATCCAACCGAAAAGAATTGTTGACTGACCTAGAACAAGATGGGCTATTAACTGCTATTACCGCTCAACCTATAATTCTTGACGAGATCAAACAGAAACAGTGCGAGGATGAATACTTGAAAAAGATCACGGAGGAATTTGATTCAAAACCGAGGCCAGGATTTGTGTTTGAGAATGATGTGCTGAAATTTTAGAACCGTCTTTGTGTGCTCGATTGTTATGATTTGAGGAAACGTGTTATGACCGAAGCTCACAGTAGTAAATTTGCTATCCATCCGGGGAACACGAAGATGTACCATAATTTGAAACAGAATTTTTGGTGGCCTGGAATGAAACAGAGTATTGCAGACTTTGTGGCTAGATGTCTACATTGCCAACAGGTTAAAGTCGAACATCAACGGCCCGCTGGTTTACTACAACCACTCCCAATACCGAAATGGAAATGGGAGCACATTACCATGGACTTCATTGTGGGATTGCCTCGTTCTTCTCGAGGTATGGACTCTATCTAGGTTATAGTTGACCGTTTAACTGAGTCTGCCCATTTTCTGCCTGTCAAAACTATTTATAACGCTGATAAATTGGCCAATATCTATATGACTGAAATTGTGAGATTGCATGAGTGCTAGTATCTATTGTGTCTGACAGGGACTCAAAGTTTGTATCGAGATTTTGGCAGAGTTTGCAACAGGCTTTGGGGACTGAATTGAGACTGAGCAATGCCTATTGTAGACACTCCATTTTTGACCGACCTTAAGACTCAGACGTCACCAACTGAGCGCTCGGTGATGTTGCAAATTGTGCTCGTTCTGAGGTTTCAGAGTCTCGGCTGCGAGCCTTGCCTCCGGACTTCCAGACTCTTTTGTACTTTGCCTCGATTTGCGAACCAGGTCCCGTTTTCTTTGTTTTCTCTTCCCGAAGGGAGGGAGAGGTCTCGTAGATCATCTCTCAGTGGCCGTAGGCTACGTTTCGTAGTCGTAGGCCATTTTTCCCGTTTGGAGCCCGGTTCCCGATTTTCGGAGCCGTCGGCCGTGTGCCTCGGTTCGGGACCGCTTAACTACCTCCGTTTGCTCCGGTTTTTGGCACACACCTTGTTTCCTCCCTTTTGAGGGACACTGTGGCCCGAGAGACCAACTTCGTGGTCGAACGCCACTTCCAGTGCCTAACAGCCGGTTTTCGAGGCCCCGAACTGCGTGTTTCGGCCCCCGAACCTTCGTTTTGCATCTGTCTTGGTCCATTTTTGGCAGGGACCTTACTTTCATTGTTAGAAAGGTTGTAGGAGGGTGGGAGACCAGCAATTTTTCTGAAAAACCAGTTTTATTTCTTCATCGCCCGTTTTCTTCACTAGGAAGCTGGTTTTTCCCACTCCCGGGCCACTTTTTCTGATTTTCCACCACATCATTGTGTTGTACACACCTGGGAGGCCACCAATATGGGTAGGCCGACCAGCAATTGTTCTTGACCCTTTTGAACCCCTCTAAAAAGCTAGTTTTTCTCTCTCCTGGTTCACATTTTCTGGGTTTTGACCATACAGCTGTGTTGCACTCATTTGGGAGGCCACCTTGTTGGGGTGGCCGACCAGCAATTCTTGTTGACCCCTTTGACCCCTGGTCGGCCGACCAGGGGAGGTGGCCGGCCAGCCACCTGGCCCTTTTGAACCTGGCCGGCCATTTTTGTCCCTCCTGGTGCATCCCAGCTGTGCCAGCTGTTTTGCACCAGACCCTCTGTCCGAGGGTCTGTCCTTTTGGAGGGCCATTTGAATTGGTTTTTCCCCCTTTTTTTTTTGGCTTCTCTCCTCTATAAAGCCAACACTTGAGCTTCATTTCTAAGGGTTAGAAAATCAGCTGGGGCATTGGTATACAATCCTCCATATCTCTCTCATCCAAGCTTCAAAACACCTTTGACCTTGCACCACTTACACACCAACTCATAGCCTACCACCTCCACACTCCATTCCAGCAACTTGGAGGCCATTTGCAGAGGTTGAAAGCTCAAAATCTTGGACCAAAAGCTGCTGGAAATCTGCTCTTCAAGGGTGAGTCCCTATTTCCCCTTTTCTTGTCCTATTTTGTATGGTTGATTAGCCTTATTTGCAAGCATTTCTGGGTTTCGACCTAAACTAAAAATAGTCTTATTTTGAGCTTATCTTCATGTTTGATCAAGAACTTTTTTTTGTTTGAGGTCTTCTACTCCCGCTTTGTGCTTTATCTCTCTTTTAGGGCTTATCTTGCATAATATAATAGCTTTATTTGTGAGCATTTCTGGGCCTCAAGCTAAACTGTAAAGTATCTTATTTTGAGCCCCTCTTAAACTTTGTTGAAGGGCTCTATGCTGTTTGAGGCCATCTGCTTCCCCTTGCCCTCTATCTCTCTTTTAGGGTTATTTTTGTGTCATGTTTTAGCCCTACTTGTGAATATTTTCGAGGCTTGATATAAACTGGAAAAAGTCTTTTTTTGGCCTCCTCTTTGAGTTTGTTTAAGGTCTCTTCTCTGTTTGGGGTCATCTTCCCCCTATGCATGCTTCACTCCTTCATGATTAGGGCTATGCATTAGAGCACTTGCATTGGCCATGGTTTGGCCTCTTAGCCACTGAAATCCAGTGGATTTTTAGTGGCTTAGGTGTATTCTTGAAGGCCAAAATCAGAGGGGGGTGACCCCCTCTCTCCTTGTCTTGTTTGGTGGCCTTCTTGGCCTTCCAAAGGACCCCCATTTTGCATGCATTGAAGTCAGTTTCCAGGCCTCATTCTGGGGGTTTTAAGGTCTGCCTTGGCTATTTCCAAGGCCCTTTTGGTCATATTTTATGTCTATGTTGCATGTGTAGAGAAATCCCATTCAAGGCCTTTCAAAGAGGCCTTTCTTTGCATGTTTCCGAGACTGATTTCAGGGCCCATTTTGTGAGTTTTAGGGCTGTCATATTCCATTTCCAGAGGTGGTCTTATCATGTTACATGTCTATCTTGTATGTGCTTAATAACTCCTTGCATGGCCCTCTAAAGGAGCTCATCATTTTGGCATGCATGAACTGCATTTCAGTGATTATTTGGGCATATTTTCACATGTTTTATTCACTGATTTTTGCTGGTTTGATGAGTTCTCATGCGCTTCATATACATGCCATGTAAACTATGCTTGCTAGTCAAAGTTGCATGCTATTTTAGTCCATCATGCTAGCATCTTTTGGTCATGCTTTGAACTAGAAATGTTCATGTTTTGGGACTGCCTTGGCTCTGTCTTTGTGCTTCATAGTCAAATAATGCATGCTTTGTATAGCTATAAGTCAATACATGTGCCTAGTTTTGAGTTTCGGGGCTCATCTCGTGCATCGGGTGCCATGTTTCCATGTTTCCATGTTTCGGGGCCTTTTAGCATCATGTTTCAGTGCTAGAATGTACACGTTTGAATGCCATGCTTCATCCTTGCCATGCCTTGTTAGAGTTACATGCCGTGCCTTAGGTTCGGTCCTCGGTTTACGTGCATGTGTGCACGCATTTCGGTAGTCTCATTTTCATCTTACAGCCACTGATGTGAGTGTGGCTGAGGTCCACTCATGTTGGTGTAAGTCCATCATACATTGTGTATGCCATCTTAGTCTATAGCATTATGTATGCTAGGTTGTATGATTAGAACATTGTGTATGCCATGTTACATCGAGCATTGTGTATGCCATTTCATAGCATTGCGTATGCTAGGTTGCATGTTAGGATCGCATTCATGTATGTCATGCATATTGCATTGTGTTTGGGATAGGAGTTAGCCCGAGCACGGGAAACGAGGGACGTTTCGTACTCCGAGTGACGGAACGTGTCTCAATTCCCGGTCGTTGACACTCTGGATTATTCATGATGGAGTCTAGGCCTTGTTATGTTTTTCACGTGCCTTCATTTCATATTAAGTCGTGCAATTCGACTCCTCGGCCATCATGCATCGAGATGCGTGATTGATGACACGAGGATCGAGGCAAGCATACATATGTGAAAATACATTGCCATGCCCCTTTCTTGCTCTCTGTTGCAGCAAATCAGAAACCGGCAGTCTTTTGGAGCTTCGTGCAATATTCCGGGCTTAATTGTAAACAGAGGCTAATTGGGGCTCGCAATGGATTTCCGCGCAAGGCAACTCAAGCATGCATCATTCATCATTCGGAACAGAGCTGAGGCGGTCCATAGATTTGCGTGCTAGTTTACTGCTTTCCTAGTTAAATTTGTTAATTAATTAGGGTTTTGTATTTATTCGAACTGTATTATTTATTTGGGACTGTATTATTTATTCGGACCCTCCAAGCAAGGGCAATGTTGTAATAAGTGTGTGTGCGTATGATGTATGTCTTCCAACCCCACGTCTTTCTCCCTTTTATTTACCAGCTTATGATGGTTAGATTAGGGCATGTTTCAATTAGCATACAGTATGATAGTATGTTTGCATTCATTCATCTGTTTTGCATGAACCGGGCTCGGCGCATCATACTCACTGCATTGTTTTTCAATTCCGAGTTGAATACATGTTAGCTGTAGCATTTCATATGCCATGTTTAGAATAGCCGAGCCTATCTTAGTTGCATTTTGCATGTGTTGCATTAGGCATTTCTGTATAGTTAGGATCATGCATGGATTTCTAACATAGCTTCTGTTTTGGCTTGGAGTACTCGGTAAGTTTTATGCTTTAGCATCCTTGCATGCGTGTGAGTGACTGCCATGATAGCATGCTTACCATGAGGCTATGTGCTTATGTGATATAGTTGCCTGAATGCTTGTGGGTGAAGGTTGGGTTATTTGGATTGGAACAATTCATTGACTGTGAGTTTTAAGCCCACTAGATAGTGGCAAAACCATCTTTTCTAAGCCCACCCGAGGGTGGCAAATCCACGTCTTAGCC
The DNA here is from genome assembly GCA_036172215.1 of Camellia granthamiana. Taxonomy (NCBI): domain Eukaryota; kingdom Viridiplantae; phylum Streptophyta; class Magnoliopsida; order Ericales; family Theaceae; genus Camellia; species Camellia granthamiana. The sequence goes on along the minus strand of CM069908.1, from coordinate 118,485,434 downwards.
TACTTGCGGGTAGCACCATCAAACCATTTTCAAAATAAACAAACATGAAATGTTTTGTTCCAATTCAGGCGACCTGGTCTATACTTGTATGCTGTGCGCATCACATAGTAATTCTAGGCTAATAACCGGAATAAGAACACATAACGTTTTCAAAACTCGATATTATGGTTAGTAGAGGCCGATCTTTGATCGGGCGAGCAGTGGTGCTCACGAAGTGACCTTCCCCAATCGTACCCAAGTTCCCAAGCCGAGGTAACTTTGGTGATGACAGACACGTGGCCTTAGGCAATGAGTCAGGGTTTCCTAAATTTCCCAAAATAAAATATTTAGGTGGCGACTCTGTATCTGGCAAAGCAGTCCATGTTTGGCACTTCTTTCAAAAAATCTGTTTTCAAAAACGATTTGCCAGATTTGGACTCTTTGATGATTCATCGGTCTTGCATTGCACTCTGCGAGATTAGATACAGGACCGTGACATTGAGTCCTGAACTGTAGTGAGCCCAATGAACAGAATGGGACTTATCCTCCCGGGGCGTTCGGGGACGTCTACACCTATCACCCACAGACAGATGGCCAAACTGAACGAACGAACCAAACTCTGGAAGATATGCTTAGAATGTGTGTGTTAGACTTCCAAGGGAATTGGGAGACCTATTTGCCATTGGCTGAATTTGTGTATAACAACAGTTACCGTTCAAGCATTGGAATGGCACCTTACGAAGCCTTGTATGGAAGGAAATGTCGTTCTCCGATATGTTGGGCTGAAGTAGGTGATAGACCTTTGTTGGGATCGGAACTTGTGCAAGAAACAATCGAGAAAGTGAAATTGATCCAGCAACGCTTGAAAACTGCACAGAGTCGGCAGAAAAGCTATGCTGATGTCCGAAGAAGAGACAGGGAATATGAAGTTAGGGACCATGTGTTCATAAAGGTGACCCCGATGAAGGGTCAAACTCGGTTTGGTGTTAAGGGAAAATTGGCGCCAAGATATGTTGGACCCTATGAAGTTCTCGAAAAGATCAACCCGGTATCGTATCGGGTAGCCTTGCCTCCAGTAATGGAACATATGCATAACGTATTTCATGTATCGATGTTTCGGGAATATTTGAGGGATCCACTCCATGTCATCGAACCGACATATGTGCTTTTGAAAGATGACTACACCTATGAGGAAAGGCCTATTCAGATTGTGAACCGCAGACTCAAGAAGTTGAGAAATAAAGAAATACCGTTGGTAAAGGTTGATTGGCAAAACCATGAAGGGACCTATGCAACTTGGGAAACCGAGGAAGACATGATGAAGAGGTATCCGGATTTGTTCCCATTGGACCCAATGTTGATTCCGAATGAAGGTAATTCGAGTTTGGAGGACCAAACTCTTTTAAGGGAGGAAGACTGTAATAACCCCAACCTCCGATTAATGCTAAACTATGATTATTGATGACTAACAGTAATTTAGAAGGAATCTGGAATTAAATCACATATGTATTGCATTATCTATGTGTTTTTATCTGTTTGCCATAAAATGATCTGTTCATGTTTAGACTTTGAACTGCGAATTGAAAGCCTTATCGGCGCCCGATTTTGAAATTGATTGGTGCTTCATGTTAATTAGAATTTATGGGATTTTATGGTATGTTTAATTGAAATTTGATTTGGTATGATTAAATTGGATTAAATAATGTTAAATTACATTAGTTTGGCTTTATTACCAAAATGCCATTCGGTGGACCTTGCTAGACATTTGTTTAGTCTTCATTTACATGTGTTGGCATCACTCTTCATTTCCTCTAGAGACCAAAACGTGAGAGAGAGCTTGAGAGTTGGGAGCAAGATTAAATTCATCTAGAGATTTGGCTTGGGACTTAGGAGAATTGAAGAGGCTTTGCAAATTTGAGCTCCTAGACTTGGAATTCAAGGTTTAAGGTAGGAAATCATCTTCTTGATTGTGAATTCAAGTCATTTCTTGCATGATTCATGTGACATTAGTGATCTAAGACAAGAATTGGTTTAAACATGTTGAATTGGGTAGTAATCCATGCATGCATGTTCATATCATAACATTTTGAAATGTTTTCATGGAAATTCTTGCATGCAAGACCATATTCTAGCTATAGTCCGTGAGTTCATCATGATTTTGAGTCTAACATTGCATTTGGTCATGTTTTGGAGGACTTGAGTTCAAAGAATTGCATACAAGGCATGTGTATGAAATTAATTTCAAGTTTCAAGTTGAGTCTTGTACAATTGGTTTACTTTTAGGCCATGATTTCTTGAATTGAAGCTTTAAACATGTTATTTTATGGGTTACCAAGTGTTTTCCAAAGTTTTGGCCCAAAAAAATGAGTTTTAGATGGTTGAATGTCGAATTTCTTGCTTGAAGGTCAATCTGGATTTTCCAGAAAATTGACCCACGCTCGAGCGGGGACTTTCACGCTCGAGCGTGAAGCCTGAGTACATACACTTATGCTCGAGCAGAGAGATCCCCGCTCGAGCGTAAAATGCGTATACCGAGAAGTTTGTGTGTTTTGCAGTTCACTCGAGCGGGGGAATCCACGCTCGAGTGAGGGTCTGTGTCACACGCTCGAGCGGGGGTCGAGCGCCCGTCGAGCGTGAATTTCATGCATCCAGCACTTTTTCATGAGTTTGCAGTCCGCTCGAGCGGGAAAATTCACGCTCAAGCAGAGATTCATTTTCTGCATGTCCGCTCGAGTAGGGAAAGCCACGCTCGAGCGTGGACCTTGTCTTCAGCAAAATTTGAGAAATGGTTTTCAATGCATTTTTACATCCTCATCCCATCCTAGGCATTCTTAGGCCATGTTTAAGACCCCATAATGAGGATAAGAGATTAGAAACACATTTAGAGCCAACGAAATGAGTTTTGTACAATTAGAACGTGTGTTTCAAGTGTGTATCTGTTATGTGTCGTGTAGGTCACGTGCCGCGTTCTGTCTAACTAATCTGCTCCGTCTGTCTGTTTCAAGGCCAACTGTGAGTAATAACTTAGTAAAGTTATGTTCAACTGTACTTATTTTCTGTGTGACAAAATGAGATCTGTTTTCTGAAATGATATGTTCTGTACAATGAATGATTGTTTTATTTCTGATATATATTCGTGACATCCTTAGTATCATGTGATATCTGTTAGCTATTACCCGGTATCGGAGGTTCCTTTATGGAACTTATTTCTGTCTGCACTCTGTTACCCGTACCGGAGGCCCTGTCACGGGGGCTCAACTTCTGTTCTGTTCTGTTACTCGGATCCGGAGGTTCCTTTATGGAACTGGTTATTCGTAACCTCACGTGTATACGTTCTGTTCTGTTAATACTAATGGATGTATCACGTAAACTTAATCATGACTTATGATTTCTGTCTGTATATGATCTGAACAAATGATGAATTTGATACAAATCTGAATTATGATTTCTAAATCTGTACGAACTCATTCATTGAAACTCTTTACTCTGTTGTTATTCACTGGGCTTTCACTCACAGTTTATATTATGTATGTAGGTGAGACGGCACATGACCAGGGCCAGAGTTGACGGCCTTCTGTTCTGTTTTGTTTTGTCAGCCAACTGTTGTGCCTCCCGAGGAGGTTCCGAACGAAGCCTAATGCCATGGCTGTTTTTGTATTCATGCTAGTCAGTGTATATGTTTTGTACAGTCAGATCTTATGAAGTACATTTACGTAAATACTTTGTAAATATGGGTGTCTGTTGACTGGCATGCTTATGTATATATATAAGTTTTAAAATGTTTTGTCCCATGTACGTTATCACAGCTCATTGGACCTTGCCTGTTTTATATTATTGCTTCCGCAGCCCCTTATTATTTGCTAATCTGTTCAGAGGCCTTTGGTAATCCACGGATTACTGGCCGGTTACGGTGTTAAACGTACAGGGGTGGGTTTGGGTCGTGACACGTGCGCAGTCTCTTGGCCACGGGAAACCGATGGGAATGCAATGAGGGTGGAGGAGTTTTTCTCGTGTTATAAAGCCTTAAGTCAGTAGGAGACCTGGGTGACCTTATAGGCGGTGGCAGGTAGGGGTTGGTTGCCGGATTACCCTCATTTATGAAGGGCTGGTGAACGAAGTGGTTTTTTGTGTCGGAGAATGGTGGAAGAGGGTGCGGACGATGTGGAAAGTTCCCACAAAGTCGCTGGAGCCGAAGCTGGACGCGGTGACGGAGAGCAAGGTGAAGCAGATGAGGGCGTGGAGAGAGACTGAGGGCTTAAAGTGGGATGATCTGGTGAAGCTGTTATCATTGTTCGCGTGGAACTTAGGTCCAGAACACATCGATAGAGATCCCGCGACTGAGGAGATAGAGGCTAGGAGAAAAGTCCAAGAGATGGAGGAACGGCAAGTGTTGGTGGCGGCTAAAAGGTATAAGGAAAAAGAGTTGGGGCCCGTCCTGAAGCCGACTGCAAGGAGGTTTATCCTATCGCATCCCAAGGGTGTAGAAGAGCGGGATTGGGAAACATTTATGCCACTGAAGGCGCATGTAGATCCGATCAAGGCAAAGAGCAAGGCGGAAGTGGACCGAGTGTTGAAGAAGAAGAGGGCACCAAGGGAGGGGAGGGAGGTGAGGAAGGCAAAAAAAGGAAAGGGGAAGGTAGAACAACCGGTGGAGGAGGTTATAGGGCCAAGGCTTGGAATGGAGACTGAGGGAGGGAAGGGTGATCTTCCTGTGGCGGAGATGGTGGACTTAGAGAATGAGTATCACCCCTCAGAGCAGAAAGTAGATGGTGCTGAGCCAGTAGTGGGTTTCCCTTCAGCCGAAGGGGAGGGACTGGAAAGATAGGATGTGGAAGCGAGACACCTCGCCGTTGCGCAAGGGGGTAGTGTTGAGGCAGGCCCAAGCGTAGGGGGCAAGAGTATCACTTCTTGCCACTTGAGTACGGTAGTCAGTCGGTTATCAGCTGAATGAGGGAAGTCGTCAAAGGTGTCACTAACAGCGCGAGCGGCCGCTGAGCGTCTGTTGGGCGCCGTAGAAGATGCGACCGTAAGGGGTGTGTCTAGGTTTGCGGAGGCTGAGCTGATGAGGGCCTTCTACTCATCACAGATAGAGTCTCTGACGTTGGCGGGCGCTCTCCTGGGCAAAAAAGTGAGTGCAAGGCTTGACCTGGAGCCCCTCAAAGCACAGTTGAAGGCGGCGAAGGTAGAGATAGGGCGATGGCGAAAATGGCACGAAGTGCATGTGCCAAAGGCTTGATATACATGACGCAGGCTAAAAATATGGAAGTATTGGCAGTGGTGCAGCGTTTCATGGCAAAGAAAGCTATTGTGAGGCAAACGGAGGCAGCCTCAGCGTTGTCAGTCGTGACTGCTGATCTGAACCACACTAAGTCCAAATTAGAGACGGCGCACCGTGAAGTAGTAATGCTTGAATTTAACTTAGCGGCGGAGCAAAAGAGGACTGGCGAGGTCCAGGAAGCATGCACCACGGCCAAAGAGAGGTCGGGGGAGGCCTTGACCAACAATAAAGAACTACGCGAATAGACTATGAAAGAGAAAGAGGACGTAGATGCCCGAATTGTAGAGTTGGAGAGGGACCTCACGGCCACAAAAAGGGCTTTGGAGGAAGACAAAGGGAGCTCAGCCGAGCTAAATAGGGTGTTGGTGCTGGAGAGAGCTGCCTACCCGGATTTCTATGCAGCGGCTGTGGATCAGTACAAGCAGACGCCAGAATTCTAAATAGCCATAAATGCGGCGGTAGCTGCTAGTCTGGCTAGGGCCGAATGAGAGGAAGCGGGTCCTTTGAATACGGCGACGACTGAGTGAGTGAATGGGTAGAGGAAGATAGAAATAATAGAGAACTTTCAACAGTCTGGCCTTTACAAGCATCAGCTAAGCTTGTATTGGGATTGCAGATGGATGTGCTGCCAGCGGAGGGCGACATAGCGTTTCCCAAAAATCGATGCCAAGCTCCTAAGGCCGGGAGAGGGAGGTGTTGCGCAGACTTCCCTAGATGAGGGTATTGAGGAAGAAGATCTGGCGTCTAGTGGGGAAGAAGGAGACAGGAGTGGAGAAGATTGAAGATATTGTTCTGCCACCATCAGGATTACAAACTTATGTATTTATTTATTTATTTTTTGGTGTATTGTTGTTTTTATTTGTTGATGGATATTTGCTGTATATGGTGGTAAAGTTTTAACTTAGACTTGTGTAAAGATTGTTGGAGTTTGGAAGAAGTTTTTATGGGAAGTGTGAAACTGCTTGTGAAGAATTTTGTAGCGTGTAAGAAAGCCAAGTTAGCTAAGTTATAAAACTACTTGTTTGTTTGGCCTTGTTTTGTCTTTCAAGACTTAGCATGATGTTGAGTTTGAATACATGTTTTTGAGTTGGATGTCATGCCTGAGAGAAGGAATATCATTTGTAAGGGAAAATAAGGATGAAGTAGATAACTTGAACACAATCATGTGATGGAAATGTGGGGGTATATAAAAATCAAAGTGAGTAATTTGTAACTGGAGAGAAGGTTATTGGACTTGGTCTGTGTAGACTCGACTTTCTTCGCACTCCCCCTTTCGGAGAGGCTCGAATTGGTCTCCTACAGTTCGGACTCCTGTCACAGTTCTGAATCTAATCTCACAAAGTGCAATGTGAGACTGATAAACACCAAAGAATCCAATCTGGCAAATCATTTTGGAAAATCAAATTTTTAAATCAAATAATGCCAAACTGGACTGTTTTGCCAGATTACAGAGTCATCACCTAAATATTTTATTTTGGAAAATTTAGGAAACCCTGACTCGTGCCAAAGGCCACGTGTCTGTCATCACCAAAGTTGCCTCGGCTCGGAAACTTGGGTACGAGAGGGGAAGGTCCTGAAATGAGCACTCCCACTTGCCCGATCAAAGATCGGCCTCTACTAAACATGATATGTTGTTTTATAAACCCCATGTGTACTTATTTTGATTATTAGCTAACTTTACTATGTGATGTGCACAACATAACAAGTATAGACTAAGTCACGAGACTTGAAACAAATCAACTCATGTTTATTTTTTGAAAATGGTTTGAAGGTGCTACTCGCAAGTAGGCTAAAGCGCGGATTTGCCACCCTCAAGTGGGCTTGAAAACATGATTTTGCCACTTTTCAAAGTGGGCTTAAAACTCACAATCATCGAGTTGTTCCAATTCAGGCAATCAAGCCTTCACTCACAAGCATTCATGCAGTTAATCACATAAGCAAATAGCCTCATGGCAAGCATGCTATCATGGCATCACTCACACTCATGCAAGTATACTAAAGCGTAAAACTTACAGTGTACTCCGAGCCAAAACAAAAGCTAGTTAGAAATATGCATGATCCTAACTATGCTAGATGCCTAATGCAACACATGCAATAATATGATTAAATAGGCTTGGCTACCTAAGATGGCATATGTATGCAACGATTGATACACGTATTCAAATAGGTATTGAAACACGATGCAGTTTTGAATGATGCGCTGAGCCCAGTGCATGCAAGACAAATGAATGGATGCAAACATGCAAAGTATAAGGTATGCTAATTGAAACGTGCCCTAAACTAACCATCGAAAGCGGTTAAGTAAAAGGGAGAAAAAAGTGGGGTTGGAAGACATGCACACACACACGTACACTTATTATAACATTATGCCATCGCGAAGGAGGGTCCGAATAAATAAGCTAAGCTACACTAAGCTAAGCTAAGCTAACTAATCTAATTAAACTAATTAGACTAATTATTAGAAACCAAACGAATAACTAGTAAACTACTTACTAATTATTACAACACTTAATCAATTAGCAAACTAATTAAATTACAAATTCATGTTAACTAACAAGTAAAGCTTTAAACAATGCTGCCTCAGCTCTGCTCTAGGAAGTTGAACATGAATGCATTCGGTTTCTCGCCCCGAAAAGCCCACCGGTTTGCTCTTGAGAGGCTCTGTTTGTAGGGTCGCTCCAAGAACTTTCTGCTCCACCTTACCAATTCACTGCTAAGGAATGCACCCGTGGCCTGCTGGCCATGAGAAGCTGCTACCGGCCACCTGCAGGCCAAAGATGAAGCACTGCCAGCCATCAATGTACAAGTGCCGGCCACTGGTGTGCTGAATTGCCACACTGCAATTCTTGGATCCAAAACCACCAATCAAGCATTTTCAATGCATGATGGCCAAAGATCCAAGTTGTACACTTTCAATCAATGCACAAAAACAAGACTCAATACCACCACCTTATCATGGATGATCAAAGGCAATTGAGACAAAGGAGATTGGCTCATTTCATCACTTTGAGTATAAAATGGACTAATCTTCCTTGTGTTCAATATAACGTCCGATTGAACACAATGCAATGCACACATAACATGCTTATCTTGGTCATGTTTTACTTGGTTCCTTTCTTGTTTACTCATTTTAGCCTTACCAAGCCATTCTTTAGTCAATTAAGTCCAAGTGATTGCCCTCTAATGAGAGAGGGGTCAACCAAAGAATGGTTTAAGATATGAGAGAGATCATGCCTTTGACTAGTAGAAACCCTCAAAAGAGAGTTAAAGCCATTGAGGATAAGTCTCAATCCCAAACTTAAACACAATCTTAAGGTCAACCAACCCTTAAAGCAAATTACAAAAGTGAAGAAATGAGGGAGGTTGCAGAATTTTCGGTGCTGAAATGGCATGCAAAATAATGCTAAAACATGCAAGCAACACATGCACAACATGTTAAAAGCCAAAGCATTAAAGCTAGTGAAAAGCATTACACTAGAGGCATGCCATATCAAACTCAAATGACTAAACCAGCTCTGGACAGAGCTTAAACATGCCAAAATAGTGGCTAAAACATGCTGAGATGGTAGTGCAAAAGGCAAGAAAAACATGCTTACATGTTGGTTCACAAACAAGACACAAAGCACAACTCTCAAAAGTAATGAAAGAGTGGAATATGTGAGAGTGTGACAAAGATATATGCTCTGAAATCACATGTTAAATGATGCTATGGCATTTAATCATCCAAGCAAAGCATGCTTAAAGCCTTAAAACAATGAGCTAGTGAAGGCCATTACACTATAGCTATACAATACAAGGCCCCAAAGGCACAAACACTTTAAAACAGTCCTAAAATAGTTTAAAAGAAGTTCTAAAACATGCTTGAAGTAAGCTAGAAAAGGCTAGAATGAAAGGCTAACACATAGCACAAACTAGACCCTTAAGTACAATTGCACTATAAGTATACAAAGCAAGACTCAAAGGACCAAACCAGCTCAAAACAGAGCTAAAGCAGGTCAAAAAAGTAGCAAAAACATGCTGAGATCAAGTCATAAGATGGTAGAAAAACATGCTCACATGTTAGGCTATCTACTCATGCAAACAAGACATAAGGAGAGAAGGCCAACCCCTCCTATTTTGGACCTCAAAACATGGTTTTTGTCACTGAAAAACCTTTGAGTTTCAGTGATAAAAAGGCCAAAAGAGTTTGATTTGAAGGTGATGAAAGATGGCACAAAAAGCTTCACAAGCTAAAGAGCCAAAAGGGGGGACAACCCCCTAACTCACAAAGGCTCAAACCACCATTTTTGGGACTGAAAGACAGAGATTTTAAGAGTTCAAAACCACCCCCAAAACAACACCAAAAGATGGCAAAGCAAGAGTGCACAAAGAGCTTAAAAGAGGTAAGACTTATACCTTTGAAGCACAACACTTAACAGCCACTTCTTTAGGCTCAAATAATCCTTCAACAGCCCAAAATAGGTCCCAAGATGCCTCAGCTCCAAGGTGGTCTAATTTGGTTAAGGGGTTGTATGCAAATGTGTAGAGAATTCCCACTTTCAAGCACAAACAAGAGAAGAGAGAGAGAATTCTAGAGAAAGAGGCTTGTAGAGAGAGAGGTTCTACAGAGAGAGGCTCCCAAACTTTCTTCCAACCTCAAAAATTTTCTAACCCCCAAAACCATAGAGAATGGCCTCCATATATAGCAAAAAGAGAGCCTTAGGTCAAAATATCTGATTACAGGACAGCTGGAGCAATGTGGAAATAGCCGGAGGTAAATATCTGCAAAAAAATTGAGTTTTGACATCGTTGGCCTGCCGGCCATCATTGATGGCCGCCATAGGTTCATTTTTGGTGGCACTGATCATCAATGGCCGGCACTTGCATCATCCATGGCCGACAGAAAAATCTACTCTCCAGGTCCAACTTCAAATGGGCATATCTCCTTCATCTGGACTCCTTTTTCAGGTCATTCTTATGCCTAAATTGAAGCCCCGAAAGTAAGCTTTCCAATGGTGGCAGCCTTATATCACAATTCCAAGTATGCGAAGAGATATCCCTCTTTTAGTGAAGACTGCTCAGTTTCGGTCCAACCGGATTCATGCCTAACTTCTCTTTAGCTAGTTTTCTTCCCTCCTCTCCTCTTTTCTTCAACCCCAAACCCCTAAATAAAGTGTTTTGAAAGATTTTTTTAGAGATTTCACCTCTCTTTCATTCATTTCCACTTTGTCCTTGCTCGGTTTACCGAAAAGCGCAACATTTAACGAAATGCGAGCCTCGGAACATTGTAGAAACTTCTTTCAAAAATGTTTTGAAAAAGAGGGTTTTAAGGTCTAAAATCTTTGGTCAAAATAGTTTTGGTCCATAACTGGGATGTGAGGTTTGGATTTGACGCTCTCATTGCCGAATAAATTGAACATTTACACAAGATAGTCTGCACCATCGAGTAAGCAATCAATGGCGCCCAAGTCTTAAGGGCGGTCAAAAATAGGGTGTCTATAGTCTGGCTGAGCATTAGTCTAGTTGAGGCTTACGGTGTTCAGCCTAGCTGGGCTTATGTTACTTAGTCTGGCTGAGCTCTTCAGGCTTAGTCTGGCTGATGCTTATGGTGTTCAGTCTGGTTGAGGCTTATGATGCATAGTCTGGCTGAAGCATGTGTAACTTAATCTGGCTAAGCTCATCAAGCTCAGTCTAGCTAAGGATTATGATGCTCAGACTGGCTGTAACTCAGTTTGGCTGAGCTCTTCGGGCTCAATCTGGCTGATGCTTATGGTGCTCAGTTTGGCTAAGGCTTATAATGCTCAGTCTGGCTGAGGCTTGTGTAACTCAGTCTGGCTAAGCTTTTCAGGCTCAGTCTGGCTGAGGCTTATGATGGTCAGACTGGCTGTAACTCAGTCTGGCTAAGTTTTTTGGGCTCAGTCTGGCTGATGCTTATGGTGCTTAGTTTGGCTGAGACTTGTGTAACTCAGTAGCTCTTCAGGCTTAGTCTGGCTGAGGCTTATGATGCTCAGATTGGCTGTAACTCAGTCTGGTTGAGCTCTTCGGGTTCAATCTGGTTGAGCTCTTCGGGTTCAGTCTGGCTGATGCTTATGGTGCTCAGTCTGGTTGAGGCTTATGATGCTCAGTCTGGCTGAGGCTTATGTAACTTAGTCTGGCTAAGCTCTTCAGGCTCAGTCTGGCTAAGGCTTATGATGCTCCAAGGAAAAGGGTGCAACACCAAAAAATGCAGAATGAAAATGTTTGTCATTAAAACATAGTCTTGCAATCATAGATCTACATATTGTATGGCAAAAGCAACGAGTGTTCTGAATAACAAAGTGAACCATACAACAGGTTAAATCATACAAAAAGCAGCAGGAGCCATTTTATTGAAAATATCACTTTAAGTGCTCTGCATTCCATGGATGGGGGAGGTCTCTGCCCGTCATGTCTTGAAGACGGTAAGTGTCTGGACAAGTGTAAAGATTGTTGGAGTTTGGAAGAAGTTTTTATGGGAAGTGTGAAACTGCTCATGAAGAATTTTGTAGCATGTAAGAAAGCTAAGTTATAAAACTACTTGTTTGTTTGGCCTTGTTTTGTCTTTCAAGACTTAGCATGATGTTGAGTTTGAATGCATGTTTTTGAGTTGGATGCCACGCTTGAGAAAAGGAATATCATTTGTAAGGAAAAATAAGGATGAAGTAGATAACTTGAACACAATCATGTGATGGAAATGTGGGGGTCTATAAAAATCAAAGTGAGTAATTTGTAACTGGAGAGGAGGTTATTGGACTCAGTCTGGCTGAGCGTCAATCTGGTTGAGTGTTAGTCTAGCTAAGGCTTACGGCGCTCAACCTAGTTGGACTTATGTCACTTAGTCTAGCTGAGCTCTTCAGGCTTAGTCTGGCTTATGCTTATAATGCTCAGTCTGGTTAAGGCTTATGATGCTCAGTCTGGCTGAAGCTTGTGTAACTCAATTTGGCTAAGCTCATCAGGCTCAGTCTAGCTAAGGTTTATAATGCTCAGACTGGCTGTAACTCAGTCTGGCTGAGCTTTTCAGGCTCAGTCTGACTGATGCTTATGGTGTTCAGTTTGGCTGAGGCTTATGATGCTCAGTCTAACTGAGGGTTGTGTAACTCAGTCTGGCTGAGGCTTATGATGCTCAGACTGGCTGTAATTTAGTCTGGCTGAGCTCTTCGGGCTTAGTCTGGCTGATGCTTATGGTGTTCAGTCTAGCTGAGGCTTATGATGCTCAGTCTGGTTGAGGCTTGTGTAACTCAGTCTGGCTGAGCTCTTCAGGCTCAGTTTGGCTGAGGCTTATAGTGCTCAATCTGGTTGAGGCTTATGATGCTCATTTTGGCTGAGGCTTATGATGCTCCAAGGAAAGGGGTGCAACACCGAAAAATGCAAAATGAAAATGTTTGTCATTAAAGCATAGTCCTGCAATCATAGATCTACACATTGTATGGCAAAAGCAAAAATGAACAAGTGTTCTGAATAACAAAGTGAACCATACAACAAGTTGAATCATACAAAAAGCAGCATAAGCCATTTTATTGAAAATATCGCTTTAAGTGCTCTACATTCCACAAATAGGGGAGGTCTCTGCCTGTCATGTTTGGAGACGGGAAGTGCCTGGACGGGGTCTGGCTGTGACAATGTAAGGTCCTTCCCACTTAGCCACTAGCTTACCCCCGGTCAGGTTTTTGGTGGCTAGAGTGGCTTCGTGTAAGACTAGGTCGCCTACTGTGAATTCTTGGGATTTGACTCTACGGTTATAATGTGTTCTCATTCTCTGTTGATATGACGCTAGCCTGACAGCAGCCGACTCTCAGAGCTCCTCGATTAGGTCCAAATCGGCCCGTCGCAGCCTTTCGTTTAGTTCTGGGTTTGAGTGTAGCACGACAGACCGATGTCCACTGGGATGATCACCTCGGCGCCGTATGTTAGGCGAAAAGGGGTCTCTCCAGTGGGGGTCTGAGCTATTGTTTGATAGGCCTAGAGTACGTTCAGTAATTCCTCAGCCCAGAGTCCTTTGGCGGCTTCCAATTTAGTCTTGATGATCTTCAAACGGGAGCGATTAGTGACTTCGACTTGCCCGTTAGCTTGGGGATGGCCTGGAGAGGAAAAATATGGTTTGATGCAGAGCTCTTCACAGAATTTCCTGAATTTGGTGTTGTCGAATTGCTTGTCATTATCTAAAATGATGGCCTGGAGAATTCCGAATCAACATACGATCGATTGCCAGATGAACTTGGTGGTGTTTCGTTTAATGATTGTAACAAGAGGTTCTGCTTCTACCCATTTGGTGAAGTAATCAATGGCGACCATAGCAAACTTGACTTGGCCCTTGCCAGTGGGTAAGGGACCGATTAAGTTGATGCCCCACTTGGCAAAGGGGTAGGGGCTGCTGAGTGTGATCAGTTCCGTTGGCGGTGTATGAGGGATGTTGGCAAAGCGCTGACATTTATCACACTTAAGCACAAAGTCACTAGCGTTTCGATTGATTGTGGGCCAGAAGTAGCCTGTGCAGAGAACTTTATGTACCAAAGACCGTCCGCTTAAATGGTTGCCACAAATGCCCTCGTGTATTTCTCTCATCATATAGTTCGCTTGAGTAGGACCGAGACATCGGAGGTATGGGCGTGAGAAGCCCCATTTGTATAGTAGGCCACTGATGATGACATAATTAGACGACCGAGCCCTTACTTTATTGGCTTACTGTTTAGCATCTGGCAACACCCCGTGTTCTAAGAACAGGATGATGTCTTGGGCCCAAGAGATAAGCTCGTTCTGAAGGAAGTTGACTTCTTGTGGATATGGCGAAATGGCTAGAGTGGTCAGGTATTCGACTCAAACGCCGTGACTGAGATTCGATTGGTCAGCCGAAGCTAATTGAACCATTTCATTGGCCTGGGAATTGTCTCCCCTTGGGATGTACTAGATCTGGAAACTGCTGAAAAGACGGGTGAGGGGGAGAGCGATGTCCCTGTATGCGCGCATTGTTTCGTCTTTTAGGTCAAACTCCCCAGTTATTTGTCTGATAACCAATTGGGAATCATTGAATACTTGGATGTGGTCTATCCCAATGTCCTTGGCTAGTCAGAGACTTGCTATGAGGGCTTCATATTCAGCCTCGTTATTGCTCACGTCAAATAGAAAATGGAGGGCACACTTGAAGGATTCGCCTTCTGGGGTGGTGAGTATTAAACCAGCTTTGCTACCCTCTTTGCGTGAGGAACCGTCAATGTTAAGGGTCCAAGAATGGGGGTCGATTGTTTCAGGGATAGCTTATGGATGTGGTAGGGGTATGTACGAGGTAAGATTGGTGAATTTTAGAATGAAGTCGACGACGACTTGTCCTTTGATGGCTGTCCAAGGTCAGTAAGAGATCTCGTATTAGCTCAATTCAACAGACCATTGCATGAGTCTGCCTGATGACTCTAGTTATTACATGATTCTCCTTAAAGGTTGATTAGTTAGGACTACGATTCAATGTGCCTATATGGTCGGAGACGTCTGAAGGCGATGACTAGAGCCAGGGCCATCTTCTTTAACAAAGAGTAGTTCTGTTCTGCCCCTCGGAGTGCCAACTGATGTAGTAAACTGGGCGCTGGACTGAGTCGTCCTCTCTGATGAGGGTGGCACTGACCACAGTGGTTGAGACAGCTAAGTAAATAAAAAGTGTCTCTCCTGGCAATGCTTGAGAGAGGAAAGGGGGATTGGCCAGGCACTGTTTTAGTTGTTGGAAGGCCTTCTCAGACTCGGTGTTCCATTCGAAAGCCCGTCGAAGAACTTTGAAGAATGGAAGGCATTTGTCAGTTGCTCGGGAAATGAAGCGGTTGAGGGCGACAACTCTGCCGGTAAGCCGTTGGACCTCTTTCACTGTTCTGGGAGATTGCATTTTGATCAGTGCCTTGATCTTTTCTGGGTTGGCCTCAATACCTCAGTGGGTTACCATGAACCCCAAAAATTTACCAAATCCAACGCCAAAGGCGCACTTTTTCGAATTCAACTTCATCTAGTGCTTGCGCAAGGTCTGGAAAGTCTTTCGCAAGTCTGCTAAGTGATCGGAGGAGAGTTTGCTTTTGACGAGCATGTCATCGACATAAACCTCCATGTTCCGACCTATCTGGTTTTTGAAAACGGCATTGACCAGGAGTTGGTAAGTAGCCCTCGCATTCTTTAAACCGAACAACATCACACGGTAGTGATAAGTCCCCCTGTCAGTAATGAAAGAGGTGTGCTCCTGGTCGGCTGCATGCATTAAGATTTGATTATAGCCAGAGAAAGCATCCATGAAACTAAGCATCTGATGTCCCGCAGTCGCATCGACCAATAGATCTATTCTAGGAAGTGGGTAGTTATCCTTGGGGCAGGCTCGGTTGAGGTCGGAGTAGTCGATGCATAGTCGCCATTTGCCATTATTTTTGCGAACCAAGACCACATTAGACAACTATCTGGGATAGTCCACGTTTCGGATGAACTGTGCTTTTAACAGCTTGTCCACCTCAGTCGCAATGAGGTTGTTGCGCTCTGGATGAAAAATGCGTTGCTTTTGGTGGAACGGTTGGAACTGGGGTTCAATACTGAGGTAATGAGTGATAAAAGCGGGGTCAATGCCTGGCATGTCCACATGAGTCCAAGCAAAGATGTCCCTGTGCTCGGTTAGAAAAGCCGTAAGGTCGGTCTTGGCTTATGGAGACAGCTGACTACCAATCTTAGCCGTCTTCGTTGGGAAATTTAGAAAACCCATGACTCGTGCCAAAGGCCACGTGTCCGTCATCATTAAGATTGTCTCGGCTCGGGAATTTAGGTACAAGAGGAGAAGGTCATGAATTGAGCACCCCTACTGGCCTGATCAAAGATCGGCCTCTACTAATCATGATATGATTTTTTATCAACATTATATGCTCTTGTTCCTGTTTATTAGGCTAGCATTACTATGTGATGCGCGCACACAAGGTATAGACTAGTTTGCTTGAATTGGAATAATTCAATTTCATGTTTGTTTTTCAAAAAGGGTTTGATTTTGCCACTTAACAAAGTGGCCTTAAAGTTTGTGAATTTGCCACTTGATAAAGTGGGCTTAAACGTACGTTCATTGAATCATTTCAATTCAAGCAACAAGTCTTCATCCACAGACATTCAAATAATTTAAGGAGTAAGCATTTAGCCTCATGGCAAGCATGCTAGTCATGGCAGTCACTCACACTCATGCAAGTATGCTAAAGCACTAAAAAGTCACCTAGTACTCCAAGCTAAGATAAAACAAAATAGTTAGAAAAATGTATGATTCCTAACTATACAAGATGGCTAATGCATCGCATGTAATAATGCAACTAAAATAGGCTCGGCTACTTAACATGTTATTTGCAACAATTTCATGGCATGCGTTTAAACATGTATTCAATGAGGTATTGAAACGACAATGCAGTTTGAATGATGAATCGAGCCTCGGTGTGCAAGACAAATGAATGGATGCAAACGTGCGATATGCTAATCAAAACGTGATGTCCCTAATCTAACCATCAAAAGCTAGTAAATAAAAGGGAGAGAGATGTGGGGTTGGAAGACATACACATTATTACATTGCGCTCTCACGAGGGAGAGTCCAAATGAATAAACTAGCTAAGCTAAACTAAACTACTTAACTAATTATTATAAAACTTGAATAAATAAGCTAGCTATCTAAGCTAATTAAATATTACAACAATTAAATAATTTAACTAGGTTAAGCTAATTAAATATTTACAATACAAACTAATTTAATTAATTGATCTAAACTAATTAAGAAAGTACAAAACAAACTAATTAGGTACAACAAATAAATGACTAATTGCTAATTAAACTAATTAACTAGTTTCGGGAAGCAAGGGAGGTCAATGCATGCTCGATTTCCACCTAAAGAAAATCCACTGTTTGCCCTCGGAAGCCTCTGTTGCACAACCCTTACACTGATTTTCCATTTCCAGGTTAAAGCTGCTCTGCTTTACAAACATTCTGCTCAAAATTCACTAGTGGTTGGCATACCAAAAGTGGTGGCCGACCGGCCACCATTGGGGGGTTGTCGTCCAACACTGATGGCCTACCGGCCAGAAATAGTGGTCGGCCGGCCACTGATGATGCACTATTCCTTGCTGCAACAGAGAGTAAATAGGGCAAAGAGAGGGTATTTTCATAGGTTGTTTGTACTGTGTATCCCTCTTTATCATCAAAACATCTCAAAAGAGTGATACACTAGGTACTCAAACCATCAATCAAGCAATTTCATTGCATGATGGCTAAGGAACCAAGATGTACAAGTTTAATAAATGCACAAACAAGACTCACAACCTTCACCCTATCATGCACGATCAAGGCAATGGAAACCTTGGAAAAATTAGCATATTTCATCACTTTGAGGCCAGTCCTCTAAAGAGAAGGAAGTGTCAAACAAGGGATAGTTTAAGGCAAGAGAGAAGTGTCATGCCGTTGATAATGAACCCTCAAAAGAGGATTAAACCATTAGGCATGGACCTCAATCTTAAGCTTACACAATCCCAAGGTTGAAACAACCCTTAAAGCAAATGAAAAAGTCAAGAAATGAAGGAGGTTGTAGAGATTCTGTTTGCTGAAATTAAGTGAGAAAAGCACTTAAAACATGCAATCAACTCAAACAAATGGTATCTAAAGGCCTAAAACACCAAGCTTGTGAGGTGACTTATACTAGAAGCATGCAAAACAAGAATCAAATGCACTAAACAGCCAAAAAAAGAGGCAAAACAATTCTAAATAAAGTCTAAAACATGCTAGAATTAAGCTATAAAAGGTTAGAAAATTAAACTAACACATAGAGCTAACTAGGTTAGCAAACAAGACACAAAGAGGGGAGGCTAACCCCTCCAAATTTAGACCTCAAAACATGATTTTTACCACTGACAATACTCTGAAATTCAGTGTTCAAAAGCCCAAAAAAAGATAGTTTGAAAGTGGGAAACAAAGGTGGAAAAACAAGTATGCAAAACAAGCTAAAAAATGGAAGTATTATACCTCTTGAGGCAAAGATCAACTTTAGGCAACAATTCAAGCCAAAACCACCTTCTAGAGCTCCAAGAGACCTCAAGGAACCTCAGCTCAAAGATAATCAACTTTGGTTAAGGAAATGTAGGCAAAAGTGTGGTGTATATAGACTAATGTGCACAAATTTGCAAGAAAGAGAGAGAGAGAGAGAGATTTTTTGCTCCAAAATTTCCAACCCTTAAAAACGGGGGAGGAGACCCCCTATATATAGAAAAACATGCATTTAGCTGAGATAAATCCCTCCATACACATGTAGGGAGATGAAGCTCATTGTGCCAACAGCTGGAACAACTATCAACAAAATATCTGCAAAAAAGACACTGGTGGCCGGCAAGCTACCAATGATGGTCGGCATGCCACACCATTGGCTGGCAAGGCACAAGGGTGGCCGGCAGGGCACAATTGGTGGTCGGTAGCCCACCAGAGGAGGCCTGCGGGTCCCAGGGTCTTGAGGTTTGAAGCACTAAGGTTTTTGTCCAAAACAAGGTACAGAATGGACAGGGTTTAAAGGCTCAAAGGCCCCTTCCACTGAGGTCTTCGGGCACTAAAATGAACACATGCAATCATAATCATCGAGTGCACAAGTAATGACATCCAAGTCTTAAGGACAGTAAAAAATCGGGTGTCTACAGTTGCCCAACTTGGAAGTCATGAAATGACATGAGTAAATGTCAAAACCCAAAGACAACCCATTTTGACAAGGCCGAAAAACTTGAACAAACAAACAAGACAGAAAATAAATGGTTACACCCGTAGGCTGTCTACTTATGCCTTTGTAAGGAATCAAACCAGCGTAGTTCTGGGGCGATGCAAATGATATGCATGCAAAGCAGTTAGAAAGTTGGACTTACACACTTCACGAAGTCGATGATTTTGAAATCTTATGATCATACGAGATGATGCAATAAGCAATAACAAATGTGACAAGCAAGAATGTATTCAATAAGCAAGATAACAACATATGAATGAGCAGCTTCAAGCTTAAGACCAACACAGGTTTTGATACAAGAGATAAAACACACTCTAACCTTGCAAAAACAAGAAACGAGGAAAGAAAACACCACTCAGGGTTACGTTTCACGCATCCTGAGAAACTGAGAACAAAACCGCTCGAGGTCATGTTTCACACGTCCCGAGAAACTGAAAACCACCCAAGGCCACGTTTCACGTGTCCTGAGAAACAAGGAAGATCACTTGGGTCTGCGTTTTATATGTCCCAAGACACAACACAAAAACCGCTCGGGCTTGTGCTTCACACATCCCGAGATGAAACTCGCCCAGGGCCACGTTTCACGCGTCCTGAGAAACAATCACTCGGGCGTGTACTTCGTACGTCCTGAGGTAAAACCCACTCAAGGCCGCGTTTCACGCATCCTAAGAAACAACTACTTGGGCGTGTATTTCGTACATCCCGAGGTAGAACCCGCCTAGGGCCGCGTTTCATGCGTCCTGAGAAACAACCATTCGGATGCGTACTTCGTACGTCCCGAGGTAAAAGAGAAGGGTGTGCGATAGATACATGAAGGTGAACAAGTGCGATAAATGCACGAGTTAAAGAAGTACAATAGATGCACAAAGGTGAACAAGTGCGATAGATGCACGAAGTGAAGGAGTGCGATAGATGCCCAAAGGTGAACAAATACAATAGATGCACGAGGTGAACAAGTGCGATAGATGCATGAAAATGAAGGAGTGAGATAAGTGTGCAATAGATGCAAGAAGTGAACAAGTGCGATAGATGCAAAAGGTGAACAAGTGTATGTGTGCAATAGATGCACTAAGTAAGTGAATGTGTGAGATAGATGCACTCATGATGCTAGCTATAAAGCTACACAGGTTCTCCTACCGAGACACAAATGACTTACCTGGAACTCCTCTGAATGAACCATACATACAATATCGTGCATTTCTTCGAATAAACCGTATATACAATATCGTGCATGTGTGAGAAAGAAACTTAACAAGTGCAATACAGTAAGAATGCATGTTCTATGCAAAACAAACAACCGAGATAAAATGTTAACTGAAAGCATGTTCTGCGTACAACAAGAACGAAAGTATATTCTATACGTGATTCATAATGGATGTAAGACGCGCATGTAGCATATATGTGAAATGCATATTCCATGCAAAATGTACATTCTATACAAGAAACAGAAGTGTAATTTTACAAAAGCAAATTCAATGGCAACTTTCGATTTACGTCTCGGAAGAATTACAATATGTTTAAAGGATACACCTCGTTCATGTTGACAAGTGACGAACATCGTGCATCGAAAACACAGTTTTGAGCTTTCGCAGAGATAATCTGAACCCAACAGTGAACCATCCCTACATTTCTTGAAACCAAGGACACAAAACAACATCAGGATTCTAAGGGAGAGCACCGGCCACTAGCCGGACACAAGAGGAGGCCGCCGGCCACGGAAAAGCATTGCCGGCCACCCGTGATAGATTGAGGACTTTTTGGTCTTTTCAGCTCGGGTCTTTAAGTATAGGACACAAGGGCTCATTTCCTCACTTCCTCATATCCGAAATTCCTCCCTCTCTCTCTCTAGACACTTCTTCTCTCTAGATTTGCATTTTTTACGCGTTTTTCAATGCCCCACGTTATTCGCTAAACCCTCTTTGTTTCCTCCGTTTTGAACCGATTGAAATTTGATTTTGGTGTTTTTTCTTGTAGTTTCATCATTTGAGGCTTGTTCCCCTCGAGTATCCCTTAGGTTTTGTGCCTTTTCCCGGGCTTTGACTTTCCCTCATACTTTCTCTCTCGTAGGATTGACTTTTTCCAAGTATGCCCTTTTTTCTTTGTTTTTTTTTTTCATTTTTTGACCACTTTCTCATCTTCTTTCCAGATGGCGGACGAGATTCCTCATGACGGAGCTCCCCTCGAGATTCCACCTCAGTTATCACCTCCGACAGAGATGGAGGCCGAGCCTGAGCCCGAGATATTACTGTTGGGAGTATGCCCCTTCGATCCGGCAACATACCATCCTCGGACACACGTACTGCCACCCGGGGGTATTAGGCATTTCAGAGAGTTCACGCGACGCGCGCCAGAGGACCTCTTATTATGGGAGTCAGACTCCCATTTGTCCCACGGCGCCACTGAGGTATACACTGTATTCTCATGCTTTCCTCACTTCATATTGCATTTCTTGATTATTGTATTCCTTGCTTCAACTATATACTTACACTGCATTTATTGCCTTTTGCTACATTTCTTGCCTTAATCACACCATTGCACTGTATTTCTTACACTGCCTTTCATCTGCCTGTTCTCATATCACTGTATATCACTGTTCTGATCACATGAGGACTCTCGCTCCATCAGGGGCTATGGAGCCACGATAGCGAGGGACAGGTATCTGGAGCTCCCCGCTAGCGTACGCTACATCATCGACGAGGTTGGCTTCAGCTTGTTCTGTACTAGGCTATCGCGCCATATTGCGAGTCGACCACTTCTTGGCGCATTGGTAGAGCGGTAGTGGGATACCACCAACTCCTTTCACTTCTCGACGGCCGAGGAGATGACGATGACTCCCTATGACTTCTCTATGCTCACGGGCGTAGAAGTATAGAGTGATCTGATCGCTTATAACATGGACATAGGCGAGTAGGAGGCCGCATGGCTACACTTATTGGGAGCACACCCACCTCTCTTCAGGTCGGCCATGGTCCGATACAGCTGGTTCGCCGAGCATTTCCGAGGGAGCCAGCCAGAGACCCCATAGGAGACTGAGCATTACGTTCGAGGCTTTTTGATGTTCCTCTTCGGTACCACCTTGTTTGCAAACAAGTGGAACACCGTAGGGCTGTATCTACTGAGCGCTCTGGTGACCCTACGTCAAGTCTGGCTATATGATTGGAGATGAGCTGGCCTCACAACACTATATGGTTATATGGGCTCGACATCCTGCAGAATGGGAGACAGGGTTGTTTGGAGAGCCTGGGAGGTATGCTTTACATTTCTGCTTTACATTTTCCATCTTCTGTTTCTGTGCTTTCTGCTTTGCACTTTCTGTACACTGCATATTGCATTCTTTACATCCATACACTATGTTTTTTGCATTTTGCACTCTACATTCTTTGTATCTATACACTGTATACTCACTGTTGCCTTTTGCTTTCAACGTTGGATATATGCACATTTCCTGACCCTTGCTTCAGAGGCAGAGGTGGAGATGCCTCTCGTTGTACCGTACTCTCATCGGTATGATGGCAGATGCCTACGGAGGACCTAGGAGACTTTCTCATTCTTCCGTCGGTACTTCGACACAGTGACTAAGGAGGAGGTAACCCAAACTCACAGTTATTTTTGCTTTATCAACAATTGACGACAACTAACAATCTGTATATTCCCTGTTTGCAGATCGCTTGGCAGCCTTGGGCTTCGATGTCGGCTAGAGTTAGAGACCAGTACGCCAGAACCTGGGGAGCCTCCCGCTTTCGGCTTCTGCTAGAGGGCCCGGTTTGTCGAGCCTGGTTTCTAGGCGAGCGGTTCGTGCGTCAGACCATGGGTTTGCTTGAGCCGGTAGTTCTCATAATGCCTTCAGCATCTATGAGGACTACAGAGAGCCTCTCCTTCCAAGAGATGATTCAGTTCACCGGGGGCTTGGATGCTAACTACTTCCTCGGAGAGGGAGATTATTCGACATTCATCCAGACATATCTCATGCCTCCCTTGATGGGTGCTCGTGCATGCAGAGCAGCAAGTGCCCCCATGATAGGTAGGACACAACTGACGAGGGTCAGGATTGGAGGGACCCTTCCCGCTAGACAAGTTACCAATTGGCCAGAGATCCCGACCATGCTGACATGTTGGAGGTCGATCGGGACATACTACCAAATTCCAATTGAGCCGGCGAAGGGTGGGCATAGATACATCTGAGCTCATGACGCACCTCCGGTATGTACCACATTTTCTCCAGATTTTCATTTTCTTTCTGATATTTGTTCCTTCTGGATACTGATCACTCTCAATACATTTATAGGCACCCCTGGAGTATACTGAGGGACTGCTCGAGCTAGTAGCTTCGTTCGAGAGCATGATACTGAAGAGGGAGGCACTGCTCAGTCTCCACGGCATCCAGGTATTTTCCCCTATTCTCTGCCCGCATTTCTGTATTTTCCATACTGTTATGCACATCATTCTCACTGAAGCATTGATACTCATATCACGGTATGCATTCTGCCCCTTGTCACATCATACCAATATGCTGCACTAACACAATGTACTGTATTTGTACTATATCTGGCTCATTGCATTCCACCACTTTCATCACACTGCATTTGTAACTATTTATTACGTCTGATATGTCAATACTGTATCTTTGCAGGTTCTAGCTATACCGAGAGCACCAGTGGCGGCGACTGCTCCTGCACCATCTTCACTTCCTCCAATAGCAGAGAGGATGGAGAGACGGGCCCAGCACATAACCGAGAGGAGCGTCGGGGTTGAGGTCGGAGGAGCCCCTCGGAGCCAGTGTTGAGTGACGACAATGCTGAGACCAGTGGCTTTGAAGAGGCAGTGAGTCCGCAGTCTGAGTCCTTAGATAGCGGCGACGATTCCAGTTCTGGCTCTGTATCTAAGTCAGTCAACGATGCTGATGGAGATAGCTCTGAGTCTCCACCTAGGAAGAAGATGAAGAGGGCCTCTCGAGCCTGAGATGACTGGTGCTGATTTATTTATATTTTGCTTAGTTTCTTTTTGTTAGTAGCATTAGCACATGTATAGTTTCAGACAGGTTTTACTTTCTTTAAAAACTTGTACTCTTCTTTTGTAAAAAGCCATGATCGGAATAAAAACTCGTAATTTTTTTACGAAAAATGTGTTGTTATTTTTGCATCATGAGCACCTCATATAAGTGAAATGGACAGGGAATTGAAACCAAGAGCGCTTGATTGAAACAAAATACTTAATCGGGTAATGAACCGACCAACAACCAAAATACAAAATGCAATATACAACTCGATAAACAAAACAACTCAAGTCTAACTTGATACATAGAATAACAATAATTCAAATACAAATACAAACAAAGACTAAAACAAAAAGACAAAAGATTCAAAACATGACCACGTAAGACACAAAAAATATGAGACAAAACACAAGCCACCCACACTTTCCAACACACAGGTGGTTAGTAGGCTAAAAGGGAGGCTGCCGGTCAAAGAAGGGAGGCTACCGGTCAAAGGAGAAAGGCTGCCAGCTACCGACAGTGGCCTGTTGGCCATCAGAAGTGGCCTGCTGGCCACCAATGTGGCTTGCCGGCCATCGGCAGTGGCCTACCGACCACCAATGTGCAGAACCTCCAAATTGTTGATAGCTAGCTTCCACTCACTGCCTTATCTTCTACAAAAGCTTCAACTTCGTCATTTCTTCTCCAGAACTCATTCTAGCTGCTGTTTTTGCCACAAATGGAGCCATTTTTTGCCCAAAACCTTGCGCATTGGATTGTGACTTTGGACGGCTCGGAAAAGGTGAATTTTTGGGGTTTCGACTTACATGCACATTTTCCATTGAGTCAAACTACACTTTATTTTCCGTTCCTTCATGCCACGGCTAGATGTTGGAACTCGATTACGCATGTCTTTAGCTTCGGGGGACAAGAAATGTACCCGACAATTGAAGAATTTCAGGTGCTAATGGAATCCCGGCGTGATGAGGAGATCATGCCCCAACCCCGTTTTGGACATGCCCAAGCTTTGGGATGGATGTGTGGGCTTACTATGCACTAGACATTCCGAGTTTGATTTGTCAATTTTTCGACGCCGATGGTCGCGACGATTGTCTTTGGCGGGGTTTTCGGCAGCATGCGCTTTGCTTATGCATGCTTGCACATTTCCTTCTTGCCCCTAGTTTTGCCAGATCTAGCATTCGCTTGATTGAAGTGGTGCAAGGCCTAAGAGAAGGCAAGAGTTGTATTGGGTTGGCATTGGTCGAGACTTTGATGGGCTTAGACGCCTTCCATCGACGGGAGACTACCAGATTTGCGAGAAGTCCACTACTTCTTCAGGTAATGTTTCCCACCCTTTCTAATATGTGTTTCTCACATCACTCAGCACTTATGCTCTATTTTTCTCTCAAAGCCCGTTTCTCACTTTTCTCTCAACATACATCTCTCTATTCTTTAATCTCTCTTTTCTTTCATCTCTTCCCAAGTGTGACTTATGGATAAGCTGAAGGTAGTGGATTCTTGTCCTGAGTACTCAGCTCGAGGCTACTTCTTCTGCCACCAACTAATAGATTTCCCGAATTAAGGGTGGTGGTGCGAGTGGATGTGCAAAAGGTCTACTGCTGACATAGCCTGGCGTTGCCCTTGGCTTAATCTAGCCGAGATGAGCCACAGCATGGCTCGGCAGCCCAGTATTCAGTTGATCGGCCTGACTCACTATGTATTCGACTTCCCTTTCCGGTTCAGACATCAATTTGGGCACGGTCAAACCTGCCCAAAGGAGGGGGTAGAGTGCCCGGTTTCATTCTCCATCCGAGGTTCACACTTGGCTAGATACCTTACTACTTGGAGGACGAGAGAGCTTCTGGCCCCTGCTCGTAGTTTTAGTTATGCCCTTTCTGGGGAGTGCCTGGCTTGGCTAGAGGATGAGGCACAAACCGGGCCTACTTTGGCATCAGAAGCATCCACAAGCACAAGCGGAGGACACAGGAGCACTTGACTCATCTATGCCCCTAGTTTATTGCTTTGATCTTTCTTTTCAAGTTTTTTTGAATGTAATAAAAGCAATTTTGATTTGTATCGAGAGTTAGAGAACTTTGTATTGAAATCAATGAAATTAAAGTTGTGAGCATTGAAAGTTTTCCTTTGGGTCAAAAAATGGTCTAAGTTGTAAAAGGTAAAATTTGAACAAAAAATCAACTTTCATTAAAACTTTCCAAAACCATTTTTGAAAAAGATCATCATTTGACACGCACAGAATTATTCCTCGAGATGTACAACCCCGAATCAAAAGATCACAAATTTCCCCTTGACTGAATAACACTGCTCAAAACTGTAACCAGCCCTTAGAATAAAGATCACAACCGAACTCTTAGATAATGAACGAACAAAGATGACCTGATCGAACACATGGACAAGACAGTTGAGTTGGAGATATTTATAGCCGGACTTTAGGATGAAGTTGCCTACGTATCCCAAAGATGGGAATCAGGCCTTACGTAGTTCAGTTTAGGTTCACTCGAGTATTAACTCTCTCTTTTTGCGATCTAACTTTTGCCAAGGCCGCCCTTTAGGGTTTTCAACCTTGTGAGCTCAGTTTTTCTTTATTTCCAAATTTTTGTGCTTTGACTTTTGCCTAGGTCGCCCTTCTGGTTTTCGGTCTGGCGATCCTCTCAGGGATAGTATTTCTTCAACTTGTCCATGTTGATTGGTTGGGAAAATTCTAGGCCATCCATGTCCATGAGAATAACGGCTCCACTCAACCAGATGGTTTTGATGATGTAAGGACCAGTCCAATTGGGTCTGAACTTGCCATTTGGGTCATGGATGGGAGCTCGGTTGTCTTTCAGTACCAAATTCCCTTTTTTGAGATTTCGGAACTTAACCTTCTTGTTAAAAGCCCTAGCAATCCTGCGTTGATAACCTTGAACATGGTACAATGCTTTCAGCCAACCAAGTTAGATACTCAAATACTAGCAAAAACCCTATGTCGATCTACTTGGTGACCTCTTCCTTGATTTTCAATGCCTAATTCGGACGTATTCACTGCAACTTCTGCTTGACAGGTCGGGCCTCGGGGTCAAGAGGGATCCGATGCTGTACAATCTCAGGATCGATTCCAGGCATGTCTTCGTAGGACCACGCGAAAACATCTTTGAAATCTTTTAATAAAGCAACTAAGTGCTCGCACTCCTCTGAAGACAATGTGAACCCGATCTGGACCAGACGCAGATCCTTCTCAGTACCCACATTAAAAGCAATGATTTCATCAGCAAAAGGTTTTGCAAACCTCTCCTGCTCTTGATTGATCAAAATTTTCAAAACCAAAAGAATTTCTTCCTCTTCGTTTTCATTAAAATTTTGAAAGTCCTAATCAATGCAACAAACAAGTGGCACAGAGAAATAGTTAGAATTTGCAGTGGCATTCTCATTCATAAAGTCCAGCTCATCCAGCTCTTCGATTACAACTGACTCAAAAGTAAAAGAAAAGGACGACCTGGACAAGACCTTGGCATCCGGGTTATCACCTCCAGGAATATCGGACTCAGACTCAGAAAAATCGGAATCTGATTTCGACTCCACAGACTTTGTGGAATCAGATTCTGGTTCACTACTCGACTCAGAACTACTAGATAGGTAGCCCTCTTCCAGTTACCAAACGAGAGATGGTGTTTCAGATGCATCCAAAATGCTGCTAGATGGGTTCACACCCGGTTGGTTCCCGATCATGGAGATAGTCAGGTTATCCCCCAAGCTCTCTGAATTGGCCGGAGGATTTGAAAGGAGACATGTCAATGCTGCCCCTATTCCAAGCTCGCTGTTGTCCGAATCACTTTCTATGCTCCGTTCAGCTTCAGCAATCGGTTCAGCCTTTTCTTCTGTATCACTGTCTTGCAGCTACAAGTCAAAGAAAATTTCAAAGCCAGGAACCTACTGTTTTTCAGAATTGAACCAGGGTTCAGGAAAGCCATAAAATAGGAAGTCTTCTCCCTCCCGAACAAAATGGCCATTCAGTGTTCCCCGGATCGGCTTATGAACAAGCTCATAGCGCTTCCTGGTCTGTTTGGCTCTAGCTTTGCCTGCCATCTCTTTTCTCTTCCTGACCCAATCTTCTTTGGTGGGCATATAGCCAAGACCAAAGGTATGTGGATTATGTGGCACATCGGCCAATATTGTGACGCCCTTCTGGCCACTTCTTCCAAGTCCCATTCTAGGCACATGTTGTAGCTTGTTCATGAAATAGATTGATTGAGCGCTGACATACAGGCCCTCATCCGCTGCCAAGATGGTTTGCACAGCTCGGGCCTTGGCCAAAGTAAATCCTGAAAGGAATACATCCTCCTCGCCATAAGCAATTTCCAGCATAGGTGTAGTTACCTCTGGCAGAGGGTGTATGGACGAATTCTCGAACACAATAGCCACCTTCTTCTCATGGGGGTATTTCAGTATTTGGTGAAGGGTAGAGGAGACAGCTTTCACTTGGTGCAACCAAGGTTTCCCTAGCAGTAGATTGAAAGTGGCCGGCAAATCCAAGACATGGAACTCAATATCCTATTGAGCTGGGCCTACTTGAACTCTGATCTATACCGTGCCCATAACCTCTCTGTTGGTATTGTTATACACTCGAATCACCTGGGCTGTAGGCACGAAATTTGCTGGTCTCAAGCCAATGGCGTAAGCTGTGCGCGATGGGCAGACATTGATTGCTGACCCAGTGTCGGCCAATACCATTAACACCCACTTTTCTCTGCACTCCACTGATATGTACAGAGGTTTGTTGTGTGCTGAGCCTTCCGGTGGTAGTTCTTTGTCTGAGAAAGTTGGCGCAACGCTTCCCGAGAAAACTAATCCCACAAGCTGTTCCGGGGTGATATCAATGGACAATTTGGCTTTGTCTATCGCTGATAATACAGCCTGTTGATGCACTCGAGAAGCCCTGAGCAGCCCCCAAATTGAAATATTGGCTTGAATTCTCTTTAGCTACTTAAGCACTGCTTCTTCCTTTAACTGCTTTTTTTTTTTTTTTCTGCTTCTCAACCTCCTTATCTTTCTCGGGGGTTTCAGCTTGGTCCAAGTGCGGCGGCTTGAAGTACCGTCTACTTCTAGTCATATGGTCCATCTCTTTGGAGTACCAAGTATTGTCTGGCAGGGACTTATCCTAATCCTTGTTAGTGTGGGCCAGATGTAGATCATCATCTTCCCACCACACACCTCCGGCCACCGACAAATAATTGTCTGATTCCAGTCTGATCATGCTTTCATCAGAAATATCCCCCGCAGGGTGTTGGGCTTTTCCAACTTCCTATTTGTCTCGATTATTTTCTTGCACAAACCGTTTCAACGCGGCTTCCTATTCTGTACCGCGATACTCACGGCGCCTAGTTCCTGAGCTAAATTCTTGATACCGGTGCTCTCCAGCAGTTTTCCCTTTTCCTCGACCATTTCGGCCACTACAGCTATTCTTGCTTCCTTTTCTTCAGGTTTTGGTCTAGTTCCTTCCTCTTTGTCAGGCTCGTCACTAAGCCACTCAGAATTGTCTGTTGACCCATTTAGATCAAACCAGTCAATCTGTACATCCCCCTGATCCTATTCGTCATAAAACTACAGATTGTCTAAGTCCTCCTTTAACTCCGCTAGATCATCCAGACCTTGGCTCAGGCCATCTTCTCTAACCATATTGACCTCTGCTACTGTTAACAATACCACTTCTGGTTTGGCTTGATCGGTCGGCACAATGTAACAGCACGGGTCATACACTCCCTCAACTAAGTCCGCAGAGCTCTCAGGCAATGGACTGACATTTTCCTCAAAGGCCAACCTCCCTCTTTCTGCCATTGTCACCACCACGGGTTCAGGTTGAAGTGTGGATGTGTCCATCATGACCTTGATTTCTCCAGCTGGGAGAGCGGGGGCCCCTTAGAGCTCGAGGTTGGTGTTGGGCTCTGCCACCATCCCGCCGGGGCTGGTCAGTTGGTCTTGGTGGGTACGTTTGTCGTTCCACTTCGGAGGATCAATCCTGGCCCTCTAGTGAGGTCGGGGCGCAGTGAATCGAGTTAAGTGTCCTTGACGGACTAGGTCCTCAACCTGATCCTTAAGATTGACACATTCATCTGTGTTATGGCTATGGTCGTGGTGGAAGCGGCAGTATTTGGACTGATCCCGTCGGTTAAAAGGAAACTTGGAAGGTTGGGGCCATTTCAAGTTATAATCTTGCTGAATTTGGTTTAGGACGTGCTCTATGGTCGTGTTGGGAGGGGTATATCGCTCGAAATAGTCAGGCGGTTAGGACAGAACCGCTCGGTCGGAGGGGGGAGGTCGGTCAGGATGAGTATATTAGGGATGTTTTGGCTCTGACTCTTTTCTTTTGTCTTTGGGTTGTGAGAGTTTAGGTGTAGAGTCTTGGCAGGCTGCCAAGAAGTCTTTAGCATTCACGTATTTCTAGGCTTTGGTAAGGAGGGTGGCCATGGTCATCGGAGTGTTTTTGGAGAGGGAAAAAAGGAAGTCTGACGGGTGTAGACCGGCCATGAAGGCTGTTAAGATGACCTTGTAATCATTCTTCTCAACCTGGAGAGCTTCTGCATTGAAGTGAGTGACAAAACTGCTCAACGATTCCCCTTCAATTTATCGAATATTCAACAGTTAGGTCGTCGGTCGTTGCTGACGCTGAGCGCCGATGAAATGGCTCAGAAAGGAGTCACTCAGCTACTGAAAAATGGTGACAGAGTCCGACGCTAATTGACTGAACCATAGCCGCGTTGACCCCTTGAGCGTTACGGGGAAAGCACGATACATGATTTCGTCGGAGAAAACATGCAGGATCATGAGGGTCTTGTAAGCTTCCAAATAGCTGACCAGATCAGTTGTGCCGTCAAAGGTGTCAATCGAGGGCATCTTGAACTTGGAGGGTAAGGGTTTGTCCCTGATGGATGCCGCAAAGGGAGAGTTGGTTGTTATGGAAGATTTGTTCTGCATGTTCTGCATAACCCTTAAAGTTGGAGCTTCATGGCTCACAGTTCCACGTCCCAAATAGGAACATTGTCACCACCGAAGGGAAATGGGGGTTGAACGCTGCTGGCCTCACCTTCGGGAACGGGAGTGTGGCTTGATGGATACGAACCCTACGGCGGGGGGTGCAGGTCCTGAGGCAGTAGAAGGGGCCCCGATGAGCATATGGTTGGAGTGGGTGGCTTGGGGTTTGTTCTCGGTTTAGAGGGATGTCATGTGGTAGTGGAGGAGGAACAGGGAGATCTCGTCGGAGCAAGGAATTGATCAAGGCCTGGTTTTGCTCAGCCAAGCGATTGATACTGTTAGTGAGTTCTGCGAAATACAGAGGTGGATTATTGGGCTTGGACGGCTCAACTTCAGGGTTACCAGCGTTGTGTTGGGAAGCCATGGATCTAGTCGTGACCATCCACCCTAACGTAGGAGGTGGGTGATTATGGGGTTCCTTCCAACGACAATTAACACAACTGTCTTTTAAAAATGGAATTCCCACAGACGACGCCAACTGATAATGCAACAGTTCCAACAGATGATGGGTCAGGCTGATCCATACTTCTAACTGATTTGCTGGCCTTAAAGTCCATGGGGTGTGCCTACAAAAAGGTCCAAAGGAGAAGGTAATCCCCCAGCGGACACTCCGATGATCGAGTTAGAATAGAGTAGATTGATTGTGTAGAGAGAGACTAGGGGGATGAAGAACTTAACCTTTAATGCATCTCGGAAGCTTCCTTATATCCTTTGCTCATCATTTCATTGTCTATTCCAGACCGTCGTGTTGGCCGAAAGTCTATATTCTAGCTTGTATCGTTCATGGTGAGTCTGTATCCTCCGACGTAAAGGGGTTGCCGTATTTAATGCTGTGAGAGCCTTATTAATGGCTGATGTGTGGGTGCAATAACTTTGCAGGATCTTTGTCTGTTTATGTGGCTAGGCCTCAACTTGACAAGTGTTTGAATGTTATTGGTCCTGACCTAGCATTGATTTCTCATAGTTATTGGGTTTTGATCACAGGGATGTGAACTGGGCCCCGATCTGTGGGTTCTTGGGTGCCCATTAGTATCAAAAACCATTATTAGTTTTGGAAAAAAGCAAATTATTATACTTTATGTTTAATCTTGTACTACTTTTAAAAGAATGAGATGGTTGTATCTTAATTTTATTTATTTATTTTGATAACTCAGGGTGTCCGGGTCAGCTTGCGCGCACCTCGACTAATCCCTGGGGGATCAATCCCACAGTCCACTAGCGGGGGGCCCATTTAAAGCCAGAGCAAAGTTCTGTATGGACTGGCCCAACACAAGAGTTGATAGCACCTGAGACCTAGAGAGGAGCAAGCTCCTAAGTCCCAAGCCTCCACCACTAGGCCAACCCTTGGGGGTTTAATTTTATTTATTTAGGCACCTATTTTGAATGTATGTTTTAGTTTCAATTTTTAGAAATTATTTGTAGGCTGGTTTTCGTTTGTTTTTACTTCGTTTTTTTTTACTTCGTTTTTTTTTTTTTTTTCCTTCATATTTTAGACATTTTAAAAAAATTGTTAGATGCAACAAGATTAGGAGCATATTAAAAGCAAAAGAGTTTAATTAAAATATGGAGAAAAAAAATCAATAAAAACAAATGAAAATCTGGAAAACAATATGCACACGGGTTTCTATTTGAATTTTCATTTATTTTTAGTATTATTTTTAAAATGTTTAAGTATTTTTTTAAATAAAAATATTTATATGCATATTGATTAAGTACATTTAAAAAGTGAAAAAAAAAAACTAAAATATGAAGGAAAAAATAATTAAAAATAAATGAAATTTTATTTTTAAATAAATTTTGAAAAATCAAACCAAATTTATTTATTTAGACACCTATTTTGAATGGATGTTTTAGTTTCAACTTTTAGAAATTATTTTTAGGCGGTTTTCGTTTGTTTTTACTGTATTTTTTTCTTCATATTTTAGACATTTTTAAAAATTTTGTTACATACATCAAGATTAGATGCATATAAAAAGTAAAAGAGTTTAATTAAAATATGGGGAAAAAATCAATAAAAACAAACAAAAATCTGAAAGAAAAAAATACACACCTTTCTATTCGAGTTTTCATTTATTTGTAGTATTATTTTTAAAATATTTAAGTATTTTTTAAAAAATAAATATTTATATGCATATTGATTAAGTACATTTAAAAGTTACGGAAAAAAAGACTAAAATATGAAGGAAAAAATATTTAAAAATAAATAAAAATTTATTTAAAAATCAATTTTGAAAAATCAAACCAAATAGATATTGAATGTTTCTACATAAATTATATTTTAATTATTATAGTGTACTATCAATTGTCTTAGACTACTACTCAATCACTATAGTTGTATTTGGTTCAAGGATTTTGAGAAATATTTTGAAAGGAAATAGGAAAAAAAATGGTGAAATATGAATAAAATATACTTATATTTTACATAATTTTATGCACATTTTTCATTTCCCTTTCTAAATCTATTCTAAAATCCATGAACCAAATATATGTTTCCATCCCAACTACTAGTAATAAAACAAATTTGTTATAATAAAAATAATTTGAAAGTTTTTTGTGTTTTCGAGAGTGTTGAGTAACTTTCCAATTCAATATTATCCAATCTATTTCATGGCCCGTCCCAATCAGTTTAAATATCCAGCCCGTCCAACCCATAAAAGATGATTTAGGATTTTAAACAAATGTTTGTAATCCGAGTCTGGCCATAAACTCAACCATAAAAGTTCGAATGGGTCAATCTAATGTTTAATATGTATATATATATATTTTTGTCTAATATTTATTATTATTTTTTCATTCTCGTCTTTAAAGTGTTTTTTTTTTTTTTTCTTTCTATTTTTTTTCCTCCACTTGTAGGTATTATATGTTACTTGATTTTTTTATATGAGATGTAAAAAAATATATATATATTAAAACAAAACTTGAATTATGTTGAAAAGTCAATTTTTAGTCATCGAAGGGCTTTAACGACTAAATTATTTGGTTGCAAAATTAGTCGGGAAAGGTAATTAGCGACTAAAATTATTTTAGTCGCCAAATGTATTAAATTGCCGACTAAATTTTTAGTCGCCAAAAGCTTGGAAATAAAATTAAATAGCACATTTTTTGCGACTAATTTTTTGTCGCCAAAAGCTTCCATTATTAGTCATGAAAAAAAAAATTAGCTACTAAATATATTAGTCGCCTAAAGAAAATACTTTTGTTTTGGCTATTAACATTTTAGTCGCCTAAAGTCAAATTTTTTTGGCTACTAAAGATTTAGTCGCCTAAAGTCTCACATTTTTTGCTACAAAAATTTTAGTCGGCAAATAATTATTGTTTTGGCTACTAAACATTTGGTAGCCTAAAGTCCCATATTTTTTGCTACTAAATTTTTAGTCGGCAAAAGTGTTTTTATTCTTCAACTTTTGTTTTTAGCTACGAAATATTTTAGTCGCCAAATGTTTGATTTTCTTTTGACTACAAAACTTTTAGTCACCAAATGTTTATTTATTTATTTTTTTTGGCTACAGAACTTTTAGTCGCCCAAACTATTTTTCCAATTTCTTTTTAACTACTAATTGTTTAGTCGCCAAAACATGATATTATGTTTTATCGCAAAAATTATAATTTCTCCCCAACTTGTCTATATTACATGCAAACTGTAATACGTATATAAACAAAATGATACATATATTATCAATCATTTCATAATTTGCATCCGTATACAAAAAATAAACAACTTTAAATGTTAAAGTCCATACAAACCAACTATTGTCCAAACTAAAATAATAATTTCATACAAAATATAGAATCATACAAAAATCAAAACCCTCTGTATAGAAAAAATACATTTATTATCATGCGAAATGACCATTTGGCATGGTATAAATTACCATCGTAATCTGTACCACGACAAAAGGTGATGTATGTACCACGACAAAAGTACATCTACAGACCATGACAAAAGGTCATATATGTACCACGACAAAAGGTCATATATATGTACGATGACAACCATGACAGAAGGTGATCTATGTACCACGCCAGTAATTATCTGTTGGTTGCCAAAAGTTTTCTGTATCAGTAATAGTGAACTACACAAAAGCCGAGGATGACAAAAGTATTATATTAATTCTATACAAAAGTGAAATTTCTTCTCCATACACCAAAATGGATTACCCATAAGTTCACGCAACAAAGCCATCTACAGAAAACAAAAAACAAAAAAACCATTAGAATTGGTTACAAAATATTAATTCAGTCAGCCATAGGGAACATGTTCTAACATGCATTTAAAGTAGAACAATCTAGAAATGTTTTCTTCGAAATAAAAACATATATATATATATCATGCAATATTTATTCCAACCAACTGCACAAACAATCTATTATGTAATTTCTTCGTCCTATAAATATACAAAGGCAATTATTAGAATATGTGGATGTTATTTTCATAAAGTTGTTGCTCTTTAAACTAAGAGTTACACATTTTCCGACTAAGTGTAAGGCTCTAACTCCCAACCTATGGGTCCAAAAAAAAATTCATCTGTTATCAAGGTCCTATTTGTCACGGGGAAGCTGTCCATGACAGCCATACTGTGGTTCAGGGACTGTTTTGAATTTTCGCCCCCGGAACGCCCTTTTTTGACTAAGTTCAAGGTGTTTTCGGCTCTAACTCCCAACCTACTGGTTTGAATTACACCACATCTATTGTCATAGGTGCTAATTGTCATGGGGAAGCTTTCTGTGACAGCCACATGGTGGTTTAGGGACTGTTTTGAATTTTTGCCCCTGGAATGCCCTTTTTCGACTAAATTCAAGGCGTTTTCGGCTCTAAATCCAAGCCTACGCATTCTAATTACATTCTGTCAATTGTCACAAGTCCTATTTGTCAAAGGGAAGCTGTTCGTGAGAGCCACACAATGGTTCGGGGGCTGTTTTGAATTTTTGCCTCCGGAACGCCCTTTTTCAACTAAGTTTAAGGCGTATTTAGCTCTAACTCCCAACCTACGGGTCCGAATTATATTCCGTCTGTTGTCATAGGTCCTATTTTTCATGGGGAAGCTGTCCATGACAGCCATACTGTAGTTTGAGAGTTGTTTTGAATTTTTGACCTCAGAACGTCATTTTTCAACTAAGTTTAAGGCATTTTCGGCTCTAACTCTCAACCTATAGGTCCGAATTACATTACATCTGTTGTCATAGGTCCTAATTGTCATGGAGAAGTTGTCTGTGACAGCCATGTGGTGGTTCAAGGGATGTTTTGAATTTTCGCCCTGGAACACCCTTTTTTAACCAAGTTCAAGGCGTTTTCGGCTCTAAATCCAAGCCTACGTGTCCTAATTACATTCCGTCAGTTGTTACAAGTCTTATTTGTCAAGGGAAGCTGTCTATGAGAGCCACACAGTGGTTCAGGGACAGTTTTGAATTTTCGCCCCCGGAACGCCTTTTTTCGACTAAGTTTAAGGCGTATTCGGCTTTAACTCCCAACCTGCGGGTCCAAATTATATTTCGTCTGTTGTCACAGGTCCTATTTGTCACGGGAAGTTGTCCATGACAGTCATACTGTGGTTCGGGGATTGTTTTGAATTTTCGACCCCAGAACATCATTTTTCGACTAAGTTTAAGGCGTTTTCGGCTCTAACTCTCAACCTACTGGTCCGAATTACATTATGTTTGTTGTTATAGGTGCTAATTGTCATGGGAAAGCTTTTTGTGACAGCCACATGGTGGTTCAGGGGCAGTTTTGAATTTTTGCCCCCGGAACACCCTTTTTCGACTAAATTCAAGGCATTTTAGGCTCTAAATCCAAGCCTACGCGTCCTAATTACATTCTGTCAGTTGTCACAAGTCCTATTTGTTAAGAGGAAGCTGTCGGTGAGAGCCACACGGTGGTTCGGGGGCTGTTTTGAATTTCTCCGCTAGAACGCCCTTTTTCAACTAAGTTCAAGGCGTATTCGGCTCTAACTCCTAACCTACAGGTCTGAATTACATTCCGTCTATTGTCACACGTCTTATTTTTCACAGGGAAGCTGTCCATGACAGCCATATTGTGGTTCAAGAGTTGTTTTGAATTTTCGACCCCATAATGCCATTTTTCGATTAAGTTTAAGGCATTTTCGGCTCTAACTCCCAACCTACAGGTCCGAATTACATTACGTCTATTGTCACATGTCTTAATTGTCATGGGGAAGCTGTCTGTGACAACCACGTGGTGGTTCAAGGGCTGTTTTGAATTTTTGTCCCTGGAACGCCTTTTTTTAACCAAGTTCAAGGTGTTTTCGGCTCTAAATCCAAGCCTACGCGTCCTAATTACATTCCGTCAGTTGTCACAAGTCCTATTTGTCAGGAGGAAGCTGTTCATGGGAACCACATGGTGGTTCAGGAGCTGTTTTGAATTTTTGCCCTCGAAATGCCCTTTTTTTACTAAGTTTAAGGCATGTTAAGCTCTAACTCCCAACCTACGGGTCTGAATTATATTCCGTCTGTTGTTATAGGTCCTATTTGTCACAGAGAAGCTGTCTATGACAGACATACTATGGTTCAGGGGTTGTTTTGAATTTTCGACCCCAGAACGCCATTTTTTGATTAAGTTTAAGGCGTTTTTGGCTCTAACTCCCAACCTACGGGTCCGAATTACATTACGTCTATTAGCACAGGCCTTAATTGTCATGGGGAATCTGTTCATGATAGCCACATGGTGGTTTAGGGGTTGTTTTAAGTTTTCGGCCCCGGAACGCCCCTTTTTCGACTAAGTTTAAAGCGTTTTCGGTTCTAACTCCCAACCTACGGGTCCGAATTACATTTCGTTAGTTTTCATAAGTCTTATTTGTCAAGGGGAAGCTTTCTATGAGAGATGCATGGTGGTTTGGGGGCTGTTTTAAATTTTTTCTCCCAGAACGTCCTTTTTCGACTAAGTTCAAGGTGTTTTCGGCTCTAAATCCAAGCCTACACATCCTAATTACATTCCGTCAATTGTCACAAATCCTATTTGTCAAGGGGAAGCTGTCTGTGAGAGCCACACAGTAGTTCGAGGGCTATTTTGAATTTTTGCCCTTGGAACGCCCTTTTTCGACTAAGTTTAAGGCGTATTCGGCTCTAACTCCCAACCTACCGGTCCGAATTACTAGCACAGCTTCTACAATAGCTTGTGAAGATTTATGTTAAACCATATATAGTTGAGTTTTAAAAAAGATTAAGAAGGAATCCAGTGACACAAAGATGAACATAAACTTTGAATAAAAACGTGAACCACCACCTAGAGTAACAAATGGACATCAAGATGAGCAAAAGAATGCTTATTAATTGAGTTCTGAAAAATTGGAAAGAAGATGCTTAAATAGTTACTACAAATGAAAAAAGTCAAGCAGCACAAATGCAATGGTTTAGGATTTTAGGATTGATTTTTCTATAAAAACCAAGTATTGCAATGGTTTAACATAAGAGAGCTTGTTGATTAATAAAATTTAGAATTATTTTAAGCTTTCTCCAACTCTTCAAGTATTATTATGTGTAAACCAACTACATATGGTAACTTTAATCATGGTATTTGTATTGAATCAATAGTTTCAAGAGCAACTATATGTGGAAATTGCATATATAAATCTAGAAATTCTGCTATGAAATATGAAAATGCTCTCCATGAGGAAGAAATTAAGCACCTTCGTGATAAAGTGCACAAAGAGCTGGTGAGGCAGGAACAAATATATCCACTGCCCATGTCAAACTAATTTTATTATTTATGAGAAACTGAGGAACACTTTAATCATAACATAATAATTAAGCACTCAAGGAATCTTCTCCAAGTAGTTGGGATTTCTGCTTGTGTCTATTTATGAAAATAAAGATGAATTTTAATAATCAAAATTAGACCAATGTTATTGCACATCAAAATTAGAAGTAGAGTCTACTCATTAGAAGCATACCTCATATCCTATCCAAGCAACTGAAGCAATCACTGTTCCTGCTAATACATTTGAGAACTTTCTATAAATATCCAACTTGACACAACTCCTCTTTGCCTGGATAGAGAGAAAAATATCATTATACAAACTCTATGAGAATAAAAATAGTAAATTTGCTCGAATGGAAAAATAATTTAATGTTGCAACTAATCAATTTCCCAAATTCTACCTATCCCATGAAAATGTTACTAAAGATGCCCTCTTGATGATGTTAACAAAGCTTTATTTTGTCTCACGATTCCTTTTGCAAATATAGTGTGATGGTTAACATCTATATTTAGCAGGCCACTGTTTCAACTAGAAAAGTTTAAAATTTTTAAAATTAATAACGGGGAACTTGAAGGCATTGGATGAAGACATATTTGTAAGATCCTGAAAATGAACAAGGGAAAGTACCAAAGCAGCGCATGTAAATGCTGGTCATATCCATTAATCAATGGGAGCCAAATCAAATGATATAGAAAATATATAAATGTCAATACAGCTTTTTAAAGAAAAAAAGTAGTCTCAAAACTTGATATATTGTTTTTATATGTTATAGTTGAGTCAAATAAAAGAATAATAAAAAACAATAGAAAGTATAATGGCGAGATCAAAAAAATAAAAAAATAAAAACAACAACAACAACAGCAACAAAACTCCAGTTCCTTGCTTAAACAAAATTGAGTCCTTAACACCCAAACCCAATAGGGTTCCCACTCACTGGAATTTTTACATCTCACTTCCCTAATATGTTATCAATTACAATAATAAGACACAGTGCCTCTACACCATTTCAACACTTCAAAAAACAATAACAAGTCATATGATGGTTCCAGCAACTAAGTTTTCCAAAAGCATACTATGTTTTCCAAAAGTTATCAGACATCATACACTTATAACAAGTGCAATATCGAGTTCTCATTTTTGTTTCACATTACCATAATAATCCATATTCCAATTACCATAAAGCCAAAAAGAGGAAGAAAATTTACCTTGGGTCCCTTCACAGTTAGGTAATCACCTTCACGCATCTCTCGAAAATGGTAGGACATCCTTCCTTATGGAAGCATCTAATTAATATCAAGATTCAAAGACACAAAAGCAATCTAAAAGGAATGAGAACTAGATAAAACTAAATCAGAAGTAGTAAATAAACTAGTGGAACATTTTAGAGCTCGTATACCTTTATAACAAGTTCAAAGTAACCAACAAGTTCACCTTGACTATCCTTTCCTCTGTCTGAGAAAGCAATGAAGTTAAGAATAATAAACTCATATATTTGGGCAAGAGTGTTTTTTTTTATTATATATATATAATTCAACATTAAATCCATTCATTTGAAATCCTTCAATCTAAACAGAACCTGAATTTATTTGGACAAGAGTTTTATTTTATTTTATTTTATTTTATGCATATGCACCCAAGCATTCCACAGTGCTTACCAATTCAATAGCAGAGATGAAGTGATTCAGTTTGACTCAAATCACCAATTTATTAAGTTTTGAACATATGATAAAACTAAAAGCCATGAGATTTTACATGAACATTTGACAAACAGGAAAAACAAAACAATTTTTAAAGTTGGATGTAGAATCACATATAACATGTTTCCTACAAAAACTTCTGAGATAATAGGAAGATTTATAATGTCGTTGAAACTTGAACATCTTTACTACAGATGGAAATGACACGATGTTTATTCTTCACATTCATCTCACTTGCCACCATTTTCATCCGAGACTCCAGTTATAGCTTGCTGCAATTTTTAGATAACATGAATGTCAGTGCTAGTTTTAAGGAGTAACATGAACCCTCCATTTGTTTCAACAACATTAGTGGTGGTGGTGGGGTGTCGGAGGTAAAAAATGAACCCTCCTTTAAGGAGTAACATGAACCCTCCTTTAATCATGAAACTGTTTTTTGTTGACTTTCGTTTTTCATCATACTAAATTCTAGAAAATGCAAAAAATATTTTTCAAAAAATATTTTCTGCCAAAACAAAGCTGAGCATAAGATGAAAACCAGCTTGATAATTCATTACCTGAATGCACGACAAGGTGTATTGCACATCACTTTCTGAAATTTGGTAGTGAAAGACAAGTCTAATTCTGCAACCATATAATACTTGCATTAAAAAAAATTTGTCAAAAAAATAAAAATAAATAAATAAATACTAACACCAACTTTTTGTATTTATATAGTGTTCATGTATATTCAAGAGGGGGAAATCCAAAAAAATACTATCTAGTATCCCATGTTTTATTAAGAAAAAAGAAGAAGAAGCTAATGGATTTTAAACAATGTTTTTGGCATTAAACACACCTGGATGAGCTCTCTGGTATCACACGTATGCCATGTTCTTCCAAATTCTTGCAGAGTTTTAGGGTAGTAATATTTGCGCCCTTTAAAATATCAAAATATAACTGGTCATAAGAAAAGGAAAGTGAATTTAGAATTTGTTTATATTCTAAGAACGGAGAGTTAAGATTCACACTTGAATAGAAAAAGAACAAATAGCTAAGTATATATAGTAAACAGACTATGTGAGAACACAAATTCAATTGAAATGATCCAAAGTCAATCATTCAACTAGCTAAGAAACAAAACTAACACATGCCATTGGAGATTTTTATTCTTTTCTTATTGTTTGGGGGAATTTGGATTCTCATCCATTCGCTAATAATTGAGCCAAACATGTTGCAACAACCTATAACCCAGAAGCTGAATGGAATTGGAAAGGTCTCAAATGGGATTTGATCCCTAAAACTAAAGCATTTTGTGTAGCTCGAGTATGAAAATTTCTACTGCCACATTGTTGGTCTTTATAACTTAGATTAAACTAGAAAATATGAATAGAATTCTAATCTTGGTCCCAGAAAGATTAAATGGAGGGGGAAAACATATATTAACCAAACGAACAACCACTACAAGAATTTACACTTTTGTCACTCATTAAATGCACATAAAGCTCACTTTTTCAACTTGTTCAAGTGCTGCTAACACAAAGCCATCTAATGTTACATTTAATAATTGTTAAATGATTCATCAAATTGCCCAAAATTGCTAATCAATTTTCCTCAATCGTCAAACTACCAAAAACACCCAACTGTGAATGCAAAGCCACAGAAACCAAATAATACTTACAGAGATCTTAGGTGAGAAAGCTTCTAAAGGTCTGGGGCAAGTTCCCCTGCCAAGGAAAGTCTATTGAGATCCCTACACATAAAATTAAATAGCAATACGTCATAAGATATAGTGATTCAAATTGTACAATTCTAAACCCACGTCATCAAATCTTTAAACAAATATGAGAATTAATTTATGTATACAAATTTACTAACACACACTAATACATAGAAGATAAAATTCAGAGGCCTCTTGAAACGAATGACCAAATTAGGGTCCCTTATTTTCTTGGGGTTTTTTTTTTCAATATTTAAATTGTAGGGTACAACAACTTTGTTTTCACCAATAATCGCATAACTGATATCAAGAAATTATCTCTGAGGTTCAATCCAAGCTAAAATTCAACAAAAGAAATGATTAACAATCTAAAAAGGGTTCCAAAAAAAGAGTATTTCATAAGTAAAAATACAAAAGAATGAAACAAAAAAGTGAATCAAACAATACACTCATGAGTAAGCAATCTAAGAAATAAATTGTTTGTGAAAACATTGTTTGTGATGCAGCTGCACTGTTTTATAAAAACTAACATGCTCTATTTTGTCTATCAATCAGCACAAGTATTGCTAACAGTGTAGTCATCCAGGAAGCGAGTATTTCTACAAATTTTTTTCTTGTTTCAACATGCAAGCTTATGAGGAATCCAGAAAATGTGCAGCTAATTAACCACCAAAGTTAGACATTTGCCTAAGACGTTGAGAGTAAAACCCTAAATCAACAAATCTGGGTTTCAGAAAAGGGGGAAACAAAGGAACAGTCTAAATCAACATGAAATTAAACCCTAAATCAACAATCAGAAATGGGGGATACAGAGGATGGGAGAGAGAGAGAGAAAGCAAGAGAGAGAGGAAGAGAGATAGACAGAGAGAGACTATGAGAGAGAGAACTTGAGCGAGAGAGAGACACACACACATACACAGAGCTGAAAAGAGTAAGAGAAAGCATCTGCGATCTGTGTCTGTGGCGGTGGTGATTTTCAGTGGTGCCAGTGGCCGTGTCGACGTCCTCCGTACAGTGGGCTGCGGTGAAGTGATTTCGTGTGAGGTTTGGTAGTGAGACAGTCTGGGTGTGAGAGAGTTTGAATATCGTTTTTTCTAACAGAGGAAGCATGGGCAGCAATAAATTGTTTCCCTCCCTAAACTTTTACCATTTTTAGCGACTAAATCAATGTTTGCAAATGCAATATATATCCCCGACTATTCTATTTTGTAGCCGAAGATAAGTTAACGGCGACTAACTTTTTAGTCGCCCAAAGTATTTTTGGCGACTAAATATAATTTTGGTCGGTAAAAGTTAACAAATGCCGACTAATTTTTTTGGTCGCCAAAGCGTTACCATGAGAATATGCTTATTATTTGGCGACTAAAATTTATTTTGTCGGCAAAACATAATATATGACGACTAAAAAAAAATTAGTAGCCTAAAATATAGACTTACAGTGACTAATACGATTTTTAGTCACCAAAAGTGAACTTTTTGCCGACTAAAACTAAATTTAGTCGCCAAAAAATTAATATTTGTCGACTAAAAAATTTTAGTAGCTAAATTCTAAACCAACGCCGACTAATAAATTTTTTAGTCGCCAAATGTGATACTTTTGGCGACTAACATACTTTTAGTCGCCAAATTTGGTCACCAAAAGTGTAAATTCTTGTAGTGAGTAAACAAGAAAAATAACTAATGAAAATATTTAAAATATGTTAATGAAAAATGTGTGGAACCTAATAATATAAGTGTAATGAAAAAATGTATAACCCCGGTTCAGTAGGATTTTGAGCCGTAAGATTTAGATTTATGAGTAGAGTGTGGTTTTAGTTTTTTAAATAGGTTTGACTCATACCAACCCCATTGACTGGTTAAAATTTGAAAAAATGTTAAAAGGTAATGCTAGGGATATCAAATTTTTTACAAAATAAATTACCAAATGTCTCACATGGGTGTGGACCCCACACCCATGTGAGACATTTGATCATTTGTTTAATAAAAAATTTGGAGTCTATAGCATTTTCCAATG
The DNA here is from genome assembly GCA_036172215.1 of Camellia granthamiana. Classification (NCBI taxonomy): domain Eukaryota; kingdom Viridiplantae; phylum Streptophyta; class Magnoliopsida; order Ericales; family Theaceae; genus Camellia; species Camellia granthamiana. Next base: position 118,441,328 of record CM069908.1, on the reverse strand, counting down.
TTAAAATATGGGATTTGGACATAATCGAGTAAACTCGGCCCGTCTCATTAATGACCCCAAGTGCTGAGTTTTAAATATTGAGGCCATGTTTGTTTGGCCTCTTAGTAGAGGGGATTGAATTAACAATCCATGGGTCCATCGAAATCATGTTTGGTTGTGTTAAAATGTTGTTAGACTATTAGTCAAATTGGACTACCAATCCCAATTGTAATCCCCTCTCCCCCTCCCCCTCCCCCTCCCCCCAAGGGTGAGAATAGCATACCTATTGGAGAGATAGGTTTCCTAATCCAATCCCCTTGGGTTGAAAATAAAAGACCATTTTTAATATTATTATATTTTAAATAATTTACTAGTGAAAGAAATATTTAATTTTTTTAATAAATGCTAAAAAATATAATTTTTATATTTAGTGAATTTTTAAATAATTTGTAAGCAAAATTTATATTTTTTATAATAATAAAATAATAATTATAATATAAAAAAAATACTAAAAATTTAAAAATATTAATTTTATATGTTAATACTATTTATAACATTACTAATTCGATGGTATACAAACAAATACTCTTTATCTTACATCTCCAATTTAATACCACCGCACTAATAATCTCCTCACTCAATCTTACCGTACTCTTAATCCCCTTGATCTTATGGAGCCAAGCAAACGTGACATAAGGGCATTGCAAAAATAAGTCAGAGTTAAGGGGGTGTAATGCAATTTACTCATAATTTAGTTATTCCACTTCATCTTTTTAATTTCCGAACACTTACGGGTCAGTCCTATTAATTAGATTTATTTACTTACAAGTACTAACTGATAAATTTATCACTATATATTTATTCATTAATATCTATAATTTTTACTCATATTCACTCACTTACTTGCAATAATTTACTATCTTCTTTCACATTCACAAAGAACAAGAGAGATTGATAAATTTATCACTTTTAAATAAATATGAATTTGAAACAAAAGAGATGGTGGTGATATGATAGTTGTGTAGATGAATGATAATGGAATGTAGATATATGACATCAAAGTACAAATCGACAATGATAGGGTATATATTTATGACGATAGTGATAGATATGCGACGGTATAAATAGATGGACGACGACAACGACATTCTAGAGGCACCTCTCCACTTCATTCACGCTACTCTGAATAAATCTTTAATCATCCCTTCTTTATTGATGGGAGAATCAAAGTAAAGGAAATGGTTATTCTTAGCATCTATGACCATCATTTTTTGTATAATTTACCAAAGCGAAAGAGAATAAGCAAATACTAGTGTGCAAAAAAGAACTACCGTAGAGAATTCTTGCAACATAGTTATGAGACGCTCAAGATTAATCTATGACAGCCTTAGCAATACGAGAATACTGCTTGAAGGCTTGTTCGAACTGTAAGGACTTAATCTGGTGCGCATAAACTGATCCAAGATACCCTACATAAAAAAAAATTAAAAAAAACGAGAATACTGCACTGAAGTAACAGAACCATTGTGCATTAAAAATAATATTATTATTCACACAATAGAGAAATATTACGAAATTAACTTACAAGTTATTTACAATGCTTGGTGGATAGAGGGCGATGACGGTAGTAGATAATGGTGATGTGAAGCTTTTGAAAAAATAATGAAGAAAGATAGAGATACAAGAGAAGATGAAATAATTTTATAAATAATAATTTAATGAGGGCAATACTTATTAGTGCATTAAAAAAGTCAATAAGACTTAAGTCTTGTCTGGAAACATATTATTTTAGTTATTTTTTAGTTTTTGAGAAAAGATGTGCAAAAAAATAGAGAGACTAATGTGACAGCTTATAATGATTTTTTGGCTAACATATTTAGTTTCAAAACAAGGCCTTAATGATATTTAAATCTATATAATGAGACTAGTTGACATTTAAGGCATATTTTATTTGGACGGATTAGACAAGAGGATTGTAATCTATTGGATTGTTAATCTTAAAAGTCTTTAGACTATTTAGTTGAAAATAATACGTATCACATATTTGTTTAATCATGAGATTAAAAATCAAAAAATAACTATTTTCAATTTTAATTTTTTTTCACAAAACTATTATTTTTATTTAAAAAAAAAATTCTAAAAATTAAACCAAACATGTTCTAAATATTTGGAGGAAACAATTTTTTTTTGGTAAATTATGCTAACACCCCATGAAGTTTGGGTCAAATTACATCTCATCCCTTGACGTTCTGAAAATTATATTCTCATAGTCTGATTTCACAAATCCCTACTTATATAAAAGACAACAATTCACAACCAAAAAAAAAAATTACATTGAAAAAAAATAAAGAAAAAGGAAAAGAAAAAAAAAACGAAAGTAAAACAAAGTAAGAAAAGAGAGAGTGTATGAGTTTAATATCGTCATTCCGTCTAAATAATTACAATAACAGGAGATTAGTGTAATTTTCTAAACATAATGAAGTGATATGTATTAAATCAAAATCTCAAAGAATGTAAATGTAGTATACCGATTATTTTTTTATTTGCTAATCCAAAGAAGGTCTCGTCTAAGAAGTGTATATCCCCACCCATAATCCCACATATGGGATTAACAATCGGATCAACTATTTAGGCCTTATTTCTGAGCAAATTATTTTAATAATTTTTAACTTTTTATAAAATCAATATATATAAAAAAAATAATATAATAATTTATAGTAACATTTTAATTTTTTAACTAAAATATATAATACCAAACGAATCCTAGTGTAACTTTAATTTTCAACCAAACAAAAACAGACTAGTCCAATCCCCCTTTCAATTCTACAAACGAACACCCCACTAATTTCATCACTTGCCAAAGCCCAAGCTAACCAATATCTAGCCTCTCTTCCTCATATGGGTCACTACAACTGTTCCCAAATCCTCCCCAGTTCCATTTTCTTCCCCAAGGTATAATCACCATCCTTACACCCCCGTCTCTTTCACTTTCTCACTGCAAATTTTCCTTTTGTTTCCCGAGAAAATCAGGGAAAATAAAGTAAAGTTCTCTCGGAAAACACTGAACAGCAATGTTGATTTATTTATTTACTTATTTCTATCGATAATCATAAAAGGGGCTAGTTTATTTTGCTTTTGACTCAATTTGATTGTGGGTTTGTATACATGAGTGTGTAAATGTACTTAAAAAGCTTTGAATTTGGATAATTTTGTCAGAATTGTTCGCCACTAAGCGCAACCCAAGTTTCCTCAAAAGGGTTTGGTCAATCTAGGTTTTGGGCTACTTGTTTGCAAATTCAACAATTCACCAAGCACCTTGTATTGTTGCAATGCAAGAAGATAACACTAAGTTAAGAATTCCACATGTTCTGACTGTTGCTGGTTCTGATTCTGGAGCTGGGTGCTGGAATTCAAGCTGATCTCAAGGCTTGTGCCGGCCCGTGGAGTGTACTGTTCCACTGTGATCACCGCTGTCACTGCTCAGAACACCATTGGAGTTCAGGTCTGATAGCATTTTCCAAACACCCAAAACCATAGAGACGAAGAGTTATTGTTTGAATTTTTTATTTTAAAGTTTGTATGAATGTTCAAGCATGTAATTTCGTTGTCAGGGTGTGAACATTGTGCCTGAGGATTTTGTTGCAGAGCAATTAAAGTCTGTGCTGTCTGACATGAATGTTGATATTGTAAGTTTGTTATCAATGATTGGCAAGTGTGTTGATTCATTTTGAATTGTGTAGATTTGTTTGGTTTGTCTTTCATTGCGTTGCACCCCATTGGCTATTGATTCATTTGTAAGCAATTCAGTTGTATTGTCAAATCTATTGAGTTTTTGCGCCTACATGTTAGGCATACAAGGTTCTTGTGCAGTAGAGACTAGAGTATTGAATCCGTACCGTGATTTACATGATAAGAGTTTAGATAACAGCACCTAGTTCTTGGCTTAGAATGCATTTACATATAAATAACATAGACATAGATGTATTGGCATGGTAAATTAATAAAACCTACAATATGCATGCAACATGGACATCACTCTTGAGTTAACATTATTTTGTGGATATTATTGTAAGTGTTGAGTGTGATGTAATATGGTAATGATGTTAGGTGAAAACAGGCATGCTTCCTTCCATTGGCATAGTCAAGGTTCTTCATCACAGTCTCAAGCAGTTTCCCAGTTAGAGTATGTCATGTACTGTTTTCCTGGTTGCAATTGTAATAGCTTTTGAGTTGACTTAATTGAACCTTTGAAGGCAGCTTTAGTCGTTGACCCTGTACTGGTATCTACAAGTGGAGATGTACTGGCTGGACCTTCCATTCTTGCTGGATTTCGGTATGCTTTTATATTCAAGTACATTTATGGTTATTTGCATGCTTAAATTTTGTAGTTCCATCAACTTGTTTTGCTTACTTCTATGTGACTCGCTAACCGATTCCTTGTGTATGCCTTTTTCTTTATATCCAATTTGATGATCAGAAAGTAGTTACCATATTCAGGGAAGCAAGAATAGAATTATGTTGATTGATGCACTTTAAACTATGTCAAGGTTGATGGAAAAATAGTTGTCCATGTACATTAATGATTTTTTAAGAGGCAATTTTTTTCCACCCCTTTCAAGTTTCATCATTGCTAGAGCTGTAGGGATTATGAGTGTGGAGTCCCATGTTAGCCCTCCGAATATTGTAGTGGTTGAAGCTGCTATTAGGATTGTGAGTGTGGGCAGTGGTTCTTCTTGCATCATTTGGACTATTTGGGACAATAATCCTTTTATACTGGGTAATGGTCTTTGTATTGAAAAACATTTGTTGAGAAGGTCATTCTTAGGACAGATAAGGTTGACAGTCGACCTCAAGGATTTAGGGAAGAAGCTTTTCTTTATATAGCCTTCTGCAGCTTGAAGCCATAGTTCAATTTTAAACTGTTTGGTAAAGATCATGGGGAGGACTGAGTGGGTGTTGGTAATGGAAAAAGGGTTTTTCACATCTAATAATAAATTAGGTACATTTTCATTTTCTCTTATTAATACAATTACGTGGTGGAAAATCTTCAGAAAGACCATGGTACTCTTGTGGGAAATCTATCTGATTTTTGTTTTTGTTTGTTTGTTTTGATTTCTGATTGCAGGGAGGATCTTTTTCCCATGGCTGACATTGTAACTCCAAATTTAAAAGAAGCATCTGCTTTACTTGGTGGTGTTCAATTGGAAACAGTCGACGACATGCGTTCTGCTGCAAAATCTATCCATGACATGGGTCCACGGTTAGTGCTTTGCATTTGAGTTTTTATTCTTTTTGAGTTAGGCTTATCAGAAGCTGCCAAACTTTTCCACAATCCCCCCAAAAGTAGGAAAAATTATATGTCAACACCTTGTTGTTTGGCACCAAGTCACTTTAGCCTTGAATTTACTGACATGACACTTATCTAGTCTTTGTGAAGGTAACTGACACGTCACCTTTCTCATGGATTCAGTAGAGTCTATTAGTAGAAGTTTGGGCAATGATAAAGCTATGAATGCCAATTGTGATTTGTGAGAGGGAGGTTTAAGTGTCATGCTAGGCACTGTGAGAGGGCAGGTTTAACTTTTAGTTTGCATAGTCAATGTGTACATATGGGCTTGCTCTTTTATTTCTTAGAGCAGATTTGTTTTACAAAGACTAGACAAGAAGAAGAATTGTAATTCGTAACAGCTTTGTTTTTGTTTTCAGAAATGTACTTGTCAAAGGAGGTGACCTCGCTTCTTCATTGGATGCTGTTGATATTTTCTTTGATGGTATGCTTAATGTATTCATTGGGATTTTTGAGTTCTAACTGTGTGTATCTCTAGGCAGTGTCTTTTTGCTAATTTGATTTCTTGATTTGATCTTCTAGGAGATAATTTCTATGAGCTGCGTTCACCACGCATAAGAACTCGGAATACTCATGGAACTGGCTGCACTTTGGCTTCGTGTATAGCGGCTGAGCTTGCAAAAGGTTCTTTAATGCTATCAGCTGTTAAGGTAATCTATTATATGTTTGTATTTCTGGAACTTCTAACAGTTAAAAGTGCATTGCACCAAAAAATAAATAAGGCTGCAATTTTGTTTTTGAATGTAATAATGGTGGTTTTGAGTTCAGTTTCACTGTTGACATAGACCCAAGTTACATCCAAAGCTTAATTGATCACTTGATTAAGCTTATTGCCCTCACTCAGTCCAACCAGAAAGAAAGAGTGGCATTTTCAGCAGATAACTGGCCTGTAACTTAATATATGAAAAGACCTTTGGCAGGGTAAAAAAAATTGAAAACAGATCCGTATAGCGGGCTCCATATTCAGGATTGCTTTTGTTGCCATTTGCTTTGTGACATTTGTCACTATCTGACTGATGCACTATTTGACTGCTCATGTTTACATGTTTTTTGAGTTAATGTTCCTAATGTTGTTGCTTGTTCTTAAAACTCTTTCAACACCCCCCCCCCCCCCCCCAAAACTGGATCATCTATTCTTAATATTTATTTTATCTGACTCCTCATAGGTAGCTAAACGCTATGTTGGATCTGCCTTGGATTACAGCAAAGACATTGCCATTGGAAACGGGCTTCAGGGTCCTTTTGATCATCTATTAAAGCTCAAGAGTAATGTCCACAATTCATGTAGACCACCGGTGTTTGACCCAAGTGATCTCTTCTTGTATGCTGTTACTGATTCGGGGATGAACAAAAAAGTGGGGTCGTTCCATCACAGATGCTGTCAAAGCTGCCATAGAAGGAGGTGCCACCATTGTCCAGCTGAGGTTTGTAGCTCTTGTTGTGCATTTATTGTTATTATTCTTTCTTCAAAATTAGCATTTCTACGTACATCATGATTTCTAACTAGTTTAGATATTCTCAAAACTTCCAATGGTTCATGGAGGCCTTGTATACAAGTATTATTATTGATTTAACATATTGCATGCATGCAACTAATTCCATGTTGTTGTCTAGAACTACCTTCTATGTTTTCTGTACCACCATTGATTTTTTATTTTAAATTTTTTTAGGTCGTTACAAAGTGGTATAACAAAATTTAAAAATATCTAAGATGTGTTGTTTCAAAAGCCATTGAATTTTTAAATTAAAGAAGCATATTTTCAGATGGAATCATATTTTTATTATTTCTGGTTATGAAAAAATTACCAAACTAAAAACATACTTCAACAAAATTTGTTGATGCATTGTGCATGTCTCATCTTATCAAAAATGTTGTCTTCCATATCTTTGAACAATATTTCCTTGCACTTTTCAAAGGCTGTCTATTTAAATTGCATCGGTTATGGATCAATTTAAATTATATGGGATGAAGTTCCACAGAGCTACCTAATGAGGAAAGATTGGGAGAGAACAAATATTTGAAGGCTTCTCAGGTCTACAACTGCATTTGAAACCCTAGCTTGACCCATAAATGGACATTAGATTTAGTAGCGATGACTATTTTTTGTCTCCTTTTCATGTTTGAAGGGAAAAGGAAGCTCGAAACGCGAGATTTTCTTGAGTCAGCCAAGTCATGTGTTGAAATTTGCCGTTCATATGGTGTTCCTCTGCTGATAAACGACAGAATTGACATTGCCCTTGCTTGTGATGCTGATGGCGTGCACGTTGGTCAGTCTGACACGCCTGCTAGTATTGCTCGCACTCTTCTTGGCCCGAAAAGATTATTGGTGTGTCATGCAAAACGCCAGAGCAAGCTCATCAAGCGTGGGTTGATGGTGCTGATTACATTGGTTGTGGCGGCGTATATCCAACCAATACGAAAGCAAACAATATAACTGTTGGGTTGGAAAGGTTAAAAGCTGTGTGTTTGTCATCAAAGTTACCGGTGGTTGCAATAGGTGGTATCGGAGTTTCAAATGCACGGGCTGTGATGGAAATAGGCATTGCGGCTCTGAAAGGTGTGGCGGTTGTTTCAGCTCTTTTTGACAGGGAATCCGTTTTGAATGAGACCCAGAAGTTGCATGCACTGCTAAAGGAGACAACCTCATCTGTAAAATGAAAAAAATAAAAAATACCGGTTGATGACTCAGTTCGGTTCGTGTGAGTTTTGTATAGTCACAATGATTTCTAAATTACAGACTTGATTAGTTTTCTCTAGGATTGATGGAAGAACAGGATAATTTTTTTGTGCCTCAATAAGTTCATAGTAGTGAAGAGAACTGTTGAAGAACATGATGGTGTATTTTTGTGGTATATCTTTATGTTGTTGTATGGAAGTCGGTGATCTAAAGCTCATGCTCATATACTATTCTATATGGCCCACTTGGATCATTCGTTTTTAAAAAAAAAAAAAAAAAAAAAAAAAAAAAAAAAAAAAAAAAAAAAAAAGGAGAAGAAGATTAGATTTGATAATTATAATTATATAATTTAATCACATTTATTTTTTTAAAAAAAATTGTTTTTAAAATTATTTATTTCTTAAATACAGATTGTAGGATTATAATTATAGAATTATTATGATTTTATTTATGAATAACATGCACGTCAAATTTAAAAGATGATCACGGGATTGAATTATAAAAATAGGGTTAGTGAAAGATCAACATAAACCCTTTACGAAAGCAATCTTCAAAGCCAATTTTTGGCTAGATGAGAGTTTCTAAAGGCTAATTAGAATCCATCCATTGTGGAATTTAAAGGTTTCGTTTGACATGCAATAGTTTTATTTTAAAAGTTAAAAAATTATTAAAAAATCAAAAAAATTTATAACTTATATCAAAAAGTTAAAAAATTTTATTTCTTTTCATTTTTCATATATCTTTTTGTAAAAAATTTAAAAATCATTTTAAATATATTAAATTTTTTTATCTCATATTTCAACTAAAAAATTAATAAAATAATTTGTACTTAAAGTCAAAAGCGAGTGGATGAATCTGAAAAGATTGTACTATACTCGCCAATCGGAGAAGCTACCGGCACCTACCAAAAGGAAAGATCCCTAAGCTTGCATTATCAAGGGGATAGTAGGAAAAGTTGGAGAATCTTATTTCTTGCGTTATCTTGCAAATGTAAGCTCCTCATTCCATGTTTGTCCTTTTCATGTGGATTGAATTGTATTATCTAATTTTGTCCACTCATTAGGGGTCTTAATTTTATGATTTCATCTATTATTTTTACGTCATTTTGAATAGATTATTTATAAAAATAATTATATTAATTTAATAATCGTAATTTTATAATTTTATAGTAGTTGTTTTTTAAAAATTAACAATAAATATGGTTATGAAAATATAAAACATCTATTATTTTCAAAATAATAAAATTACAGTCCTATACTTTTTGAATTAGTTAATTAATTAATTATTTTTAATAAGTGACCTATACGTAGCAACCTATAACAACCCAAGAAAAGTACAAATGAATACCATAATAAGGTCAAGTTTGGCTAACCTAAAAAAGTGCACTTATTTCATCTTTTTATCTTTTTTGGGTCACATCAATTAACATCTCCTCTCTACTTTTTTTACACATGATACAATAAAAGTCAAAAAATGCACTTATTTAGTCTTCCCAAACTTGGCCTAAATCTCAAGACTTCAGACAACATAAGCTTGTTTTGTCGAGCTAGCAAAAAGTTAGCTTTGATTTTTTTAGTTTAAAAAATTAGCTTTTCTACGCAAGTCATTATCTAAAAAGTTAATTTTTTTTGACTAAAAAAGTTAAAAGGCAGCTTTTTATCAACTTCTCAAAACACCACATAATTTAATATGGCTTGCTTTGGCAAGCTATCAAAAAGTTAGTTTTTAGCTTTTTTAGCCAAAAAAATTAGTTTTTTTACCCAAGTCACTATCCAAAAAACTTGTTTGGTTTCTTTTTTCTGAAAACAGTTTTCAGAAAATTTTACTTTTTTATTTTTCGTGTTTTTTTGTTTTTAATGAATTTTTTTAATATTTTAAGTAATTTTTTTAATTTTTAGATATACCTAACATAAATATACTTAAAAAGTAAAAAAATTGTGAAAAAACCTTTTAAAAATTCACTAAATACCAAAAATACAAAAAAAAATACGAGAATTCAGTATATTTTTTGTATTTTTATGTATTTAATAATTTTTAAAAATATTTTTTCACAAAATTTTTACTTTTTAGATACATCTACGTAAGGTGCATCTAAAAAACTAAAAAAAAAGTTTAAAATTTAAAAAATATTCACTAAAAACAAAAAAACACAAAAAATAAAAAACTCAATTTTTAAAAAACTTAATCCAAAAAACTCAAATTAAACGTACTGAATTTTTTTTAACTAAAAAAGTTAAAAACTAATTTTTTACCAATTTTTCAAAACGTCACATTATTAAAGACTTTAATTCATTCTGTGAACCGGTGACAAGCTAACTTTTTTTCAAAAAGACAAGGCCACGGGGCAATCCATTTTGACTGCTTGCTTGACACTTCTCTTTGAAGTATTTTGAGAAAATAATTAAGGGCTGGTTTTGCAACTTTAAAAAAAGTCAGAAAGTTATAAAAAAATTAAAAAGTTATCATTATTTATTAAAAATAAATATAAAAAAATTAATATACAAATTAATTTTTTAGCCCATCAATGTATTAACGTCAAACCAACTGCAGTGAAAGAAAAAAAAATTACATGTGTACATTCACTAAGTTGGATGGTAAAATTGGGTCCATGGGGGCCACCATGGGTCCTGTTTTGATAATCCGAACCGTCAATATGTAGAACTCGTCTAGTACTATATGCCTGTGAAAAATTACGTCTATCGGATATCGCTAACTACATGATCAAATCAGTTTTGTATAAAAAAAATAGATGGTGTTATAGTTAACAGTTGACAAAAAAAACTAACACAATCAGATAGCTATCGATATCCAATCAACGTGATTTTTACAAATGTATAGTACTCGACGAGTTCTACACATTAAACGGTTCCGATTAGAAAAACGGGATCCGTGGTGAGCCTCCACGGGCCGAACAACACCGTCCAATCAAAGCCCGAAAAGAAGGCAATCTTTTCCCATCTACTCACCCGGCCGACTGCACTACTAATCCGTACGGCCTACTACACTATCTTCTCCTACACACTTATTTATACAATTTTTTAATACATATTTTTTATAAAAAATCAAAAAATTAACTCGAACATTCATATTTTTTTCCTCAACTTTTTAGTTTAAAAAGACAAAAAGTACACTTATTTAAGACACCCCAAACAACCCTTAAAAGTCATTTTTTAACTTTCAATCTATTTTGAGTCACATTATTTCTCATAATTTTTTTAAAAAATTTAAAAAATCAATTTTTAACCATCTTTCTAAAACAATCCTTTCACGTTTTCTTTTGGTATTTTAAGTTGGTGGTGGTTGTTGATCCAATCCAAGAATGTGACTCAACAAATTGCACAAATTATTATCAACGGCACATGATGTCCTTCATTCATAGTGCTCAATCAATTATACATAATATATTCATTTTTCATGTGCTTGGAGGACCAACCAAGACTTAAAATAAAGAATTCCAATTATCAATTCTTCAAAAGAAAAATGTTATTTATACAAAATTTATAATTAAAATGATAGGATAATGATAGTGATATTTTTATAATTAGTTTCATTTAAATAATATTTTGTTTTAAAAGATAAATCTCAATATAATTATATCATTATATATATTTTTTATTGGAGTAATTACACTGACATGGTATTAGTGAAAAATATTTATAAAAAAAATAAAAAATCTTATAAATATTAATTTTTTATAATTTTTTTAAATAAATTTTTATTACTCCACTGATATGTTGTTGCCCTTTTTTTATTTATATATCACTGTCTACTGTGCAATTACGTCAACATAGTTGAAGATATAGGTTGAAATTAGGGGTTGTCAGTTTCTGATTGTTCATGAATCATATGGCCATCAAGCACATCATCACACCCCACCCATTACACAAACAAAAGATTAAAACATAAATAAACAAAAAAAATCACAAACACAAATATTTTGATTAATGTGTCTCACTCTTGCTCATTTTGAAAGGGTTGGTTTGGGAAGTGGGTTGACTTTTTAATTTTTTAGTTTTTTTTTGTTATTTTAGTCTGGGTTAAAAAGCTTGGTTTTGGAAGGGTTTTTTGACTTTTTGGTTTTTTTGATTTTTTTTGTGAGAGAAGAGTGTAATAATTATGGGTTGAATGTGATGTTTTATTTATTGTGACTAAAATAGCTTATTTTGTCTTTTGTGGCTATTTTAGTCACAAATCATCTTCCCAAACGGACCCTAAAATGTTTGGAGGGTATGTGTAGGAAGTAATTTTTTAATGATTTTTTATTAAAATATGAAGTGAAAAAATTAATCTATTTAAGAAGGATTTTTTAATTTTTATGAAAAAGTTATTAATACGAAGGAATATTTGACTTTGTAGAGTGAATGAGAAAACAATCTTTATATTTTTTTATATGAGTTGAATATTTTTAATTTTATAACTAAGTTAATTACTTGTTAAATGAGATTTAAATGACTATATTTTCTCTCTTCCTTTTGTTATGTAAATAAAATAAAAACTATATTTAAAATAAATAAAAAATAATATGATAAATTTTAATTTTATCGCATTAAAATAAATTTTTATTAAAATTTTTTATATTTTAAAAAAGTCTACTATCAAATTATTCTATATATTAAATTATGAATAAAGATTTGGTGAGGATGTCATTCTCCCATTGGGCCCCACTCCATGCATCTTGGTCTTGAGGCCCATTATGGTTGCTTTGCCGACATGGTAAGAGCATCAATCTATGAATGGCCAATGGAATTTGATGATTGGTTTTTAAAATGTATTTGTTTGGTTATAATTCTCATAAATTATTTTTAATTGGGTTTTTATTGATTTTTTTATTATTTATATTTTAACTAATTTTTTTTATATTGTAGATACATAAAGATTAGATGCATTTAAATTTTTTTTTAAAATGAACTAAAATATGAAAAAAACAAATCACTAAAAACAAATAAAAACCCAAACAAAAATGGACACAATTTTTAATTCGAATCTTTGTCTATTTTTAGTTTCTTTTTTTATAAATATTTTAGCCATTTTATTTTATTTTTTAGATGCATCTTGATTAGGTATATCTAAAAAGTACAAAGAATTGATTAAAATATTTTAAAAAATACTAAAAATAAATAAAAACTTATTTAAAAATAATTTTTAAAAAATCAAACCAAACAGACATTTAAATCTCATTTTACAACTACCACTGTAGTTTTTAACTTATTTTATGAAGTTATTTAATTTTGTGAAGTCATATTTTCAAAGCAAAATTTAAAATTATAATTTTATACTTTATATTCAAGTAAGTCATTTGTTAAAAAATTATATTAGTCTAATAATAATTATAATTATATGATTTTATTATATTTTAAAATTAAATAAATACAAGTATATATTATTGAAAACAGATTATCTATTGTCTAGAAAGCAGATATCGTAATTCAATGATTTAATCCTCGTTTGAGAAGAGATAATTTTAGCCAAAAAATAAAAAAACAGAAACAAAAGAAAATTTCAACTCATGCGAAAAAATCAAAGATTTATTTTCATTCATTCATTGTACTTTTTACATATTTTTTTGTAAAAAATTAAAAAAATCATTCTAATTTTTTTTTTCCCCTCATATTTTAGCTAAAACATTAAAAAGTTCATTAAAAAAAACATTTTCTAAAATGGGCCGTTAAACAACTAAATAAAACCAAAGTAATTATAAAACAAAATATGGCAAACCAACTTTAAATACATACCATAACCCTGTTTGGGGAAACTTTTTTTAAGTTAAAAGTTAATAATTAAAAAGCAGAAACTAAAATATTCCTACTCCAACTTTCAAATAATCAATTTTTTTCAACTTATTTAAATTATTTCTACCTAATAAACTATAAACAAAAATTATATTAAATAATTTGACACAAATTTTTAAAATAAAATAAGTTATAATCACCCCAAAAGTTAAAACAAACAGTCCCCATTTTTATTCTGATGCCAAAGCACCAACAGGGAAGGTTCCCAAAAGCAACAATATCAAGGAAAGCATGTCCTCTGTTTGCTTATGCAGAAAACCACACTCCCAAAACACTTTAAAAACTCAAACCCACAACACAAACCAAGAAAAGCCAAATAAAGCACAATTTCAGGTACACGGAACATGGAAGAAAAACCAAACTAACCCATCATTAACCTTCAATTAGGAGACCCACATGACAACCATGTACCCAAAAATGCAATACCAAATTAAATAAATAATAATCAAATAATAAAAAGAAAGCTACAAAACAAATAAATATTTTATTAATATGGCTACTAATAAGGGATAAGGCATCCATACATAGCATTCGCAAGGGAGAAAAAACTCCCAAACCTAAATTCCACATTCTTTGCACAGCCCTTGACAATGGTAGTACACCCTTGTGTACCAGACTTCTCACAGGAGTAACCATGTCCACTCAAACCCCAACTTTCAAGTTCAACATTAATAGCATTACACAAACAAACACTATAAAATTTACAGACTTTCTTATTCAAGCCCATTTCCTAAGCAGTTTGAACTGACTCTATAACCACGAAAACACACTGACAACAGAGATACCAAAGTTAAAAGGCTCTAATTTTCTCTAGCAAATAAAAACACATCAAATCAATCATCTCTGGGGAGATGAACCCCACTAGCATGTGCCTCCTTAACTGTCTTATCATATTCGTCTTCTTCATCTTCTTCTTCCTCGGCTTCTTCGTCTTCTGCTTCTTCCTTTCCTTCATCTTCTTCCCCTCCCCAACCAAAACCTCCAATCGAGCGGGAAACCGGAGGAGGAGTTCTAGCCTCTTCCACGATTTTCATAATCTCCTCCACAGTTTGGGGGGAAAAGCTCGGGTTTTCTCTCGGGTTTTCTCTCCTGTAATACATGGCTTGAGCTGCTTCAGTTAGTTCCCTTGGCAAGTTCTTCAGAAACCATGGATGGTTTTTAATTTCCTTAATAGTGATCCTCTGCAAAAACAAGCAAAGTTTAGAACTGTAATAATAACCAAATTGGAGCTCATGTTTGAGAAGTTACCAAGCATATCTAGATCTGCTCCGAGCACTTGTACATCATGCTCAGAGTCAGAATTCATATGCTAAGGGTTATGGCCTAAAACTTTCATGAAAACAGACTGTCCAAAGTACATCACTGGAAGAATACCAAAGTGCGCAAACATATGAGGAAAAAAATGACCCTTCAAGCATTTGGCATATAATACATTTCAATGTGATTAGGGATGATAGCATCAATCTATATTTACAAAATCCCACTCCTTAAAGAAGAAAATAACGGTGGCAATTTTGGTGGTTTTTATTTTTTATTTAAAATGACAATATTTGAGAGGAGGGTACATCGAAAATGGGAAAATAAAAGATAGAGAAATTTGGTACAAGGTATGACTAGATTTAAATCGTTGCTTCAAACATTGACCATTGCAATCAAAATGTTAGAAATAAGGGTACACATCTTTTCGCCAAGGGTTTGATATAAGGTATTCTGTTTAGTTTTGGGAAACAAATGATGATACGGCCAAACTACAAACAGATTAATTAGACAGCCAGAAAATACATGAGCAATGGCCATTACCCAAGCCCACAGAAATAGGATAGAGTTGCATGAAATTCATAGTGCAAGCACTTGCAGGACCTAATGTGACAATAATGCCTTTTCTTGCCCACATAACATGATGCAATTAGTAGCAATAATTCCGAGGATATTACACCTAAAAAATGTGTTTGCAAGAGAGAGAAAAAAGAGAAGTACCCTAACGCATTTAGTTTGCAAATACAAATCCAACTTGGCAATGGAAGCTGAGATGATGCAACCAAGGTTGGTGCCATTCCAATCTTCAAAAAACAAGTTAATTGAATCTCTAGAAACAACATACATACCCTGGCTGAATTAGCAACAAATATACGAGCAAGGAGGTGTCGACAATCTTGAGATATATGAACATAGTCAGGGATCTTGTAATTAACTGCCATTATTCGCTGCAGAAAACGACGACATAAAACTCATATCATAAGTGACATAATCACCATAAAATAATTAATGAACAACAAACCAAAAAGAAGGAAAACTTACATGAATAGTTTTCCTGAAATTCTTGGGGTCTTCTTGATCTTCAAAAGGATATGCTCCAACCAGCATTACATACAAGGTCACCCCACATGACCATACATCCGCTAACTGGACAAACACAGAGAAATTAAAAAAAACCAGCAAAGTCAGA
The DNA here is from genome assembly GCA_036172215.1 of Camellia granthamiana. Classification (NCBI taxonomy): domain Eukaryota; kingdom Viridiplantae; phylum Streptophyta; class Magnoliopsida; order Ericales; family Theaceae; genus Camellia; species Camellia granthamiana. Next base: position 118,425,089 of record CM069908.1, on the reverse strand, counting down.
AATCTTCATATTCTACCCAAAACCAACGAACACACGCCCATGCACACAACGAACATCTCCATGGGCATTCAAGTAAATAGGCTTTCTATTCAGTAACACAAGATTGATATAATGGAGGCATTTCTGATCAATGGTAACTTAATATTGACTGAATTTCATATCAATAGTTGCTAAATCATCCACAGGTAAACAGGTGAAACTAAAATAATCCAGTTAACTTGTCCACAAGATGTGTTCAACCATTTTTGCTGTTGCAGAGATTATATGATGAATAATTTAGTCTGTGCAATAACTTACTATTGCAAAGGCATATGAATGAAATGAGAAAGAGAAGTCCTAAGTTTGCTTTCGGATCAATGGATTTGAAATACACAAATTTGGATTTAACTCTTTAAGGACGTAACTTTGAATTTGATTTTGAAAAGATCCAGGGATAGATTTCTCATTTCAGAGCCTTTTATCAGAGGATTTGAAATAACAATGTAAAGAGAGTTATTTGAAATCCATCTCATGTAGGATGCTAATTGCAAAAGAACTATCATTGATGAACCTACACTACCTCTACATTGCCACCCTCCTCAAACTCTTGCAGTCCAATCCTAAAACCAATCCTCCCACATATTACAAAATTGAATTCTTAAAGCCCTCATTTCAAATCCATCAATTGAAATATGACTTTAAAAGAATGTAGATAGATGCCCTCTGTATGAAAATAAAGCAAGGCTATAACAGAAACTCAGACAGGATACATGGCTCAATATACTCATATATAAACCCTGCATAAGCAAGCAAACGTGTAAAGAAACCAAACTTGGTTGTTGTTGGTTCAGAATCAACAGATAAAGTGAGACTGCTTCTCAAACAAATGTCCATTTTATGAAAGATTACAAGATAATAGACCCGGTTACATTTTTAAGCATTGGGTGTGCATCATACAAAATAAAGATGAGAGAAAGTTACCTTGCCATCATATTCTCTCCTAGAAAGAACCTCCGGTGCAATATATGCTGGAGTACCAACTGTTGATTTGGGTCTCGAATGCAGTAGAGATGACTAAACAAAAAAGTACAATGACAATAAGTAGATGCATTTGTCTTTCAAGCAGGTCTTATTTGAATTAATGATATAAACCTTGGAGTAACCAAAATCACAAATTTTCAGTCTTGGTGCTGGGCTTCCATCCAACAGGGTATTCTCCAGCTTCAAATCTCTATGGCATATTTGCTGCACAATTGGAAATAATTAAGAAATTGCAATAGCAGTGTAGAAATATAGCAAATATGTTTTTAGACAACTATGTACCAAATAAGAAAACTACACATGCATTCCTGATTTATTTTATCCTAAATTTCAATTACCATGGAGTGACAGTAGCTGACTCCTGAAATAAGCTGTTGGAAAAAGTATCTAGCCTGAAAGTTTTGAAAGAGAAAAACATCATCAAATCACAATATAAAGATAATTTTAAAAGATTACAAAATAAATAAATAAACTCTGGATTTGCTAGAAAACCTCATCTTCGCTGAATCTTCCAGCATTGCAGATTCGTTCGAAGAGCTCACCACCCGCCGCGTACTCCATGACAATAGCAAGATGGGTTGGAGTCAAAACCACCTGTGTATCCAAAAAACCCAAATTAAAAATCAATGATTATCTCTTATATAAGATCTAGAATACCCAAGGATCAGTACTAGCCTCTTTGAATCGAATTATATTAGGGTGACGAAGCGATCTGTGATTTATGATCTCCCTTGCTACATTCTCATCAATCTGCCACCACACAAAATTCATAGTAAACCTCAAAAGAGCAAATAGAGACATATAACAGCTTAGAAAATCTCAATAACTCGCTAAAAAGTTGTGATTTTGCCTAAATAGAGAGTGTGAGAAACAAATACCAAAACTTTTACAAATCTTCAATTGTGTGCTTTTATGATTCAAATGTCAATTACACACGAACCTTTTGCCCTCTTTCGATGTATTTCATGGCGACGAGCTCTTTGGTTTCCTTATTCCTCATAAGCCTCGCCACACCGAAATTCCCAGATCCTATATCCTTCACAAGCTCGTACCTCTCCATTTCTTCACACTTTTCTATAACAAAAACCCTAAATCAAACCTTCAAATCTCCAGAAATCGAGCTTCAATTCATGCCTTTGAGCTCAAACAAATGATAAACCAATCCAATAACAAACCCTATTACTAGAAACAGAAACAGAAACAAAGATTCTCCATATCAAGACAAAAGAAAGTCGAATCTGCGAATTTAAGAGCTAGGGTTTCGAATTCAGAAAGATTGAAAGGGACAATTCGAAGAAAATGATGAGGTTTTGAAAAGGAATTGAGAAGGTTCTGCAGTGAAGAAAAAGTTGCTGAATTTGCAGAGATTTGATGGGAAAAAAAAGTGATAAATGTCCAAACAGAAGCCAAGAAAAAAAAGACTCTGTGACCTTTCGAGATCGAGAGAGAGAGAGAGAGAGTCTGAAGAAGCACAGTGGCTATACATGCATACAGAGAATATGTATATAGAGAGAGAGAAAATCGCTGATTCGGTGTAGTGGAGAGAGAGAGCGCATCACCAAAGCTGTGGAGAGAGAGCGGGGATAGGGGTGTTTTGGGAACTTCACTTTTAGTCACTTTTTTAAGTTTGTAATAAAAATTAAAAGTTGAGTTTTTGATATTTAAAAACATTTGAAAAGTTAGTTTTCAGTCATTGGTAAAATGGTAAAATTATAATTTTATCTCTCGTGAGTTAAAATATACTAAAAGTTAAATTTTTTGTATTTAAAGACATTTGAGAAATTGGTTTTCAGTCACTGATAAAATTATAATTCTACCTCTCATGGATCAAAATGTGCTACATTAGTAAAATTGTAAATATTTTAAATTGAATGGAATAATTTAGTTATTTTATTATAATTTAACATCATAAATAAATATTAATTAAAAATATCAAAAGTAATTTTTTATCAACTTTCTAAATCATTTATCTAAAAAAACTAAAAACTTGATTAAAAGCCAAAAAAATAACTTTTTACCATCATATCAAAATAGACCAGAATTTTAAAAAGGGCTGAAATTCTGTTGGGTTGGGTCTGATTAATGGGCGCGACCTAGGCCCAATTATGGATGTTGAAGTCTATTGAGATAATTAGCCCAAACTTAAGCTTAGATAGCCTTCATTTGGAAAGTAACTTTTTGATTTTTTTAACTATTAAGTAAATTACAAATATATTTTTTAAAATTGGTTTAGAATACGAATTATTCTTATAATTTAAAAAATTACAAATACCTTTTTATCATAATTTTTTATTTAACTGAATTAATTAAAAAAATAAAATTTATATCTGTTCACTTATACAATAATAAAATTATCTGAATTTTTAATTAAAATAAAATTTTAATATTATTAAAACTATTAATTAACTTGATGATTTATTAATAAAATGACGTATTTGTTCTGAAATTAGAAATCTTATGGGGCATAATGTAATTTCTAAAACTATAGGGGTAATTTGTAATTTAAGTAAATTTCAGAGGGAGTGTTTGTAATTTACCCTTGACTATTTTAGTTTGTGTTAAAAAGTTTCGTTTTGAATGATTTTTTTTTACTTTTGTGAGTGAAAAATTGAAATGATTATGGTTTTGATGTTACATTTTATCTTATTAGTTTTTTAACTTATTTTGTCATTTTGTGACTATTTTTGTCAAGACCAAACCCCAGGAGTTTAGGGTTAGAATCACAACTTACTAATTAATTCTAATCTTAACAAATTAAATGGCGCAGTCGGAGGCAGAATGGAAGTAAGAAAATAATTAAACAGAAAATTTACTTTGTTAATGATTGAAAATACATCTATGGAGCTTTTATTATTTTATTATGCGGTGACAATAAGGTTTTGAAAACCGGATCGGACCGGCCGGTTGAACCATCAACCGGTCAGGGTTCCGGTCCGGATATACCCTCTAAATCGTTCGAAGTTAAAAACCGACCTACTTAGAGAGAACCAAGAAAATCGACGGTTGAACTTGTGAATCGGTTGACCCGAAGCCGATTCACCGAGTTGATGGATTTTGAATTTCTTATTTTTTTTATTTTTTAAAATTTCTGCTAACTTTTTTTTTTTTTCCTTTCTTTCTTTCTTATTATATATATATACATATATATACATATAATATATAAGAATATAAGAAAATTTTAATTGGAAACTGTCTTTCAAGAGTCTCCTCTTGTGAGGAATCCCATTTAGGAGTTTGAAATTATTGTGAATGTCTTCACCTATTTATAAGAAAAAAAATTCTTTCATAAAAACTAAAGATATTCATGTGAGATTTAATCAAATGTATTGGAGGGAATATTGAAATTTTGATATCCTCCAAAAATTTTGTTCTTCTTTCAATCAAATTATTTAAATTAAAATCATATGGAGGGAATATTAAATATTTGATTTCCTTTTCCAAAATTAAAATTAATAATATTTTAAAATATAATATTATATATTTTCAGTAAAAAATTATTAGGATAAATATTTAAGATAATTTAATAATTTTAATAATATTATTATAATTTTATTACTTATATTTTCATCTTCACGATTTGATTCCAGTTTGAACCGGTGACCCATCCACCCGATTCATTTTCCGGTTCGCTCACCGATCTGGTTTTTAAAACATTAGGTGACGAGATTTTAGGGGGAAAAAAAAAATGCAACAGGTTGGCATCAAATTCCGTGCGGGGTCCCACTATACGAGGTTACAGTTCTTCTTTACATCTCATCACCTAAAAAGGTAACAGCTGTAAACACATAGGAGAGTGAGAAACATTATGCAAAGAGTATAGGGGCACAAAATAATCATGGATAGTTATTTAAGCTAAAATATTTAAAACAACTTATTTTGAGGAACTAAATCATTTAAATGGCAAAACTGAAATTATGTAAATCACTAACCATAATCATAGTACAGAACAAAACAGATATCACTGGAGTGACAAACATAACAAAGATCAATGGATCCATGACAAACAGAGGGTCGCAAGGTAACAAATCAAAAATCAATGGTTTATTTAAGTCTCCCAATACATGATACTCCTGTGGTGGTACTTATAGAAAATAATTGTTTATAAAATCACTATCAAATAATTTCTAAAATTTAAACAAATAGAGTTCAAAAAATAATCAATATAATTAAAATATTAATATAATTTATAAAACACAAATTGTATAAAATAAATTATGATAGCTCAAAATATATATCAAATATATTATGATAATTTAAAATGTAAGATAACTCACCTCAATGTGGTTTCTTATTATTTTCTTTCTATTTCTTCCTGCTATTCGTTACTGTTTTCTTGCTCCTCTATCTTTCTCTCTTTTTTCTTTTTCCTTTTTTGCTTTTGTTACCTATTGACTTCACAGCACACTTATATATATACATGAACTGGGTGATGAATCACCCAGTAATGATGCCTCTAAATTGATGACTCACCCCCCAAGTGCTAGACAACACAGATGGCTCGGCTTTCCTTCATCCAGCAATTTACACAATTAATTGTTGTGTTAACTTGGTCCTTAAGTAAAATATATTTATTTTATTTTTGATAAACCAAGGCCGAATAAAATTATATCTTTAGCACGCATAGCTATGTAATGAAATATATTATTTCATATATTTATTATTATTATTATTATTATTATTTTATGATTGCATAGTGTTAATTAAATATTTAGAGTGTCACAATTTTAGCCCCAATCTATGATGCCAGACGAAGCTATAGCACATACAGGTGATAAATGAGCCGAACGAGTTGATCAATTAATTGTTTAAACTTGATTTGAAAATTTTAATGAGTTTCAAAATTTGTTCAATTTTGATTAATTTAATTTATGAGTTGATCTCAAATAAGATTATTGTCGAGTTGAACTCGAGTAATTTTGTACTTTTTATAGCATTAGACTTATTAAATCAAACTAAACGATAATTGACTGTTTAAGTATTGTATGAAAACTTGAACGGCCTCTAATATATTTAAAATATTTGACTTATTTATTTAACGAATTGAATTCGGACGAGTTTTTAACAAATTACACACAAGTTGAATTCGTGTTATTTGGTTTATTTATCACTCATAATGCTAATACATACTATCTAATCTTATTACGTTTTCTATAATTTAAAAATATATATATTCTCAAATATTTCATTTTTATATTTTAATAGCAACTTATTATAAAATCACTTTCCAAACAACCTCGAGTATGAGGTTGAAAGTGAATGATGTAACCAAAAAAAAAAAAAAAAGTAAATAAGTTGTGTGTCCCATTAATATCTAAAAAAGAAGAAGTTGTGTGTCCCATTAATATCTAATAAAAAAATTTCACGTCAATCATTATTATGCTGATGGCCTGTAAAGCATTATTTAAAAACATTATAAATACATAAAATTCTACTATTGACTCAAATTTAGAAAATGTGATTTTAAAAATTATTTAAAATAAAATGTACGAATCAAGTCTATTATCATAAATGCATTTTTATAGTATTAAGTTATATAATTTGTGTGATGGTCAATACTAATGTGAAAATTATTGAAATGAATGTTAGGGTTCAAATTTTGTTAAGAATTAATGATAATTTCATTTTACTAGTTAACACGTGTTATGGCTCAAATTTATCATTTCTTATTTATCCCTCTACTACTATTTAGGTGTCTTTGTTATTGTATTTCAATTTTATAACTTTTTATGTTTCACAGTATATTTTAGGGAATTAAAAATTTGGCAGGTTTCAAGACATCAATTAGGTGTTGCTTTTATTATATAGTGTTCTTATGGTATCAAATATAAATAATATGAAAACGATAATAATTTCATTGTATTATCATAAAAAAAATTCATACTCATTTATAGGCTATTTCGCATTCGTTGGGATGCTTTAGTTACAAAATACAACTTTAAAATTTACATGTTCATCGCACTATATCTTGTTTGGACTATATTGAGATTTTCTCAATTCGATCCCATTCGATTGGGTGATAGTTAGATAACATGCAATCCAATATAAATTAAATCCACGAGCAATCCTAATATTGGCCTTCATTTTAGTAAAATTACAAGTGTGTTAGATAGCATGCAATACATTTCTGATAAATTAAATCCATGAGCAATCCTAATATTGGCCTTCATTTTAGTAAAATTATAAGTGTGTTAGATAATATGCAATCCGATATAAATTAAATCCGTGAGCAATCCTAATATTGGCCTTCATTTTAGTAAAATTCCAAGTGTTAACGCACATTATGTATGTGAATCAATTAGATTTCACCACCAACGGGTTAGCTGGGTGTGGATTAAGTTGGTGAATTGGGACATACTATTTTGGGCATTTATGGATTTATTTCATCAATTATTTTATTATTTTTGCTTGGGTTTTCTTTGGTGTTTTTTTTTCCTATTTTATTTATTTGTTGTGTCAATTAGGCTCACTTCCATTGAGGTTTGGAAAAAATAAAATTAGTCATGCACTTTTGACAATATTATATTAACATGCTTCTTAGTATAGTTAAAACGATCGAAACAATGCCAATAGTTGATAAACACTGAAATAAACAAAGATAAATATATATTTTACTAGTAAATATATGATAATATAATATTTTTATTCATTAACGAAATACTAATGAAAATTTGTCTAAGAGTTTCGTGAGTTGAAACTCTAAGAGAGGTCAATGTAATTATGTTAAAAGTATTTGGCTAATTGTATTTTTTTCAAATTTCAAGGGAGTGTGTGTAATTTACTTATATTTGTTTGTTTAAAAGACGAGATAATTGGTGAAAAGTTTTGTACCTGAGGGGCCATATGTTATTGTTACAAGGACATGTTTAATAAATTGTTTGAAGATTTTTTTTCTTCCAATTTTACTCTAACGCCACTAGACCACTGTGACAACCACCTCCTCAATTAAACAAATTAATTAAATTAATTATATGCTTATCGTTAATCATGTGATCAGGTGTTATGCGAATTATGTACCATATAATGCATGCTCGTATTGATTGATATTATAGTGTTATTGGGAACAGATATGTAAGGGAATGAATTAAACTTGTATGATTCGCTAATTTTAACGAGGTAGAATTAAATAATAAGATAGGAAATTAGAGCCTAATTCACCTTAGTATAATTTAATTTAGCATAATTAAGATTATATTGTGATGAAGATTAATTTAATTGAGTGAAATTGATTCACATTAATTAAGTGATTTATTATTAACCTTTTAGAATAAATAAAGATATAAAAGAAATCCTACTCATCTATTGATTAAAGAAAGAGAGTGAATACTTGGTGTTCACCTAAGAATACCACACGTAGAGAGAGGGAAGGATTTTGAAGGTGAGAGAGAGTTCAACAAAGAAGTAAGAAATAAAAGGGAGAAGAAGAACATTGAGGAAGAAATTTGTTTAGCTCTTCACAATTCATCAATTTAAGGTAAGATTTCATTAAAATTTCTTGAAATTGAACTTCCCACACTCATCATCTTCTAAGACAAAGGGTTAATTAGAATGGATTCTTGGTTAATTGAGAGCTTTAATGTTAGAATTGACAAGTTAAAACACGCAAGCTAAAGTATAAAAGAATTGGAAGAATTTGGCCCTAAATTCAACATGCATGACATAATTTCCATGGAATTCATGATTTTCTACTTGTCTTTACTTCTTATTTGAGTTTTCAAAGGTATGAGGAAACCTCCATCTGAATTTTCAGTTTTGGAACTCAATTTGTTTATATTATGATACTTTGTATTTAAATTCAAATAGTGACTTTTTGCATGGCAATTGAACCTCCTTTTGATTTGATGAGTTTTTGGTTGAAGTAAGGAATCGTGAATTCAAAGTATGTTTGATGAATATTTAGTCTTGGCTTGTATGGAAATGAAAGTGGTTTGAAAAATGTAAACCCCAAAACTTGGTAGATTTTCGAACACTATTTTAGCATAGACCACTCGAGCGGATTGGGCCCCCGCACAAGCGGCCCACCTTCATTAGCCCAAGGGTGCACACTGCTTGACCATCGCTCATGTGGCCAAATCCACCGCACGTGTGGCCAACAGGGCAGTCCCAGTTTTGGTTTTTCGCTTCACTTTTTCCCTTTTCGGGCCTCCGTTTGCATAGTTTTTAAAATGTTTTCATAATCTTTTACATCTCACGAGTGCATTAGAGTGCATGAATGAAGTTAGAACCGAATAAGTGAGTAATGAATAGAAATTGATGGATTAATAACGAAGCGAATAGAAATAGAAGTGATTGAATTCGGCATGGATATAACTGAGTTGTTGTGCTTGAATTTGTTTGTTAGGTCGGATGCTATAGCTTAGTGCCTTATTGTCCGTGTATCGAGGAGCCCACTATGAGTAACAATGTTGTAAAGATATGTTCAAATTGTATTTATTTTCTGAATGATAAATTACATTGTTTCCAAATAGTTACTTTTTATCGATTGAATGATGATCATTTTTTAAATTGTATTTGTGGCATCCATAGCATATTGTTATTATTATTGATATCGCTATTATTACAGATATCTCAGTCAGTTCCAAATATTATAACTATTGTTATTGTATGATGGGTATCAATTGATTGTTCGGTCTTTTAAGACCAAGTGTATCGTTGCTATTATATGTACCACGTATGACTTATATAATTATTGATTGATTGAATCGAACGATAGATCGACAAATGATATTGATTGAAAATGTTTTAATGCTAATCGATTGTTTCAAAAATTGAAGGATATCATTCTTAAACTCTTTACACATTTGTTATTCATTGGGCTCTAGTTCACAGTTTACTATATATATGTAGGTGGCCAGGCACCGAACCAAAGCTGAAGACGTTGAACCGAGCTCATGTTTTGTCAAGCTAGCCATTGTGCCTCATAACGAGGTTCCGAACTTGCACGAGCCAAGGCTTTTTGGGTGATTCAAATCCACCCTTTTGCTAAATGTAATGAATGTCTAAGATTTTTGGCTGTACAGTTGTTGATGATGGGATTATATCCCTATCTTGCATGCTATCTTGTATATGTATTTTTGGTATAAGTGGTATGACTATGCCTATGTGCATAAAAGTTTATTCTCATTCAGGTCCTCACAGCTCATTGGACGATGTATATTATTATTGATTGGCTTCTCCAGCCCCCTTTATATTGTAATATTGTCATTATTGTTAAACAAGCCTTCAGCAATCACGGATTACTAGCCAGTTACGATGTTAAACTTATAGGGCGCGGGTTTAGGTCGTGACAACCATCGTCGAACGGTCGGTAAAAAGTTTACCGCGAAAATCATCGTCATTGGTGGTGCTCGCAACGATAGTAAGTGGTAGTTGTCGATGATAGTGGTGGTGGTGCTAATTTAGATAAATAGGTAGATTAGGCAGATATATAGGTCGTATATTGACAAATAAGAAATGACACATTGATAAATATATGATACTTTTATAAATAAGTGAGATGGACAGATAGACAAATATATAGTAGTAACAATATTTTAAATTATTATTATCTTTTTGACTCTAAAATAATAGAGTTCGGGGCTATTACCTAAATATTTTGTGACTGAACTTATGACCCAAGTATCCAAAAAAATAAGTGTTTATGTTTAGACATAATTTGTTTTGTTTGTTTGTTTGTTTTTTTTTTTTTTGTTAAGAAAAAAAGAAAAGAAGAATAAGTCCTCTTTCGATATTTCAACAAATTTATAATAGATAAATATATCAAAATTTTAATTGGAAGTAAAATTTTTTTAATTGAAGTCAATTTTTTTGTAGTTGGTTAGGTTTCACAAGTGAAATATATATATTCGTCACTCAACTCAACAAGAAAAATTCAATTTTTTAATTTTTTTTTTACTATACTTGCATCTGCTCGTTTGCTGCATTGAAACCATCAATTTGAGCACGAATTAAGTGGATCAGCTAGTTGGATATTTATCCAACCCTAATCGATATAATGAATAAAATTATAAATACAAAATCATTCACATAAAATAATTTTAACCATTTATATACTTATCACGTGATAAAACTCGTCATATCCTATTTGAAAAACACTCCTCATAAAGTATATAAATTCACTCAAGTTACCCTACATCTATTTTGAATTAGGCTTCTCTCATGTTCTCAATATATGAGAACTTGAGGGCTTATAAGGCCTACCGTGAGTCCCATTTCATGATCAAAATCGTTCATTTTGTAAGACTTTCAGTGTATATTATTCATAAAAAAATTAGTTCAATCAAATAATCGTAAATTTTTCATTTGACTGCATTTGTCTTTGAAAAAAAGGACGACAACTATATTTTTAAAATAGACCATTTATTTTCTTTTAAAGACAAATATGATTAAATGAAAAAGGTTGCCATTATCGGATTGACCTAAATTTTGTTCATAGATGATATACATTGAGAGTCATACAAAATAAACGGCTTAGATCATCGTATCGAGACTCGTAAAAGGCTTTACGAACCCCTCAACTTCTTTTATATTGATATTTAAACATAAGAGATATCCAACCCATTTATTTTAGAGAAAAATATTTGAAAAGTCCAAGGTATAAGGTATTAGGTCCAGTTAATATTTTTTGTTGATGAGAAGTTCACTTTTTGTGAAAATAATTTTGTGAGAAATCCTTTTGTTTGCTTTGGAGAACATTTTATTTCTAATTTTACCCATTAATTTATCTTTTTTTTTTTTATTTTTTTACTATGTGTTCAAATTTGTATCAACCTGTTCAAATTGTTTTATTTGTTGAATTTTTATAACCTATTTTTTCTATATGTTCAAATTCACGCCATTTTCAAACTTTTCCCTCTTTATCTACTCCTCTTTTTACTTATATTTTCTCTCTCTATTTGTTTATCTCTTTACTTCTCTTTTTTTGTTATCTATTGAAAAAATCTCTATTGAAAATCTATATGTTGAAAAAGAAAAAAAAAATAAAAATCTATCTGTTGCAATCATAATCATCAACAATGACAACAACATCTCTTTCACACTCCTTATCTCCTTCTATCTTTCTCACTTTATCTGTATGAATGAAAAAAAAAAGAAAGACAGGAAAGAATGAGCAGCCAACACTGGTCTGACCTCAAAACCCTAAACAACAAAACAAAAAATCTCAATTTTCTCATATCCCAAGAAAATGCATAGATATATACACATATCAGTAGGAGAGAGTGAGATCGACAAGCTCTTGGAGTGAATCTAAGAGTTCGACCTCATACACACAAATTTGTTGCCAATGAGACTAAGAACAAAGTTAAGGTTCCGAAAACCCAACAAATTCGTGATTGGTTATTCGAGATAGATATCGAGAGCGCACATTCGATAGAGAAGGAGCAGAGGATAGTGGAATTGTCATTAGAGCCACCACTGATGGGTGACGACGAACAATAATGAAGAGTTTTGCAGATATAGATGCTTTAGAGGCTTATATTGATGGTGATGATGGTTGGTAGGTAGTCGATCTGAGCTCGTCGGGAGGTGTGTTGGCTTGAGACGGGAGCTCGACGGTGATGTGAAAGCTCTCGGGGGACAATTGTGGTGAGCCAAACCAGTGAAGCCAGCATAGAAGCGACATAATGAAGTTGACGTCAAAGTCCTTTCTGTCAGCTAAATCTGAAAAGTGGTGGTGACGACAGAAGGAGATTAAAGGCTACGCAGCGATAATAGAGAAACGGTAGCGACATAGAGCAAAGGCCCCGTTTGTTTTGGGAGATAAATGAAGGATTATGATTAGGATTTATGTGAGACTCATTAATATTATGTTTGTTTTCGAAGATGGATAGGGGATTCATAATCCCCTCCGGATTAGGATGGGCCTTGATGAGAGGATTAAGATGGAGGCTTGGGACTTGGTATTAGAAAATAGCTCGTCGGATTTTTTATAATTTTATTATTTTTTACATGTTGGGCGTTTTTTTTTTAACATTAATATTTATTTATTTTTTGTATTTTTTATTAAGGAAAAATCATAGTTTCATTTGTTTTATTTTTTATTTTTTTACATGTTGGGCATTTTTTTTTTTAATATTAATATTTAACATTTTTGTATTTTTTTGTTTGTTTTGTTATTTTATATAAAAATAAGTTAACAATTCATACACCAATAACTATCATCAAAACAAATACAATTTTACTTAATCCTCTCACTATGAATCCTTTCATTCTATCTCTAAAGACAAACCGGGCCAAAGGGAAAGAGAGGAGGAGAGGAGAGAGAGTGAAATGTTTTGATTTGGTTTGGTTAGGGTTTGGAAACAATATATGTAGATAGTTTGGTCATTTTGCAGGACAAACTATTTTAAAATGTGAATCTTTGAATAACAAAAATTCAAAATTAAATTTATAACTGAATAGTTTTTATTTTATATAAGTAATTCTGTGATGATGGATGGCCCAATTAAACAAGGGCACAAAACATAATGGCGTTACTATAGAGATCATGTTATATATTAAATAGTATACTTTTCATTTAAAGTCCAATTAAATTTTGTTCATAAAGTCGCAAATCTGAAGAAGCAGTGCCCACAAACTCTCTCTAGCACGTTCGTGGCAGCCCAAACCGAAGCAAATCAAAACGCAAAGCCTCTGTGACCCCTCTCTCTCTCTCTGAGTCTTCACCGCTTAGATCCAATCCTACGCCGGCGATCCCGATGCGGCCCACCGTCCGATCCTCCTCCTTATTCGCGTTCCTCGCCTTCCTCATCGTCTCGCCGGCGTTCGCTTCCGAGTACGATCACAAGGTATATATATGCAATTTATCTCCATCTCAAAACCCTAATTTTAGATACCTTTTTTGTTATAGTTCAATGTTTCAATTCTCAGATCTCGTTTTTTTGCGTTTTGCTATTCGCATTCTGTTCAGATCTATGTAAATGTAGAGGTTGAATTTGTGTGATTTTTGGTATATAATGATTTGAAATTGTTATAATTAGCGGTTTATTCGTTATGAAAATTGTTGATTTACCGCTCAAGAATATTGATAAACGTTGAATTGGTATGAAATTATTTTTGGTCATGGTTTAGGGTTTAGATCTCGAGCTGACTGAAGCAAGAGCGGCGATCAGATTAGCTGACATTTTTGCTAGTTGTTGGGGTGGGTGGGGGGTAGGCTTGGGTGAGTTATGACTGTAATGGGGCCTGTTATGGTGGCAGTATGATAGTAGAGACTAGGGTAATGTAGGTAATGTGGTAGTTTCCGGTGTTCAGTGTAGGGGGGTTTGTGTGAGCTGTGTTGTTAAGACACTCCTACTCGCATACCATCGGGGTATGGTAAAATTAGCTCATTTGAACTAGATCTTCAAAGAAAGTTATTTGTATTTACTCTCGTGAATTGTCAAAACGAAAGTTTCCCCAACGACTTCCATGTAGTGGGGATGGGTCTTTTGGAGCTCATCATTCGGGGTTTGCTGTTGTTGCTATAATTATTTATTGTGACTTTGCTTAGATTTGACTTGATTATTTGTTTATGACTCATCTAAAGTGACAAAAGATCTATTTATTTAGTATTATTATTGTCATTATGTTTACATGCATTTGTGTTAAAAGTGGCATGGAAACTTAAATTCACTTTTTAGCTCATTAGAGTTTGCTTGCAATGTAGTTTGGATTGCCTTTTTAACAGGCCAATGACTCCAAATCACATAACACTGATCTTGGGAGTGCAGGAAGGAAAGGTGAAGAAATAGGATTGATAAGGGTAATAAAAGAAGAGGAAAAGACTGACTTTATCTAATCCTATTTAAATGTTTAAGATAGGGTGTGCACGTGTCAGTTTGGGTGGTTTGGGAGATTTTTTTTAAACCAAACTGCCCTTGATTTATTGAATATTTGTTCACTCACCGCCAAATTGCATGGGCTCAAAACTGGCGGGTAGGTTGAACATTTGGGATGGTTTTGAACCAGTTGCTTGGCGGGTTGGTCAGTTTACTAAAATGCGGCCATGTCATCAATTGAAAAAGCAAAAAAATGTAAAAAGATTGTTTTAGTATAATAGCAAAACATGGAAAGAAGGTTATTATAGTTCATATACAAACCAAACAATGAAACGCTATTAGATGAAAATTCTCATAATCAAATTATATCATGGAATTTGATAACAATAATATATCATATGAGTGACAAAATATATTGAAGTCAACATAAACAAATTGATAGTTGAGAGAATCAAAATAATAAACCTAACCAGAAGGAACCAAAACATTTGTACAAGTGGGGAACGGGTTTTCAAGAGTTACAAATCTAAGAAAAGGGAGAGAGAGAAAGTGCTATCGTCAGTTGGAGGTTGCCTTGCGTAGGTAGGGGGGTGGTAGCATCGTAGTTGACTTATGACTGTGAGGTCGTATCCATAAGGGACATAATGGTCATTAGATCTAGTAAGATCAATGAAATTGTTACACAATCTTGGGTATAATTTAACTCTAAAAGCTAATTATTGAGATGAGGATGCCCCCATGCTTTAGTACTTAGGAGATGTGAGACTTGGCTTCACACTCTCCCTCACGCCCAAAATGCTCAGTTAACATTGCTATTGAGGTGAGGGTGCTCTCACACTTTATTACCTAGGTGATATGAGATTTCGCTTCACAAAAATTAGGGGTTGTGTTTGATGGAAGTTTTGAGGGGTGATTGGTTGTTGTTGAGGTGCAAAAATATATTATACTCATAGCATGACACGTCTGCACAATATTAGGATGAGTTATGAAATTTTGAACCGTTTAAAAAATTCCCATATTTACTCAACCCTCATCGCCAATCCTCTAAATGTGTGATGTCGGTGTGGGTTAGGTTAGGTCAGGTCAACGATTTTAGCATTTTTTGCAGAATCCTAGTTTATGAGATAAAAAAGAATAAACTTAGGCTCTATTTGATTCTCTGGATTGGAGCGAGGATATATAATATTTAGGGTTATTGGATGAAATAAAATGGTCTTGTTTGGTTTGTCTCTTACAAATTAATCAATTACTTTTTTTTCTCTCACACCTATCTATTCAACTAAAAAAAATAAATAAAATCATTCTAAACTCCACAACTATTTTCAAAATATATAACTAAACAAAATTTTATAAACTCTTTTCAGAAAATTATTTTTCAAAGTTGTTTCACAAATACAAACCAAACATGGCCAATATGTTTAGAATATAAGATGGATTATATATACTGTGGAATCACTTTTATTATATTTGGTTGGGCTAGGATTTTACACGGGATAAAAGAATAGTGATTATTTTTGACCGTTGGATGGAGTATAAATCTATATCCATTGGTGGTGGTTGTTTTTTTTTGGGTTTTGTTTTTGTTGGGTTGGGGGGGGGGGGGGGGGGGGGGACCAAACATGAGAAAAGGGGAGACAAAAAAACATGTACACTTCACCGGATTTTATACCCTGTAAACCCTCAATCTCCCTCTTACATACCCGAATCAAACATGTTCTTAGTTCTCTTGTCTGGTTAGAGGAGCTATGTATATAAACAACGAAGTTATCTACAAATATTATATTTACAATGTTAAGAAAAAAAACAGGGCCTTGCATTGAATTGGGACTAATATAAACATAAATATAAATAGTCGAATAAATAAGACGTAGGAAACAAATCTTAGAGTTACCAGTTTCTGAATAAAGTCGGCATCCTGTTTCCTCGTCACTATTTATTTTTACCACATTGTCACTATGAAAAATCTATTAATCTAGCTTTCGTATCAAAATTTACCAAATTGTTAGATATCCCATGTCTATGTTGGCTCTCGAGTCTCATAAATCTTAAGTGTAATTTATAGGTTCTTCATCTTGCTTTTAGTTTTTAGATAAATTTGCATCTAACTGATATGTCTTATTCATACTTAAATTTAATTTCAATGCTGTTGTCATCATTCCATAAATTCATACTGAATATTTCCTTTGTTTGGTGGAGCAAATTCGATGTTTTTTTCTCTCTCTTTCTGTCTGCTACTTTGAATATTCTCTCTCTCTCTCTCTCTCTCTCTCTCTCTCTCTCTTTGGTTGAGAAATGTTATACCTGTTAATGAATGCGATAATGTATATATCCACTTCTTTCAAAGGAAAAATATTTCGTTGAATCTCAATTCCTTCTACCAATTTTGTTCTTTAATCAATTTTGTTTTTATGGATGTTATGAGCTAATGTTTTAATGGATATTGTAAGCTAAGGTGTGTTTATATATGTGTATATACTTTTATGGATAAGCTAAGTAGTATGTGCTGCAGTCCATCTCATTTTTTGCACAAATAGTTCAAGTACAAATCTTGTTTCCAATCCAGTTAACTGGAACTTGTGTTATATTTATCTATTGACGTATCTGATGGTAACATATACCTTTCTGACACCAGTTTGTTTGTTCATGTAGTATCAAGCAGATGACCCAATTACCCTCTGGGTAAATAAGGTTGGGCCTTATAATAATCCACAAGAAACTTACAATTATTACAGCCTACCATTTTGTCATCCATCTGGCAATGTGACTCACAAATGGGGTGGCCTTGGGGAGGTCCTGGGTGGAAATGAACTTATTGATAGTCATATTGACATAAAATTCCGAAGTATGTATGTCTTCTTTTATCTTCTGTATGGTTTGTTTATTGTGGTTAAATGATAATGGTGGCATACTTTGATTTTGTCTTGCAGAAAGTGTGGATAGGAGCACCATTTGTGAAATCGAACTTGATGAAGCGAAGGTGAAACAATTTAAGGATGCTGTTGAGAGTAGTTATTGGTTTGAATTCTTCATTGGTATGTTGTGCACTATAATGTTCGACTAATTGCTAGTTTGATGATGAATGAATGGCTTGCTATATATAATTCGAAATCACAACACACATTGGTGCAATTGAAATGCCGTAAAACATTTGAACCTTTGGAAACTTGTGGCTATTTGGACCGTATTCACTTCGTTTGGTTGTTGTTTTTCAAACTCAGTTTTTTGAAAATTTTAGAGTACTTGTTTGGTTATTTAGAAAACTAAACACACTTTTCAAAATGATATGCTGAGGAGAGAGACAATTTAAGGAGAGAGACACTTTTTAATTCAAGCTTCCTTCCAATTTAAGGAGGGACAAAATTTTTAAAAAAATTGTCACATCAAAAAATAGTCTCATCTTAGCTATATATGCATGAAAACATAATTTGGTATGTAGCCATTGATGGATACATATCCTACCATTAAATGTGTGACTTTATCATAAAATTTGCACTCATTTCAACTACAGAAAACGTAATTTTGTTTACAAATTGGCATTAAAAAAAAATCGTAACTAACTCACAAACTTTTGTAAAATTAAGTACAAAAAATTTAGACATTTTGTTATGCCAATTTTAGATGATGTTACACATGTTTGTGTTAATGGTACGATATTGTGTGATAAAATAAATTTTCTGCATAACATTATGAAAATTTAATTCTACGTAAGAATTTTTTTAATGCCAATTTGAATTTTTTTTTTACGTTTTCTGTAGTTGAAATGAGTGGAAATTTTATGATAAAGTCACACAGTTAAAGGTGAGATAAATACCCATAAATGACTACATACCAAATTATGTTTTCATACATATATAGCATATACATATATATACATAAAACTAACATGGGAGTATTTTTTGATGTGACAAAATTTTTTTTTTTTCCAAAATTGTTTCTCCTCTTAAATTGGAGGGAAACTTGAAATTGCAATAATGTATTTTTTTGAAAACCAAACAAATATCTTTTTTCAAAATAGAGTTTTCAAATCACTTTTTGGAAAAATAATTCAAAAAAATGGAACCAAACATAGTAATTTATTTTAGAAGATTTGAAAAATGCCTTCCTTTGCAAGAGATTACATCATTCCTGTCGAGTAGAGAGTGTTGCAACTTATGGATTTTACACTTTATATTTAAGCCAGTGAGTGCTATGTTATAATTTTGGAAAAATAAGGTTGCATTCTTATCGGCAATCTGCTACTCTTATTTTTTGGAGTGTAATGAAGTCAGTCCTTGTGCAAAAAAAAAAAAAAAAATAATTGTACTTTATTATTGCTGCCACCAAAATTGCCGTTTAACATAAATTTAGCATAAAAAGTAAATATGCATTTGTTTATCAACCACCTGTAGTATTGTATATTCATATTCTAGATATGTGCAGAGATTAAAAATGCTGAAACACTATACTAAACATTAGTATTTCATAGAGTTCCGGTATGCTTGAGACATAAGGGTTTAATTTCATACTCTTTCAACTTTCTGATTTTGACTCTTTGTGCTCTTTGAGATGTAGTAGTGGCCGCATTCATGTAAACTTCTGCATTTAATGCCATGGCCACCTATTAGGATCCTTGATTTCTTGTAATGGGCATGGTGGATATTCTTGCATTCCAATTCTATAGCTCCACACTAAATAAGGATTGGGAAACACAGTATGGAGCTGCTGTTTTTATTTTTCAAAAAAATAAAAAATAAAAAAATAGTATGGAGCTGCTGTTTTGGTGTATATCTTTAATTGCTGGATTAACATGTTTTGGTTTGCTTATATTTTTTGTTGGAGCTATATTCTTCAGTTGTACTGCATTTTTTCTGATCTTGTTTTCCTTGTTCTCCGGGTGCTGAATACAAGTTCAGACGATCTGCCTCTGTGGGTATGTATTATTAAACTTTATTTGTATTTTTTGTATTAAATTTTTGTGTTATTAAGCTTTATTTCTAGTTTTGGAGTCTGTTCAGATGGTTAAGTTATACTAATGCTTTAATGCATCATCTTATCCATGTTATAGGTTTTGTTGGTGAACTGCATCCTGACAAGAGTAGCGATAACAACAAGCATGTGATTTACACACATAAGAGCATTATTATTAAATACAACAAGGATCAGGTCTGTGGATTCTCAACTACGTGGATTTTGTAATGGGCCTCTTGATTTCTGTTTTATTATTTGTTATTGTTTTATTTCACCCAGATCATTCACGTAAATCTCACTCAAGAGAGCCCTAAACCATTGGAAGTGGGGAGAACACTGGACATGACATATTCTGTCAAATGGATTGAAACTAATGTCACTTTTGCACGTCGCTTTGATGTTTACCTGGATTACCCTTTCTTTGAGCATCAGGTATATGTTGTTTTATATGTAATTTTCTTCTCTCTATGCATTCTCAATGGTGGATTAGTGGTTGCTGCATTTGCCTGTTAAATTTTTTTCTCTTCTATATATGTCTGCTTATTTGCATTTTCGCTAATAACTGTGGGATTTGTTAATACAAATTGAGTTTTTATGGATTTAGTCTATTTGATAGTACTTTTGAATATTTTATTACAGCTTCGACGAGACTCATTTGTATAATGCAGATGCACTGGTTAAATTGAGTTTTTATGGATTTAGTCTATTTAATAGTATTTTTGAATATTTTATTGCGACTTCAACGAGACTCATTTGTGTAATGCAGATACACTGGTTCTCTATTTTTAATTCATTCATGATGGTTATCTTCCTCACTGGGCTGGTGTCAATGATACTAATGCGAACTCTTAGAAATGACTATGCAAAATATGCTCGGGAAGATGATGATCTAGAGACTTTGGTAATGCTCTCAAAACAATTCTCTGTGTTTAGCACTGTGTGGTGTTTTTTTTTTAATTCTATATTTCAAACTTGACATAAGAGATGTCATTATTTTACGGAAATCCAAAATTGGTGACTATATGACCTCATATTCAGGAAAGAGATGTGAGTGAGGAGTCTGGTTGGAAGCTTGTGCATGGGGATGTTTTCGGCCTCCTCGCAATCTAGTGCTACTTTCAGCTGTTGTTGGGACAGGGGCTCAGCTGGCATTGCTTGTTCTCCTTGTCATCTTGCTTGCAATTGTTGGGATGTTGTATATCGGGTATGTTGAAAATTAATTAAGAAGCTTCAATCAACATGTTTGTCGTCAAGCAGCAGATCATTGTTGTTGGTTGCATTATTGTAATAATTAATTGCAATTTTTTGTATGATGATGAAAGTATAGTTTGTTGTTTCAAGTGGCTGTTTGAATGGCTTTTTATCTAGGGAAAATTACAATACAACCCTGAGGTTTGCTTAAGTTAAAATACAGATTATTCGTGGTTCTAAAATTACATCTCACCTCTTGAGGTTTCCAAGCATATAATAAATGGACCCCTTTCATTAGTCAACCGTTTAGTCAAATAGCGATTTTTGATGATGTTAGCAGTATATGTGATTAAAATGCCATTTTTAACCTTCAAATACCACACCACCTTCCCTCTCATAACAAACCCACCTAGCAGATTTAAGATGAAATTTGGAATCTTTATCATCATTCTTATCTTGATCACTTTCATCAGTATACAGATTTTTGGCCAATTCCCTCACCCGAATCAATCTTTAGTTTGTTGTTGGGGGACATGACATGAATTACAATCTTCCTTGAATTAGGTGAAACAAAGTTACTTAACAGATGGAGTGGGAGTGGCAACTGGGTTAGGGGACGTGGTACGGGCTAGCGGTTGAGGTGGGGAAGAGATGCTGGGATGGTTGTTGAGAGTTGGGGGTGGGTGGCTGAGGGTGGAGGGAGGAATGGGTATGGCGGGTGGGGAAGGGATGGGGGACTGGCCATGGTGATATGTATGTGTATGTATGTTGGTGGTTGACTTTCATGGCGATGGTAGTGGAGGAGGAAGAAGAAGACAAGATAAGTGTTGGCACAGGTTTGGGTGGGTAAGGAAAATAAGGGTAATTAAGTAATTGTCCTATAAAAATTAAGGGTATTAAGGTAATTTTCTCATTTCTCTTAACCCTGTTAATAGATAAACTCTGACAGGGGGTAATGGTTATTTCCAAAATCACAGAAGGTAATATGTGTTTTAGGCAAACCTCGAGTGGTATTGGTAATTTGCCCTTTTATCTATTCATTGTAAGAGTACAACTTGTAAATTTGATCCTTCCATCCATGTTGGCTTTCATCTGATTTTGGAAGGGTTTTTCCCTTGGGTAATGGTGGCCCTTGATCTCTACGCTCATGCTTCTATTGTCATCTGATTTTTTGGTCTTGTCAGCACGAACCATTTTGCCCTATCCGTTCATGTCGTCAAAAGTTTTCCTCCTTGTGCTAATTTTTCTAAGTATAGGCTTCAAATTGTTACTTAAGTTCTGATTATCTACTTCAGGAGAGGAGCAATAGTCACAACCTTCATTGTATGCTATGCTTTAACGTCATTCATTTCGGGTTATGTGAGTGGTGGAATGTATTCACGCAATGGGGGTAATCTCTATATCCAACTGGTGCTTTATTTTGCTCTCATTTGTATGTATTTGGTGTGCTATATTGGTGTCTTCGAAGCATGGATATATATATGTATATATTTTCTTGAATTATATATTCCTTGTCTTTTTGTCAGGTAAAAACTGGATACAATCAATGATCCTCACTGCATCACTTTTCCCATTTATGTGTTTCGGGATTGGTTTCATGTTGAATACAATTGCTATATTCTATGGATCCCTAGCAGCTATTCCTTTTGGCACGATGGTAGTTGTTTTCGTCATTTGGGCCTTCATCTCTTTTCCCCTTGCACTTCTTGGTACCGTTGTAGGAAGAAATTGGAGTGGTGCTCCTAACAATCCATGCCGTGTGAAGACCATTCCCCGTCCAATCCCAGAGAAGAAATGGTACCTCACACCATCTGTAGTTTCTGTGATGGGAGGACTACTACCCTTTGGCAGCATATTCATTGAGATGTATTTTGTCTTCACATCCTTCTGGAATTACAAGGTAAATCTGATAACATCATACTCATGCATTGAATGGCTTAAATACAATTGCTTGGGTTTTCTTATCTAGGAATAGATAAATGAAATGCCCAGCAACCCTTTATGATCAATAAGATTTAAATTTCTGATGATTGCAATATTGGTTTATACTTTTGTTTGGTGAAGGATAATGTCAACAATCTTGAGTTTAGTCTAATTATTTAAGGGGTGCATGCTAAATTTTTTGACACCCGGGTGGTGAAAAATAGGCAAGGGTACCTGCATCTTCCTGGACAAATGCGCCCAAGGAAGGTAGTTAAGGATTGTGGAGTGTAAGAACGTTGACTGATAAAATTATGGTATTAGTGTATTATGATTAGAAGGTATGCTTTACGAGAAACTACGTGGGTAGGCGAGGAAGGAAATAAATAGAAAATACTCAATACAAAATTTATTATACCAGAAAAGTTAATGCAGTAATAATAGTTACAAGAAAAGGAGACAAAATAATGTTTAATAAAACGTGTTGTAGAAAATATGACTAACAGGATTGGAGAAGCATATTTAATTGACAATTTTTAATCAATTGGATGAGCTAATGCTAGAGAAATGTGTAGGTGAGAAGATATTTATAGGCGGGGATTTTAATGATATGGAAAAGGTAATATGGGGCATTGTGAATATGATTTTGGTGATCGAAACGAATTTGGAGAAGACGTCTTGAATTTTCCCAGTAGCATTTGATATATGACATCTTGGGAACCAGTATTCATTAGAACCCTTCGGTAGATAATTAAAATTACTTTGTTGCAACTTGCAAGAATCTTAAAATTTATTTTTAACTAGGAAGAGGTGAATAGATTTTGTTGTGGCCAATTTAAAGCATATGGTGGCTGCACAATTTGACAGCTTCTACCCTTAAGTTGGGTTGGCCCTATTCACCACAGTTCAATTGTTTGCATCTAGTGGTCCATTTTTGATGTTGCTTTGAATTATTTAAATGGCTGTTGCCAATAGAAAAAAAAAAAAAAAGCTTTGGAAGAAAAGATCCACCCATTCTTTTTAATCAAGTGTTTAGTCAGAGCTTAATGATATGTTTTTGATCTTTTTTACTTGACAGGTGTACTATGTTTATGGCTTTATGCTGCTGGTTTTTCTGATTCTCATTATTGTTACGGTTTGTGTTACAATTGTGGGGACATATTTCTTGCTAAATGCCGAGAACTATCACTGGCGGTGGACTTCGTTTTTCTCCGCTGCCTCAACGGCTGTCTATGTGTATTTGTATTCAATATATTACTACTATGTGAAGACGAAGATGTCTGGCTTCTTCCAGACCAGCTTCTATTTTGGATACACTCTGATGTTTTGCCTCGGATTAGGAATTCTTTGCGGTGAGTTTTAACTGCTATAAATTTTGTGTTACTGCGCTTCTCTATTGTTGCTTCTTCATTCATATATGCAACTTTTTTCTCCAGTCCTGAAGCTTTTCCTTTTTGTATTAGGGTTTTTTGATATTTGATCTGTTAACAGAACTGGAATATCTATTTTTTTGCCTGAATTTTAGTGGAACTAGTCGCGAAGTATAAAGGACCGGTTGAAGTGGCTTTCTGTAACCCTGTTGAAATTTTAAACTTGATCTTTCATGTTCTATACTTGATGAATGATCTCTGATTTAAATGTCATATGATATGCCATCTCTTAAGAAATTTGTTTTGATATTGTATTTAACTTTAATTTTGAAAAGATTTTGCTAATAACTTCGGGGTTCAATATCATGCAAAATTTCAGGAGCTGTTGGTTATTTGGGCTCCAATTTGTTCGTGAGGAGGATCTACAGAAACATCAAGTGTGATTAGGGCACACCTGAGAAGGAATGGATCGGATGGTACTTCCATGAGCTTTTTTAGACATCTTGATTGTTGATAATGAATGAGAGGAAGCCGCCGGTCATGTATGTGGGGGGAACCCACCGATGTTTACAGATGGAAATCATATATAGTTTGAGGATTGGCATGTAACTTTTCTAGATATATGACGAAGCCCTGAGATTTTACCCTTTTTTCCCTGGGCTGTAAGTGATTTTTTCTTTACTTTTAATTTAGGATATGCAGAGATTGTTTTTATAAATATAAAAAAGATAACATTGAAATGTGACTCACTCACTTGTCATGTAGTTATTTTTCCTCCTCTTCCCTTAGTGACTCCTCTTCTTTTTTGTTTTTGTTTCTTTAATTTAATTTTATTGTGCTGTATGTATTATGCTTTTGACGGAAGGAAGGATATCAAGGAAATGAATCTTGTGGTAGTGAACATGTGCAATCAAAAGTTGTTCTATAACTTGCATTATTGCATATATGCATTTTGAGTCATTAAAAGATTGGGATGCTTCTCTCTCTCTCTCTCATGCCAGTTTATGTCTTATCTGTATGTGAAACCGTGATCAATGGGTGACGAGCGAACTGGGCAATGCTTGAGAGCTTTGGTTTATTTTCTGGTACTGAGTAATCGACACCCTTCCAATTTCTTTTAATTTAGCGCTTAAATTTGAATTTGGAAACTTTCACCCTTGGGTTAAAATTTGTTCTGTCTGTCTCATTTCTCTGCAAATCATGGAATGTAATAAAACAGATGATGATGTATTGCGACTAAAGTTGATCATAGAGAATGGACAAAATTTTGATTTAGAGGATTGCTATTTTGGTATTATTATTATTATTATCGGTTAAAGTTGGTAGATTAGCTTGGGAGAGTTAAACTCCCAACCTCTCCTTGTAAGATAAATAGATAAAGAAGTAAAAATGAGTATTTAAGTATTATTACGACTCCTTGTAAGATAAATAGATAAAGAAGTAAAAATGAGTATTTAAGTATTATTACGAGGGGGGGTTTTTTTTTTTAGAAAACTACTACGAGGTTTTAATCTTGTTATATTTGAAAATCAGTTATATAATATGGGTGTTTGGAAAGTGGCTTGTTTTTAGACTTTTTGTAGGGATGGTAATTTGAAACCGACCCGACGGGGATCTCCAATCCCGATCGCGATTTGAGCAGTTTTTTCTCGAAAAATACCTCCGACGGGGAGATGATGGTATTTGAAAATCAATCCCTGTTCTGTTTCGGGCCGAGGACGATGATCAGTGTTCAAGCCTCGGCCCGTCCCCGGCCCCGAATTTCCCCGATGTAAAATTACTTTTATACCCCTTATATATATATATAAAATAAGAAAAATGCCTAAGACCCCCAGCTGGGGGTGCTGGGGGTCATGAATGCAGCCTACTCATTGGTCAAAAAAAAAAAACTGTTTTTTTTTTTTTTTGTTTTCAGCAAATAGGGACTTGCCACCTCACTGGGGGTCGACCCCCAGTGGGGGTCTGAAGCATTGCCGATAAAATAAACCAAACAACCCGTGGTCTCTCACTCTCTCTTTCACTCTTTCTCAACTCTTGTTCTTCCCTCTCTCTCTCAACTCTCTCTCTTATTCTCACAGTCGCCTCTCTCTCACCACCATCGAACCCACCGCCACAGCCATCGTCGACTTCGTCGCAGCCACCGTCAACCTCGCCACAGCCACAGTCGACATCGCCGCAGCCACCGTCGACCTCGCCACAGCCACCGATTTATACTCAGATCTGTTATCTCTCTCTCACTCTGTGATCTGATCTTGTTGGTGATGAGAGATTTTCAGATTTTTTTTTTTTTAAATTTAAATCTGTTGATGATGATGAATCTGTGGTTGAATCTGTTAGATCTGTACTCAGATCTTGTTGGTGATGATGAGATTTTCAGATTTTTTTTTTTTCAGATTTTTTTTTTAAAATTTAAATCTGTTGATGATGATGATCTGATCTTGTTATTAAATTTGGTATGTTGTTGCTGTTGAATATGAATCTGTGGTTGAAATTTTTTTGGGACTGAAATTTGAATCAGATTTGGGGCTGAATTATTATTATTTTTTGGTCGGGGAATTTCTGGGGTCGGGGAAACTCGATCCTCGTTAGGGGGCCGGTGATAGGTTCCCCGTCAGGGATCGGGGTCGGGGCCGGGGGAATTTCTATCGTTGGGGATCGGGGACGGGGAGGGCGATCCCCGACCCTGCCCCGCCCCGCCCCGTTGCCATTCCTAACTTTTTGGCTATTTTAGTTTTTGTATTTGGGAAGTTGGGTTAAAATTTTGAATTGACTGTTGTATTGAAAAATGTATTTGAAATGATGTTTAAGGTTAAAATGACAAATTTGTTCCTAATTTTATTTTTTTCAAAATTGATCTATAGGGGTAAAAGTATCATTTAACTGTCTGAAGCTTACACTATCGCTGCTTTTCCATATATATATATATATTTAAATCAATGGGTTAGGTGGGATAATTTGAGGCTAAAAGGTTTTTTGCAATTTGGGGCTAAAATAGCCTGTCTTTCTAGTTCCCAAACACCGCCAATATATAATAAATATAATTCAGTTTTATCACTAGATTACTTCACTACAATCAAATTGAAAGGCCAAAATTTTAATTGAGGATTGTGGCAACCACAATCACATAAAAACTGAGGAACCCCTTCTGAAGATAAAATGATAAAGTGATCCACATCAAGTTGACACGTGGAGGATAGGAGTCCATGCCAACTCATCCAAGCCCTTTTCTCTCTTGCCCAAACCACACTATTCCCACAAGCCTCTCTATTATCGGCACAAGTCTCTCCAACCACCACCTTTCATCTCCCATCAAAAAAATGGCAACCTCGGCTGCAATCTCAGGCACCATGATCAGCACATCCTTCCTCCGAAACCGACCGGTGACGAGCCTCCGGTCGCTTCCTAATGTGGGTCAGTCTCTGTTTGGAGTCCAGACAGGGCGTGGGGCCAGGATAACAGCCATGGCTACATACAAAGTGAAGCTCATAACTCCAGAGGGACCACAAGAATTTGAGTGCCCTGATGATGTGTACATTCTGGACCATGCCGAGGAGGTCGGAATTGATTTGCCGTACTCGTGCAGGGCCTGTTCATGCTCGTCGTGTGCCGGGAAGGTGGTGGGAGGGAAGGTTGATCAGTCGGATGGAAGTTTTCTTGATGATGATCAGATGGATGGGGGGTGGGTTCTCACTTGTGTTGCTTATCCTCAATCTGATGTTGTCATTGAGACACACAAGGAAGAGGAGCTCACTGCCTAGTTTACTTCTTCTCGATGTACTCTGTCTCTCTCTCATGATTGTTATGCTTTGGGTAATTTAATTTTGCCTTGGTTTCTTTTACATTCCCCTTAAGGGAAATGATTGTAAGCTTCAATAACTTACTGGTGGTTGCTAACGCAATACATTTGCAATTTATGTCTAAATTTTTTGTTTATTTGATGAATGTAGAAGACGAGTTGAATTTGATAATTGTTCGTAATAATTTTTTGAAATAGTTAACAATATTGACAATTTTGAAAGGACAAAAAAGTTGCAAAGTTAAAAACCTTCTAAATTGACTGCTTTTATATAATAGTATAGATGTTGAAAAGCTTTTTATTCTCTTTCCACCCATGAAAAGTATGCTAATGTATAACAAAAAAGATTCTTAAAATTCCAGTAATAGTATGGCCTAGTTTGGTTGAGCAAAGTTTTCATCAAATTAATCATTTTTTAAGGTTCTTCAAGGCTAGTAGACCCTTAAAACACAAGACAAAAAGTCTTAATAAGACAAAAATAAACCGATTTTTTCTAGGCTAAAATAGCCCCAACCAAACTAGGCCTACGTGCACAAAACAGTTTAAAGAAAGCGTATCCAAAAAAAGAAGAAGAAAGTAATCCAAATTCATATTAGTTGAGATTAAGATTTTTCTGTGTAGGTAACATTACTATTTTTATTCAAATCCCATGAAGATACAAAAATAATTGGTGATTAAGTTCAACCTCTACGGAATCACAAATTATCACACATTCCAATGGATTGGATAAGAAAACATGTTTCATGATCCAGTACATATGTAATTCTATTTTAGCACTCCATTGTGATATACCAAAGCTTGCAAAAAAGAAAATTCTATGCAAACAAACCGGTGCTGTACAAATATCAGAGTCAATCTATTAAAGTAACTTCCAATTTGGAAATGAAGCTTGAACTCCTCCCAAGTTGTCAACACTGTTGAAGAAAATCTCACTTTGAAAAACACTATCTAGTTTTTTGAAACAACTCGAAAAGAGTCTCACCATTGCCACCTTCTCCACCATGCAAGTAGTTATCATCTTCTGCACCATCAGCTACGGTTTCTGATGGATTTTCTGGTATCTGGAATGATAATTCGTGTTGGGTTGGAATTGAAGTCTCAAAAAATGTCTCGAGTTGTTCATTTGCTGATGTTACATTTAACTCAACATGATCCAGTGTGCCTATAGAAGAGCTTCTTGATAACGTACCGGATCCAACAGTGATGATCTCATCCCTCTCATCGATTATAGATTCGAGTGAACATGTAGACCTTGTAGTGAGTGAATGCAAAGCATCGCGCTTGGACCTTGCTCTTACTCTCTTACACCAACTATGGAGTGACTCTCGGACACTCTCAGCAATCACAGCTTTGTTACACTTCGATCCCATCTGAGCACATAAAAACATTTTAATTAAAAAAAGGGAAGTTTTATCAAAAGATGCAAGACGAGCAAAACAATATATGGGAAAAGATGATTACACATACACTTTCACTCAAATGAAGTGCTTGAAATGAGATGCATGCACTTATATGATGTTTGCAGCATTGGCTATTTGTATGTAATGTCAAACAATGATGTAAAATCTATTATATTGGTCAAATGACATCAACATATATTAAATTTTAAAAATTTTCAATTACAAACAAACCTGTGTGATGAGTACATTCAAAGGTACAGTGCTATAGCTACACCAGAACTGAACAAGAACACTGCACCAAAAAGAACATGTTACATGCGCTGTCTGAATAATTCCACAAATCATTATCAGGAAGAAAAAAAATGAACAAAGATTTGAGTGTTTTACCAAATCTATTTTATTGAATAATGCAATATAATTAGGTGCGCGAGACGCAAATATCCGTGAATAATAAATGTGGATCTCATTGCTACATTAACAAAGTTTTGTCTTGTATTGGTACATGTTACTGAACAAAGATTCTCTCGTTTGTCCCAAATGTTTTTAAGTTTGGAAGGAATACAGAGTTGATATATGTTACCTTAAAGTATGTGGAAATGCATGTTGCATTAGCATTGGATATTAGACTACACTAGTAAACAAATGATTCTGGTTCTTCGGATTTATACATATACTGGGATAGAGAAAATAGGAGAGAGAACGCAGAGGTAGAGATCGGAATATGAGAATAAATCTACGTTGAATAGGTTGAAGGATGAAAGAAAGCAAATTAATTCCTTCTGGAGATCAAATCAGGGAAAGACTTTACAATAGAACGAATCAGGCCTTGCTTTCCTATAAAATTAGAAGCATAAAATATTATTTTGTAAAATAAAGAAGATGATACAAGAACATCTAATCAGCCGTGGTTTTTGGCATGAACATTCCCATCATACTTGTGAATAATCCAAATAAATGTGAGTTTTATTCAGATCATGTCACCTGAAACTAATTGTTCTGTGGCCTTGCATAAGACCTGACCTTTTACTTTCCACAATTGAAGTCCAATTCTTAAGAGAAACATACCCAGAAATCAACCGTATGATGATCATTGCATGATTATCCATGAAACATGATCGCTGCTTAAATCCCCACTAACAATACAGAAAAAAAGAAGAAGAAGAAGAATTCAGTTATATGATTTGGCAACTATATAGCACATGGTTGCTGCTTTAAGTAAATGCAATTGTAATCATAAGTTTTTAAAGACAAAATATTGGTGGTTTCCTCCATTGCACACACGAACTCATATATATATATATAGAGAGAGAGAGAGAGTCTCATCTTACCAAGGACCATATAAATGTTGCCATCTCAAAAGCATTCTGCACAGACATAAGAACAATGAGGGTTAAAATAAAATGAATTGATCACTTACTTGGTCAACCAGACAAAATATATATGTATTACAAAACATCACCTGAAATGAGATGAATTGTATTAACCATAACAATATTTCTGGTTTCCCAAACCAAAAAAGTTCATCGCGAGGCTTTACTTGAGCTCCAGTAGGTTGTCCCCTTGGCTCCAGAGTCTCAAGTGCTAACAATGACACAACATGCTGGAGTTTTGTTCCAACCAACATGACAAGCTTTGACACGTGGGAAAAATTGAACATTAGAATATATATATATATATTGGTATGCAAAATAATTCATAAACCAATAAACATTAGAAATATTAACCAGAGCAGACAATTTATCGTAGGATTAACAACATGAGTAGGAGCAAACTTACAATGGCAGGGATGAAAGAAAGCCAGAAGTAAATATTTGAACCTGTGACATTAGGTCAAATTGATATTACAAAATTCTTTATCAAAAAACACAAAATATGTTTATCTAATTTCTTATAAACCCACAAGTTACCATGAATATTTATGAAGATGCACAGTATGGCGTAACCCCAGAGTGGCCAGCTGCAAAATTGAACCATCGGTTAGTCTCAATTTTTTTCTTTTATCCCCCTTTTTTTTTGGGTTAGTGAGAATTTTATTACCCAAAAGAAAGATATAGAATGGAGCTGAAAAGAAAGCCATAAGGCAACCAAGCTTCCTCTAAGAGAAGCCAACAAAATACACACTAGATCTATATATTTCTTTTAATAATAAGGGAAATATCAAAAAATTTGGAGCATATGAAAATGTTTGGAAACAAAAACTAGAACCTATATAAATGTCAATACATTCTTAATTGTTATATTGAAGTTTATGAATATTAGAGGCTCATAAACAAAAGGTTCAAAGGCTTAATTGAGAAGGGAGTTCGTCATTTTAAGAATATATATATATATATATGGCAGTAGTAGGGATAATAAAAATAAAAAGGAAAAAAAATATTGGTGACAATTGCGGTAACAAAGAACAAGAGAAGTGTCTTAAATCCCATTTGTTTTTTCTTCTCCTCTTCTCCTTTATCAGAATCTCTAGTAAATTTAAGATTTTTCTCAACTCTTCACTTTTGACAGAAAGAGACAAATAGAAATTACCGTTGTTGAATATTCCTAATAGGTATTGAAACACCTCATTGTTTTGATATGTTATAGTAGAAGCATTGGAATTTTGGTATTCTACTAATGTTTTGTATTAGTTTCCTAGGAAACGCAAATGTTTTGGCCGTTTGGATGGAAATGAAATGAAAATTTGTTCCTTGCCCATGCTTCCCAAGGTATCAGATAATTTTTTGGTGTATAACCAAAGAAATTCAAAGTTCCATGGATTTGCATTAATATGATGATAGAATATTAGAATTTGGCGCTACAATAGACCTAGCCTTTTATATATTGTCTGCTAAAAAATGTTACAGAAACCATGTCCCATTTGCTTAAAGGACTTCTGAAATTGTCAGCATTCATTTAATAATTATCAATTAAGGTGAACTTCAGGAAAAGAACCCTCTTAACAATTGACAAAACAGGACAATGTGCTTCTCCTTCACAAGAAATGTAACATTCAGGAAATTCAGCGGATTAAATATTTGATGGAGATGTCGTAAATAAATTCCTATGTACTAATTTTAAGCTAAATACAATGATCCAATTCAATGAGTGCGCACCCACCTGATCCCCACAATTCCATAAAATTCATCTTCCATACTCCGAACCACATATCTGTGGAAATTATAAGAATGTGGCAGTTTGTGATTCTGCAAATCACAGCACCACTTTCAGAATCCAGTAGAGCAATATATAACAAGACATTAAACCAACAATACAGATGGTAATTCAAAGACCAATGGAGAAATTAGAAATCCAATGATGTTAGGTTTCCCATGATGACCTAAATAAGCAAAGACATGCTGAAAATGTGCATTGTAGTCAAGCATCAATATCACATTTGTGTGCACTGAAGTTAAGTTTGCTAAATGGAAGAAAGAAAGTGAAAGAGAACACTCCAAGAAAATATGAAGAATGCATAGTACTTGCAAAATGGGTATATATAACCGTATTTGTGCATGTGGAAAAAGCAAAGGTATTGCATTTCTTCTGTGTAGTGACTAGTTTAAGCTTACATATGTTATGCCATTTCATTTTATAATATCTGATCCAACATACCACACATTTTTCTGTTCCAGTACCCCATCAAAAACATTACGAACTTCTAAAAGGGATCACCGAAATTAAGGCAGTCATATAAGGAATTCTAATCCACACTACTACTTTAACATTTCATTTGTTTTTGACAAGTATTGCAATTACATGTGTCAGACTGAGACGGCCACTATTGCTGCCATACTTATTTCAAATATGTTTCTTTTTCTTTTCTCTTTTTAAGGTTATTCTTTGGACACTACAAATTCACTACAGATACAGACATTTGTGTCTTTGTTCACTGAATAAGATTTGCTACAATGACATGACAAGTTGACTAGTCCTCTAATATATGCAAGTTGTTATTCACCAAGGTTTTGAAAAAGCGGTTGCCGTCGCCATAACGGTGGCGCGGTTACGATTGCGGGGTGTGAAGGCCGTAGTGTAACGGTTACGGTTGCGATAACCGGAACCGTGAATTTTTTTATTTTTCGCACAATTTGAAAAAAATTTACCGATACGCATATTTTTTTTCCATAATCATATTTATTGGGTTTTAAAATAAATATTAATCAATTTTTGTAAATTTTTAAGTATGATCCAATATATTTCATATTTTAAATAACTATAAACTGAGTTTTTTACATTTTATTTTTAATAATTAATGACTTTATATGTCATAAATCCATATTACGCTTTTGGAAAAAAAAATTTTTTATTGGACTTAGATGTATAAAATTATTTTTTTAATTATTATATTTGTGGAAGCATATGCAAATTTTAATTTGAATAGTTTTAAGAAATAAATTATACATGCTAATGTAATCATATAAAAATTAAAAAATAAATTATAAAGATTTTTTTTTGGTTTGGATCACTTGAATATTCATTCTTTTTTCGGATAACCAGTAAATAAAAATAAAATAAACTAATTAAAAAAAATTGACATGTATAAAATATGTATTAATATATAATTATAGGTATTATGTTTTCTAGATATTTTACAAAAAAAATCAATTACTAACTATTATATATAAGATAAACAATGACAAAAGTAAGAGAATAAATGAGAGCCTAAATACACACACATATATATATATATATATATTTTAAGCAAGCCAAATAGATAATGACCACACTTATTATTATTATTTTCAAACAATATATAGATAGACATACACAAACAAAATGGTTGAGTGATAGCAGCCGAATAGAATAACATAGGCCTTATAACTTCAACAAATCAATAACATGTTCTTCATCTTCCCTCTCTCTATCTCTTACTCCTCCATGTTATTGATTTGTTAATTTATTGAAGCTGTAAAACCTATGCTATTCTATTCGGCTGCTATCATTCAACCAATTTGTTTGTGTGTGCCTATCTATATATTGTTTGAAAATAATAATAATAATAATAATGTTTGAAAATAATAATAATAATAATAATAATAATAATAATAATAATAATAATAATAATAATAATAAGTGTGGTCATTATTTATTTGGCTTGTGGACAAGCATCGTTTTTGCTATTACAATGTGGACGACTATATGGTTGGAGAGAAATGTTAGAATCTTTGATGGCAAGAAAACAAGTGTAGAGACTTTGTGAGATAGGGTGGAATATTTGGCGTCATTTTGGGCATTTGAATCCCCTCCTTTTAAAGGAGTCCCTTTGGTCTTTATCTCTAGGGATTGGGCTGCTGTTTGCCTTCCCTAGGACCATGAGTTTCGTGTTTTTGTTTTGCTCTCTCTTTCTCTTTCTCTTTCTTTGTATGAGGATTTCATGTCCTCTTTCACTTCTATTTTTTAATGAAATTTTGTTGATGCTAAAAAAAAAAAAATATATTAATAATAAGTGTTTGGCTTGATTAAAATATATATATTGATTTTTTTGTAAAATATCTAGAAAACATAATACCTATATTATATATTAATACATATTTTATACATGTGATTTTTTTTTTATTAGTTTGTTTTAAGAGAATGAATATTCAAGTGATCCAAACAAAAAAAAAAATTTCTTTATAATTTATTTTTTATTTTTTATTTTTTATATGATTACATTAGCATGTATCATTTATTTTTTAAAACTATTCAAATTAAAATTTACATATGCTTCCACAAGTATAATAATTAAAAAAATAATTTTATACATCTAAATCCAATAATTTTTTTTTTCTTTTCCAGAAGCGTAATATGGATTTATGACATATAAAGTCATTAATTATTAAAATAAAATATAAAAAACTCAGTCTATAGTGATTTAAAATATGAAATATATTGGATCATACTTAAAATTTATAAAAATTGATCAATATTTATTTTAAAACCCAATAAATATGATTATGAAAAAAAAATATGCGTATCAGTAAGTTTTTTTCAAATTGTGCGAAAAATAAAAAAATTCACGATTCCAGTTACCATAACTGTTACGCTACGGCCTTTACACCCGCAACCACAACCGCAACCGCACCACCGCCACCGTTACGGCGACCGCAATCGCTTTTCAGAACCTTGGCTTCAACAAATCAATAACATGTTCTTCATCTTCCTTCTTCTCTCTCTCTCTATCTCTTACTCCTCCATCTTTACTCTCTCTATCCCTCTTCCCATATTTTCAAATTTTTTTTTTTTTGAAAGAAGCAGTTTGGAACCGTTACGTAACGGTGCGTAACAGGCCGTTACGGCACCGTAATGACCATTATGGCAGCCGCTACACCAGACATACCTGTAAATCTCAATCACACCGCAAAAGTGGGGGTAAAGCGGGGGTAAAGTGGGGGTAATGCATGGTGCCTACCACCGCAACTGTTATGTAACGTTGCATTTTGAAACCTTGGATGTAATGATGCCTAACGGACTGTTATGGCCCCGCTACGGCCGGTATGTAATACCGAAACAGCCGTTATATATGTGAATTTTCGTCACACCGCTATAACGGCCGTAACAGGTGACAGTAACCACCACAACCGTTACGTAATGGCTTTACGTAACGATTGCAGCCGCTTTTTAAAACCTTGTTATTCACCATATATGATGAAATTTTCCTACTTCACCAAAAATATCATATTTTTTTTCAGCCAATGGCAATAGAAATGTGTGGAAGGATCCTAGAAAGATCAAAATATGAAGACGGATATCAATGAGAACATGTAAGTTGAACCATAAGAATGTGGAAGAAGAAAAAAAATTGTGACATTGGAACGATCTACCTAATAAAATAGCATGTACAGAAGAAAGCATTAATGCAAATTAGATACCCACGGTGATGAAACCCAATCGCAATGCTAAGTAATCTGACTTCTGTATTGGACTCTTAAACTGTTGTAGAAAGCAAAGCTGCATCATTAGATCACAAAATTAAGTTTAACGATGGAAGATAATAAAAAGATAAATTAACTAACTGACAAAGCAAACATAATTAGTCATCAAAGAAGCAAGTACTCGCCAAAATGGGGAGGGGAGCTGGCAAAAATAGGAAACGATGTGAAGCGAAATAATCAATGCATCCCTTCGATGAGGCAAAGTTATCTAAACAAAATTTAATCAAGGGTCACGGAATGTTACCCAAGCCAAAGCAAGGAAAATGAACCGAGTAGGGGGTTAAGGTACTTCAGATCTAAGAAAAACTGTCTACCCTTATGCAAAAGGCACTTCATAACTTATTTTACACTGAAATAACACAAGAAGTCCCATACTTTTAAGCTTGCATCTCTAAAAGCTTTCATGTTTGATGGTCTCATCCAAGAAGAAAGCACATGCAAATAAAGTAACAAAAAGGGTATCTAATCAATATTTGTATATATCAAAAGCAT
Source organism: Camellia granthamiana (assembly GCA_036172215.1). Taxonomy (NCBI): domain Eukaryota; kingdom Viridiplantae; phylum Streptophyta; class Magnoliopsida; order Ericales; family Theaceae; genus Camellia; species Camellia granthamiana. The sequence continues at coordinate 118,388,303 of CM069908.1, read as the reverse complement.
GAATATTTACCATCCAAATAAGAACCCGGCTCCGGCTCCAAGGATGAGATGCATGATGTAAAACAAAAGTGGATTGCCGCTTCATCACCTTGTTCACCTTTGCTATTAAATAATACCAATTTATCAGAAACTGGTAACAAAACAACCCATAAAAGGAAAAAACATCCAAGGATTTATTAATTCTAAAGAATTTTTAAGCACAAATGACCTTCCTAAGGTCATTTGTGTAGTTTCAGCACAAACCTTAGGAAGGTTGAGCAACTTCCTATTTGTAATGTTTCTTAAATACATTCTGTGTAGTTTTAGATTTTACTTTTTGTGCACATTAAGCATACAAAAGACTACACGTTATCCCAGCCCATGTAGTATTTTATAATGAACTTCCCATGAAGGGAGAACCCCTCTGCAATACTACACTCACTACCTTTTTACAGCAAAGAAGCCCTTCAAGCTCAGAACTCTCAGCAGGACTCGTCACAACCTGCAAATCAGTACCTCGTTTGTGTTTTATGCTCAAGTCTGAGAGTAATGCTACAATGACCATCTATTTCTATCATTTTATCTTACCATTTGATGTGTTAGTCTAGTTGTAAGCACTACATCTGAGATATACAAGAGTAGTGGAACCCATTACCCCAATTTTGTGTTGACAAGTAAGCATAATATGTTGACAAATAAGCATAATATGATATAGAAATATGGTAAATGTAGCATTATTGTAAATTTAGTCTAATTGATGCAGTTTTAGGATATGCCATACAAGAATAACCAGCAATATTTTGGGGGTCACTAAACAGTCTGCATATCCTACACAATTGTTAAATTTACATGCATTGAAATGCTGTTAACTATTCCTATAATGATCAATATCCAGTATAACAACCAAAGATAGTAAATGCCACTTGGACATGCCACACGAAAGACAAACTGGGGCAAATGTTGCCACATGGCTTCCAAGCTGGCATCTGCAATGCCATAGCTTCCATGTTTACATTCTTGACAAGTTAAACTACTTTTCATACATAGGAAAAGGGAAAGCCTGCATGCCACTCCTGACTGTCTTATGTCGAACAGTGGAATCTGCTAAATATTGATTGAATCAAAGAAAGGAGCTTGCGAAATCCTGAGGTTAGTTTCTATGCCATCAATTATCTTATTTTGCCACATACCTTGCAAATTTGCATCAAGTGCTAGGCTTGCTTGGTTTTCCCATTTCCTCCAGCTGTAAATCTGCAAATTTATGATGCACTTAGAAGAAAATAAAATCCTGTATCTATTTAGGGGGCATCGGACATCACATGGGGTAAGATCAGTCCATTTTGTTATGCCTAATGTTTTCAAAAACAAGTTTGTACGATCCCAATTCTCTGGGATATCCAAAGATCAAACTTAATAACTAGACCGCCTTCGTTATCATATTAAAAAGCTATAAAAGTAAAGTTGCAATGGAAACAGAGAATGCACCTTGCTCATAGCCAAACCAACCACAACGCAACTATACAGCACATGAGTGACACCGAGAACAAACAAGAAGCGATGAAGCTGTTCAAGACCTTCATATGAAACAAAAGGTTCACGCCCCTGCAATTAGCCATTGGCATTAGTATAATGATTCAACTACCATAACCACCAACAAAGTACAAATCACAAGCAAATCTGTCTACCTCACCACATTGATGAGATGAAGGATAGTTGACCCCTGGAGGAATATCACTCTCATTTAAAGATGAGAAGGATTTTGTAAGCAAAATTTTTTCATTTTTGCCATAATCCTCTTCAGAACAAAGATAGAATCGACTGCTGAAAAGAGATGAATTCACACATATCTGAGAAATCCACCCTGCCCACTGCCCTAACATCAAAGATATAAGCCCAAGCAGCATCAACTCTACACAAAAAAAAAAAAAAAGAAAAAAAAAAAAAGGTTGGAACATTTGGGAGGGGGGAATGAAAACAACAAAACCAAATTACATAAAACAAAACATATCAAAAATACTACTTCAATACCTCACTTATTAAAGTAGTGGGAAACGCTATACAAACTAATAAATCTCACAAACTTTTCTTACTAATTAATGTGTCAAGAATTACGACTCACTTTAATAATGTCGTCGGTGCCACATAAGTCGGTAAAAACAGTTTATAAAATTTATTAGTTTGTATAGTATTGCTCTGAACTAATATTGTGATGATCACATTTAATACACATCTAATGACTGCTAATATGACACTAGTCACGTCACATGACGAGTCACACTTTTTATCTAAAAAACAGTAAACACTAGTATTTTGTTTTGTCTATATTAAGTGCCGAATCACATAATATCCAAACCACCTACCATTACTCCAATTACAATATTACATACTAAGAAAAATACATCTACATCCCAAAATCATGCTACGTGGTGACCCACATCCCAACAACTTTAAATTTAAACCATACACCAAGTTTTCGGAGTAAATTTCGGCAAAATAAATCATGGTACATGGAATTTTTCTTACTCCAATTATTAATATACATCAGAATCCAAGAGAGAGACAGCAAGCAAACAGACAAATCATATGAAAGCCCTTATTTTTTTACACTGGCAAAGAGAAAACGCTCACTCACCTTCCTTAATCTTCTCCAAAGAAGCAAACAGAGCCTTCCTCCTAGTCTTCTTCAACCACTGTACACCAATGGCAAAAAAATCAACAAATCAAAAGAAGCTTCAAATTAACAAAAAAGATCAAAACCCTAAAACCCCAACTCGTGGACTCACCTTTCCGAATCGGTAGATGGATCGTTCGACTAGAAGGCAGACGAAAACCATAACTGTAGTGACTGATGCGACTGCCCATGTTGGTGTCTCCTCCAGAGACCTCCCTAAGCTTATCACACTTGCCATTTCTCACATCAACATCCAACATCACCCATGAACTTTTCCCACAAAAAACCCAAGATTTTCTCGAGAAAAGTTTGAACTTTATTGACAGAGAAAAGGAGGAGACAGTGGAAGATCCAGGAATGTGTGTATATAATATATGATTTATATAAAAAGTAATTGAACGTGGAATCTTGATGAGATTAGGTCTTTGTTGGAATATTATATGGATTGTGGTTTGTCTGTGTTGTGATTTTCTAAAGAAACCCATCGTCGAATGCATTGGAATTGCTGCTCTCTCTCTCTCCCCTTCTTTTGGTTCCCAAGTCCAACCTTCCCACATGGGAGAGCTGTTTGTTTGTTGCCTCTCCCTCTCTAGGCTGTTATAAACAATGACACTACCAGCGGTCTTCGTTCACCTGGCGCAAATTTTATTTTTGCAAATTTTTTAGGTAAATTGCACTGACATCCTTCTGTTTATTTAAACTATCATTGTCACCCCCCTTTAATCTCTAAAATATCTCTATCGCCCCAATTCAAAATAAAATTATTATTATACCTTACTCCCTCTGTCCCAATTTATTTGTCTATTATAAAAAATTCAACTGATTGAGGAGATATATAATCATTATATTTTAATTCAAATTTTGAAATGATTTCCCTACCATTACTCTTCTTTTTGAATTTTAAAATGTGTTTATAATGATTTATAAGGGGCATTTTTAGAAATCTAATAAAATTTAATATCTTAAAATAAAAAGTGGACAAATATTTTGGGACGGACTAAAATGAAAAAGTGAACAAATAAAATGGGACGGATGGAGTATTTATAAAATAAAAAATTATAAATTTTTATTTATTCTTTTGTTTACTCATTTCTCTAGGTTGTTTTGGTATAGATTATAAAAGGTGGTTATAATTTATTTTAATTTAGGAGTCTGTATCAGACTGTTTGGTACAACTTTTATGTATATATTATTAGGCATAAATAGCTGAAATAAACTGAAATAAATTAATTATTTAAAAGTTAGGGAAAGAGTATTTTTAATTTCTGTGTGTGTCAATTTCCGACCACACTGCCAACTTAGTACTTAACTGGAGAACACCAGCAGAATAGGTTAAGCCCGAACAACCTGCAACAGAAAGAAGAGATTCCGGCGGTGGCTTGTCTACCTGGGGGCACTCCGATTATCAAGTTAGTAGAATATCTTTCAAAGATAACCAACAGTGCTTAACTCATTAGACAGAGCATAAAAGACATACTTTAGATCCATAGGGTGCCTCCCTTTTATAGCCAACACAATCCTAGTCCCAATAGAAGCCTAGCTCTAATGGAGTTAGGATTACTGCTAATCTTGAACTCCCAGTAGGATTAGGATAAACTCTCTAAGAGTCTTATCTTTACCCAAACTGAAGTCTTCTTTCATTCTAGGACTCTTGTCCCTTATCTGCTTATCCTAGATTTCGGTATTTTCGCAGATAACCTTGGCCTAGCCGAGATCATCTCGGCATCAAGACCAGGACATGTGGCACTTCGGTGACACCTCGGCCACATGTTGTTATTCAAAAATTATGTCCCCACAACTGCCCCCTAGGTTCTATTACCTCGGCATCCTGAGGTGATGGAACCTATATCATTCATTCCTTTAATCATGACCCTGGTTTAACTTCAGCTTGTAAATTTTTCATAAATTTCAACAAGTGTTAAACATGATCTCGGTTTAACTTTAACTTGTAAATTTTTAAAATTTCAACAAGTGTTAAACATGTCCTCGGTTTAACTTCAACTTGTAAACTTTTCACAAGTTTCAACAAGTGTTAAACATGATCTCGATTTAATTTCAACTTGTAAACTTTTCTCAAGTTTCAACAAGTGTTAAACATGATCTCGGCTTAATTTCAACTTGTAAACTTTTCTCAAGTTTCAACAAGTATTAAAACCATTTTTCTTCTTTTGTTTGGACATCTTTGTCCCCGGCGTGTCCTCCTCGGCTCTGGCATACTTTTCTGTCCTGGCCATCAGCTCCTCTATGCTCTTCGGCAATGTCTTTGCCAGTGATTTTCGAAGAAGGCAGTCATCCTTCAAGCCGTTTTTAAATGACACGACCGCCACCTCTTGGTTGCATCCTGGTATTCGGTTGAATACCTCATAATATCTTTTGGCATAGGCCCTAAGGCTTTCATCATCGCCGATCTTCAGGGCCATTAGGGCGTTTACCCTCAATGGCTGTAGCTTGTTTGTCACGAACCTGGCCACAAACATCTCGGCCAGGCCTTTCCAGGTTTTCACAGTTCCCTTCGGCAACTTGTGAAACCAGTCCGATGCAATTTCTCCGAAGGATGAGGGGAACACCTTGTAGAGCAACGGCTCGTTCTCGGTGTACAACGCCATCGAGTTCAGGTACAAACCGACGTGAAGGTTGGGGTCTGACTTACCGTTGTATATCTGGAACCTCGACATACTGAATCTCTTCGGGACCTCAACTTTGTCTAATTCTTCCGAGAATGGCATTCTCGACTTGACCGGGGAGATTACCTTGGCATCTTGTTGCGTCCTCTGTAGGTGATCTCCCAGATCCTTTTTGGTTCGTCCAAGAGCTCAGCTATCTTCGGATTTCAGCCTCTTTGGTATACTACTTCTAGTGTCATCGTGAGTCCTTTTGGACCTTCCTCCATTGGTCGTATCGAAATAGAGTTCCTTCCCCTGAACATCCCGATGTTCTTTGGTGCAGGTTTCTTTTGTTCGACGTGTCTTCTGGTATTCTCCATGCCCGATCTCCCGCGAAGGCCGGTGAGAATGTCCCTTGGTCCCGCCATGCTGAGGGACTGCAGGAACTATTTCCTGCCCCCCTTTCTGGGCACCTTTCTTGGCCGCTGGAATCAGCGTAACTTATAGCGGGAACGGTGGCTGCATGACGTTGTTCTACATCATGAAATTGACGACCGTTTGCAAGTCTGCCAATTTGTCCGCCATTCTCTTTATCTCGTCGTCCCTCCGTAGACATCTATCTTTCCATACCTGGAGGTCGTCCTCGTTATAATACCCGCTCCGGTTCGATTTCTTCGATACGCCGTCCTCCTGGCCGACGTCCTTTCCTCCGTGATTCTTATCATGAGTCTCTTCGTTGTAGTTGTCTTCTTCGACGTCAAGGTCAATATGTTTCCCACTCTCAGTAGGGGTGTCGCCTCCAACCTTCTCTTTCTGTCCGTCGTTGGCCATCTATTCTCCTTTCTTTTCCACAAACGGCGCCAAATTGTGTGTGTCAATTTCCGACCACACTGCCAACTTAGTACTCAACTGGAGAATGCCGACAGAATAGGTTAAGCTCGAACAACCTGCAACAGAAAGAAGAGATTCCGGCGGTGGCTCGTCCACGTAGGGGCACTCCGACGATCAAGTCAGTAAAATATCTCTCAAAGATAACCAACAGTGCTTAACTCACTAGACAGAGCATAAAAGACATACATTAGACCCATGGGGGTGCCTCCCTTTTATAGCCAACACAATCCTAATCCCAATAGAAGCCTAGCTCTAATGGACTTAGGATTACTGCTAATCTTGAACTCCCAGTAGGATTAGGATAAACTCTCTAAGAGTCTTATCTTTACCTAAACTGAAGTCTTCTCTCATTCTAGGACTCTTGTCCCTTATTCGCTTATCCCAGATTCCGGTATCTTCGCAGATAACCTCGGCCTAGCCGAGATCATCTTAGCATCAAGACTAGGACACGTGGCACTTCGGTGACACCTCGGCCACATGTTGTCATTCAAAAATTATGTCCCCACAATTTCTATTTTCTGATTATCAAATTTTAATTTAAAAAAAAAAAAAAAAAAATTCTACCAAACATTACCACTATACTACAGACTAGACAAATTACTCATTTTTCCAATGCCACGACAACCTCCATTCAAACACCCATCTTTTATTTTTTAACACCCTCCAATACGATTGATCAAATGAAGTGGTGGTTGGTTCATGGATTGGTGAGATTTACGTCGTTGATGGGTAGTTAGTAAATAGTGATGCAATTTGGCTGTGATTTGGAGGTCATAGATGTCGGTGTTTGATATTTCGAATGCCATATGGATGAGAGGCTGATATGGATTTTCGTCAGGAAAACTTGTTGGTAAAAGTAGAGTAGGGTCGAGATAGCTGGTTGATTTAGGCAGTAGAAAAGGGAAACTACATTATTGTGGGTAAGGGTAATACTCTCTGGTTTTGGTAGAGAATTAAACATAAAAATGGTTGGTTTAAGCATCCATTGATGGGTGATTTGGGTACTGTCAAAGGATTTTGTGTTAGGTGGGATTGGTAATAAGAGCATGTTAGTGGCAGAGGTGTATTTGGTTGATAGGGTGGTTGTTAAAAAAAGGACAAAGTGCTCTTTTGAAAAGTTGGTAAAAAACCAGCTTCCAGCTTTTTACCAATTTTAAGTCACATCACCTCTCACATAACTTACTCACAAAAAGACAAAATAAGCTAAAAAAATCAGTTTTTTACCAATTTTCCAAAACACCCCAACACTTTTCTCGAGGTTTGTTTGGGGTGTCCTAAATAAGTGCACTTTTTGTCTTTTTGGACTAAAAAATTGAGGAAAAAAATATGGATGTTTGGGTTAATTTTTTGACTTTTTATGGAAAAATGTGTATTAAAAAATTGTATAAATTAGTGTATAAGGGAAAATTAGGATTGTGAGTTGTGTAGCCGTAATTTTTGACTTTTAGTGAATAGTGATAACTTTTTTAGTAACTTTTTAACTTTTTTTCAACTTGCCAAACTTGGCCTTGACTAAATACGGATTTTTTTTTGAGATTTGAGAAATTACAAATGGTCTTCTGAGGTTTATATTTGCATAACAAAGGAGGAGGCAATTTGTTATGCAAATATAAATATCAAGGGACGTGATGTAATTCTTCAAACCTTAGAGGGGAATCCGTATTTTAATCAAATCTCGAGAGAAGTGTTGATAATTTGCCTTTACAAAAAAATATGAAAAAGAGAGAAACAAAATATTTGTATATGAGAAAGAGAGAGAACCCAACTATTTATGTGCGGCAAAAACATACCAATGACAAAAAATTTGTGTTAGGAATGAAATATAAAACAAAATATTTATGAACTAAATAAACAAAATTAATAGCTTACGGATGAAATATAAAAAATGAATAAATTGCAATAATTTCTCTTGAAGTTTACACAAAGTATAATAAGTTTCACAAATTTGATATAATTACATTGTGATTTTTTTTAAAAAAAAAATAATTCACATAATACTTAATATTATTTTTATCAATAATTTATTAGTCATATATATAAAAAAATAGGACAAACTTTATTTTACCCCCGTATGGTTTGGGCTGCGTGCGGTTTACCCCCTGACGTTTGGAAATCACCACACAACCCCTCTGTGGTTATTGGATTGAATTGCACAGTTAGCATTTTCATCTAATATAATAGTCTGTACATGACATACGCCTAATATGAAAATGGGCATGGAAAGATAATTTTCCCTCCGAATTAAATGACTAAAATGCCCTAATCTTCGTCATCAATATCCAGATCTGTAAACCTCTGCCAGGAAAAAAAGAAAAAAGAAAAAGAAGGTGAAAGGACTGTTAGATCTATAAAAAATAGAAAAGAAAATACATAATCTTTTCAACTTAATTTTCATATAATTATGTTTTACAGATACATATATCTATGTACATACATCTATATTTATGTAGATACTGTAATTTTTATACATTTATACAAAACAACTCAGATTTTGAATTCGGGTGGGACTTTTGTCCCTTTGTCAAAATTTGGACCATTAGATTGATTCAATCTAAAGGCTGAAAATATCTCATTCGCTCTCTCTAGACCATTTTCAAAACGCATCTTCTCTCTTTCTCTCTCTCTCTCTCTCTCTCACACACACACACACACACACACACACACACTTACTCTTCTCATCTGTTTCTGATTCCAAAATTTGAACACACCCCGTCTCTCTCTCTCTATCTCTCTCTACCTACATCGGAGCCTATTCTCGTGTTTCCTGTTAGAGCCCAACTATTGCCGGTGACCGAACTCTAAACCCCTTATTACTTTCTTCATCTTCTCTCTTCCTTACTCCCTCTCTCTGCCATCCCAATCGTCATCAATAGTGGCAACCCTAACCTCCCTTCAATATCAACGAAGACCGAATGGAGCCACTGCCGAATGAGCTGAAATAAAATAGTAAAACAGATCAGAGAGATTCAGAGATGGAAGTCGAAAAGGAAGTCCTCACTACCGGAACCTGACCCAAGCCTGTCCCTACACCGGCTACGGTTACCCCCCATCTCTCTTTCTCTCAAGCCAGTATCTATGTATATATATGATTACAATATGTATGTATATATATGATTATGGATGTATATGTACATATATGCATTTTCATCCCAATATATATATATATATATAGGCACACAACTATAACTATCAATGCACCGTTTTGGCTTTAATTATTTTTTTCAAAATTTATAGGATTATTGAACTAATCATGTTTTTTTGTTTTGTTTTGTTTTTTTTTTTTTTTTTTTGGTTTGAGTTTTATTGGACTCAAATCAATTAGTGATATTGCTCAGTTGATTGTTTATACGATCATTACACATGTGTTTGATAGAATGATCCAATAAGTCATGTATTGCAAGTGTTTGATAAAATGACCCAATAAGTTTTCTTTATTTTGATTTTGGGGAATATATATAGGCAAACAACTATCAATGCACCGCTTTGGCTTTAATTTTTTTCTTCAAAATTTATAGGATTGTTGAACCAATCATCTTTTTTTGTTTTGTTTTGTTTTGCTTTTTTGTTTTTTTTGGTGTGAGTTTTACTGGACTCAAATCAATTACGATCATTACACATGTGTTTGATAGAATGACCCAATTAAGTCATGTATTGCAAGTGTTTGATAGATGACCCAATAAGTCATATTAAATTTGTTCTAGTTCAACCATAAATAAATGCTCATGGGAAGTGCCACTATATATACCCCAAAAGTTTTTTAACGATATGCATCCAAATTTTTAATCACAGTAGTTTATAATTTAAAAAAAAAATCATAAATCCTCGTAACTGAGGCTACTTAAATTTATAATTAAACATGACAAAATTTTATAACCAAAACCACCATGGGTTATAACCATAAACACTACAAAAAGTCTAATAACCAAGTTCATCGTAAATTTGACCATCACAAAATCTTATAACTAAATGCCACATAATTCTTAAGTAAGACCACAAATCATTAGAATTTTGGTGCATGGTACACATAATTTGTAAGTAAGATCACAAATCAAAGAATTTTTCAACATTTATTTTAATTAACTCTTAAAAATTAATTGATTTGTAGTAAGTTTATAGTAACTCTTAAAAATCAACGTTTATAGTAAGTTTTCAGCTTGGAAAACAGAGTCTTTTAATAGGGTATTCAACATTAAACCTGTAGTTCTGAATGTAAGTTTAATATTCCTTTTGTTTATTTTCTATTTTTGTTGGTAATCAAGCTACTGATAAATCAAGGTGAACTTGCTTTGCATCTCATGAAGAATGGATGATGATTAAGAAACTTAGATAAATTAATTATAGTATATAGTGAATGTTTTCTTTATTTTGATCCTATTTTGCTCTCATGTTTATTTTTCCTTTTTTTTCTTTATTTTGCTTTCTTATTTTGCTCTGATTTTGAGGGAAAATTTTATTTTTCCTTTTTGCTCTCATGTTGATGGGTGTGGTGTGATTTTGATTTACTTTTTTAGGTTGCTATGGCACAATCAAGTGGATTGGCCCCTCTTCTCTCTCCTCTTATTCTATAACAGGTAAGCTATTCACATCTTAGTGTTTTTCATCTGCAAACCTAACTTTTGAAAACCTAACTTCTGTTTTTCATTCATATCTGAAGCATTGCTTTCAATTTGCTTAATAGGCTCACATTAGAGAGCTTAAGAAAAAAGTGAAACTTCTTAAGAATCTTTTGCATCCAAACATTGTCGTTGGTATTTGATTACATTTATGTGTTCTTATTGCCTAAAAATTTGGTAGGCTCACATTAATTTTATTTATTTTTTGAGCAATTTAATTCTACATTGATTCATTTAACACTTTGTTTTTTTATTGACAAATAGTAACATTTTATTAACAATCCCCATGATTCTTTTATTTTTAAGACCATTAAAGCCTTGATAGAGCTGCCTTTGTGGGTGTGGTTTTTTGTTTTTTGTTTTTTTTGTTGACTTAAATGTACTATGTAATTTCTTTGTATAGCCATGACCATATCTATTTGTAAATGGGTCAAAGAAAGGTAGAGATTGGTTTTTTTGGGTCCAACATTATCATCTACTTTCTTAGTAAAGGGATCTGTATAATTTAGGTCTATATTTCGTATATTTTTTGTAGAGGGATAATTCTTCTACTTTCTCCACTTTTTGTTTTTCCTGTCTCATATGCAAAATCAGCAACCACCTCAAACTGAAATCCTATTGTTGAAGCATATCATACAGTCCAATCCTCTTGATTCATGAACAATTCAATAATCACCTCCTATGGTGAGTTGGCTTTAAAATGAAGTGCTAATCTAACAAGGAATGGTTTTTTTTGAATTTGATGGGATTTTTGTCTTATGTGTCAAAATGTGGACCAAAGGGCTAGAAATATAAATTGAATCAAAGGCTAAGATTTTATATTCTAATCCAACGGTTCAGATGCCTCAGAGATATAAAGAGTTTCAAATTTTGAAACTCCATTTACATTGGCCTCTCAACGCCTCTTCTCATCTCACCTTCACTCTCTTTTCCTCTCAGCCATCTTCTTAGCCTCTTGCTCACAAGACTCCCTTCATCGCGTCAACCATCTCCTCTCCGCATAAGCTGTTTTAGGGCTTTCACCTTTTCTAGAAGACAAAGAGGGAAATAGGTCAAAAATGAGGCAAAGAACAATGCCCCATGGGTGTTCTGTGTAAGGAGATCCAAAAAAGGTATTTTAGGCCTCGTTTGGCAAGTGGTGATTTTAGCTGAAAAGCCAAAAAGTTACTAAAAAACCAAAAAGCCAACAACCTATACCAAAAAGTCAAAAATTTTCTTTTCTCTCTACTTTTTGCACATCTTTCCATAAAAAAATCAAAAAATCATCCCAAACATACTAGTTTTTTTTTTACTTCATATTTTAGCCAAAAAGTTACTAAAAAAGCCTATTCCCAAATGAGGCCTTAATTTATTCTTTTTTATTTTTTTTGTACTCTTTGTCAATCTTCAAGGTGATCTCAATTTGTTAATGTTTAATGTTAATATACTCTTTGTCAATCTTCAACCCCTGTTTTATATATTCACTGTTGTATTTTTCTCTTCATTTCATTTTTATTTTTGCCACTTGATTTTTTATTTTAAAAAAATCCCCCTTTCCATTTGCATAAAAGAGAATATGAGCAATGAAACAAAATAGGACTGGTAAGTAGTGGAAATATTGGGAGTGGAAGGAACTTTGGAGCAATGGCCAAAAAACAGTAATGCTAGAATTTTCTTTTATTTTTATTTTTTATTTTTTATGATTTGCTTCAACCATCTGGTCACTTTCTTCCGTAAGTTTGGTCACTTTTTTTTTCCATAAGTTTGGCCTTCTTTTATTGGTTTTCTTTATCTTTTTTGTCCAAAGTGTATTGTGGAAGTTTCAGTAGCTTTACTGTGAGTGGTTTTGGTGGATGTTAGAGCAGTGGGTATTTAAATAGCATGAATGTCTCAGCATCATTTAGTGAAGTGGGTATTCAATTATCACATAGTTTTTTTGTTCTCCTAAAATACCTTTTTCTCTATTTATTTGGTCTCCTAAAATACATTTTTCAAACCTTAGAATTATATTATTCTATTTATTTTTGTGAGTTGGGTGTTGCCTTTTTTGAATCGATCATGACATGTTTGGAGCTTTTATTTCAACAATGTGATTATGGCAGTGGATTCAACTTCTTTATGGCAGTGGAGTTTTAGTTTCAAATGTTGAGTTTTGGTTTCTTTTGTGAAACACCCACATCTTATTAGCATTTTTTGAGGATTTTGATTATTTAAAGCTTCGTTTTTTAATTTTGAAGGGACGTTTGTCTATGTCATTTTCGATGGTGATGATTTTGGCTTAGATAGCTTTGACAAGATGTTTGTCCCTTGCATAGATGATTCAATTTACAATTCAATTTAATAATGATTGATTAGATCTGTGAACTACACTGCTCAAAGTTGCAGCTCATCCCATTTGAAATCCATTTCAGCGGCTCTACAGCATTATCTTTTCTCGTTTCTCTCTTGCCCTCTCTTCAACGGACCACCATCAAGGTAATGCCATTTCTCTCTTGCTCTCTCTTCAAACCTCACCTATTTCAGCATCTTTTGTTTCAATAATCTTTACTCTAATTTGTGGATATCTTTTGTTTCAATAATCTTTAATTTCCAATAGGTTTGTTACTCAATAATATTGACAACAGGTTGTCCAATTTAATTGCTTTACTGATGTTTACAGTTTGTGATCAAAACATTGTGTCTGAAGCATTGTGGACTTCCTTAAGACCTTTCATATCGAAACATTGTGGTAAGAATTTGATTTGTGTTCTTACTTAAGCAATGATTGATCATTGTTATTCTGCGATTACTTCTTTGGTTGGTTGTGTAGAAAATTTATAAGTATGGTTTTTTTTTTTTAATTTTTTCTTACAATTATCATTATTTGGGTTTATTAAAATCAAATTAGGGTGGGTGGGGTAGGGGGAGCAAGAAAAAATGAATGATTTAAGAAATCAATTATATTATATTATATGTTTTTTTTTTTTTATAAACATTTTGTCTCAGTTAAATCTAAGCCGCATTTCATTTTTATATTTCAACGAATAGACTCTTAATAGAATTATAGAATTCATGAGTTAATTTTTTAAATTAATTGATTTTTAAATTCATACTGTCGTATCATATTGTTTGAATTTTTAAATTTATACTTTGGTTGAAATTTGTGGTATTATACTATTTAAGCTTTAGGGTTTGTTTGGGAAGTGGGTTGGCTTTTTGATTATTTTAGCCTGGGGCTAAAAAGTCTTGTTTGGGAAGGACTTTTGGCTTTTTTTTGATTTTTTTTGACTTTTTTGTGAGAGAAAGAATGTAATGATTATGGGCTACATGTGATGTTTTGTCTTATTGGGCTAAAAAACCTATTTTGTTTTTTTGTGGCTATTTTAGCCAAAAAAGCCCAAACCCTCCTTTTCCAAACGAGCCCTTAATTAATCTCATTAGCAAAAGTCTTTGTATTTTCTTAGAATTCTCTAATTGGTTGTTGAGAGTTTCATTGTTCTAGGTTAGTTTAACTGGATTTCTTTATGTGTTTACTAAATTTGATATTTTAAATTGAAGTGGGTCATAATTCATAGATTTGACGAAAATGAGTTAGAAAGAGATGAAAATTGATGAACCATCTACATAACAAAACAGCTCTGCCTTTGAATCTTGATGAGACATGTGTCTTAGGTGGCAATAGATTTAAAGGCTGAGATTATTTTGAGATTTTGTGTCTTTTTATCTTCACCGTTGGATATGAGCTTAAAAGTTGAAAACATTTCAAACCCATTTCAGTGGTACTCTCCTTTCACTGCCCAAAATTTCAAACCTATTTCATCATCACTGTTTCTCTCTCTTTCATTGCTACAGTGATTGTATTCAAACCCATTTATCATCACTGCTTCGGTGGTTCTTCGTTGCTTCACCGGCTCTTCATTGCTTCGGTAGTTGTCGTCGGTAACAGCAAGATTGTTCACTTTCAGGTAACACCTCTCTATTTCCCTCAAGGTCTCAGTCCCTCCATCTTCCTAACCCCACATGAAACTCCCCACTCTCACTCTCTTCATGTTTTTTAAATCATTATGGAAATTTTCTTTATAAATAGATTGATTTTCTTTGTTGTTTTATCTCATCTCATGAAATGGATTAATCAGGAAGTCTGACATTTCGGGTTAGACAATTTTTGGGGATTAATCAAGAAATCGGACAGTTTTGGCCAATAAAGGCCTGTTTTTGGCCAATAATGGCCTTCATATGTGTTTGTGTTTGTGTTTCTAAGGGTTTGAAAATTTTTCTATCTTGTTTGGTAAGAAACCCAGGAAATCTTTTATTTTATATTTTATTTATCAGCTCAGAAAATCGGACTGTTTCACTACATTTTTTTTTTTTATAGTTTAGTTTGTATCCACCGTATTGGTTTCTATTGTTTGTATCCACCGTATTGATTTGAAAAATTTTCTATCCTGTTTGGTTTCTATTGGTGTGTTCTAGTTCTTAGATAACGTGAGTTGGATCTCAATTAGCTTTCAGAAGATGCTTGATTGAAATGTTTCAAGTTCTAGAATTAATTAGCTTTGTTACAAGAATTCACTCAATTTTGATTTGAGTCTGATTGTGTTTGGAAGTGCCATTAATACCTATGCTAAAGATAAGATATCTTTGGGGGATGGCTTTATTTATTGTTGTTCATGGTTAAGACGTTTTCCTATGGTAAATATAAGATATCTTTGGGGATTTATATGGTTTCAATTGCCTCATCTTTGTCTTCCTTTAGCTTCAGTTATATATTTTTAAGCTTCCTTTAGCCTTATCTTTGTCTTCCTTTAGCTTCAGTTAGCTGGAACATTATATTAAATTGTATGAACATGGCAAAGCAGGTTTGTTGGATAGATAACACCTTCTTCTCCTCTACTTTGGCCATAAGGCCAATAGAAACAGGAGCAAATATGGCTGATTAGATAGAGCATTGAGTAGATAACCTATGTAATGAGGTGGTATTTATAATTTATTGCCCATTACAAACCAAACTAAATGAATTTAGAAAATTTAAGAATCATCATTCTTGCGTTTTTCTTTGTTATGTATATCTTTGTTAGATAACTTGTCATCATTTTTATTTATCCATCATTGTCCAAGATGAGTGATTGAACAATAATTGATTTGCAAGTTTAATTTGTGAACATAATCAAAGTTAAGGACATCACTTTCTTGACTGAATCAAAGTATCCAAATGCATGATTGATCAACAATTTTTAAATTAAAAAATTCAACTCATGATAAAATCTTGTAGTATGATGAGCTTCTTTTTTGTTTGTTTGTTTGTTTTCATATGCTTAGACTTCAATAATATTTTAATTGGCAACCTCATCCCTACTCTATATTTTCTTGGTTTTGTTTAAGAAAATGTAATCTATGTGGATCTATTAAGGGTATTGAAAAGGTAATCTAAAGTTCAGTACAATAGTTCTTTTGCATGAATCTATTAAGGGTATTGAATCATGGTTTTAGGTAGAGATTTGGAAAGATAAAAGAAAAAAAAAATGAGTAAAATATAAATGCAATATAATTTAAATTTTTTCTTCTTTTTCATTTTTATTTTCTTTTTCAAATCCATATTCAAATTCATGATCTAAATACAGTTTAAAAGGATTAAATTGTTGCTGTTTAGTTTTTCGCACAAGATCATAATGAGCAAGACATTATTTGCAATTTATCAATGCCTAAAGCAGTGTATCATAATTTTCTTAAATTGAATGGCAGATAGTTTGAATATTAGGGATAAAAGAGGAAGCAAAACCAATTTATAGAAGAAAAAATAAATTAAGTAATACCAATCTTTTGAGCCAAGAATTTTTAGTGTCTGTACATAATACACCTAAAACAAGTACTTACTCTTCAACCACATTTTTTAAAATCTTTTCCTCCTTTTTTTTTTGTTTTTTCCTCCCAAAAATTAAAAAATCTTTTGATGTTAATAATTCAATTCTTATAATATTTCTTTATCATATCTATCTTTTGTCAAAAAAAGGTTGGCTTAGTTATATTATATCTTGGAAACGTTTTAGCAGTTGACTACCTGGTGGATGAATTATTTTGATGAAATTATTTGTTGGTTGTATGGAGTAGAAGTATATATTTGTTGCTTTTCTGTCTATTTGTCCACTTTAGGTGCATAAGTATATATTTGTTGACTTTACTACTACATATATTTCTATTTGCACCCTTTGCTAGGTTAGGGTAATGTGGCATATATAAAAATTTTAGGATTTATTAATTTGTAAGAAAAATGGCAAGATTCATTAATATTTTCTTTTCATGTTCTTTGGAGTCAGATTGTGCTACCAATACCTGAAAATGTCCTCATATTAGACAGATTCATTATTTTTATTTAATGTTTGGAGTCAAATTATTATTTTAAAACTGTGTAGATGTGCAAATCTTTTGTTATTTGTTAATTTTAATAAATAGATTCTTGGAAGTAAAGTACTAAGTGATTGATGTGTTTTATTGATAGTTTCCGTTTTTTGATAAATTGTTTAATTTTAGTAAAATTTGGTGGCGGAAAATGATTGGTAGGTTATTAGTTTGGCGTCTGCATATCTATGTGATTTTTTATTAATTCCTTGAATGAGATATTTTATTCATGGTATATGAATTAGCTTTATAACGTTTGTAGTTCCATTTAAACCTCTTTTAGTTCAATAAAATTCAAGAAAGCTTAAGCCATCGATATGTTTGCTTCCTAACAATAATGTAGAAGCCATCGATATGTCAAGTATCTATTGATTGCCATCGATATGTTAAGTATCTATTGATTACTATTGATTGCTATGTATTGCTACATTTCCATGAACAAAAATAACTTTTTTATTACTTCGATTAATATGTATTTAGTGAAGTTAACTTTTGTATTACAGGTTTTGGCAATACTAAGCTGCAACTACTTCTAAAATTTCTAGTAATTTGTTATAGTTATATAGATTTACAGTATAAATGGGATGAGATTGAAGTTTATGAGGTATAACAGGATTTCAGTTTATGATAATGTGTTTCAAGTATAATGTGTTTAATATGTGTATGATAATGTGTTTAATATAGTTCCTGATAATGTGTTTTATATAAACGAGTTATCCTCTACCGTCTAGAACTTGCTGTTTAGTGGATGGAGCTTTCAACTTTGCTAAATTAACTTTCAATAGGCTTGGATAGCATTAACGAGAATTAAGTGTTTCAAATATGATTAGTGTTCTGATAAATGATTTGGGTGATTTTGATAAATGTGTGAATTGGGTTTCATTTTTTAATATGAAAAGTAATGTTCTGTGATATTTTGTTTTTATTTGATTGTTAAAAATTAGAATTGGGTTTCCTTTTATTTGATTGTACTTAAGTTATGGCACAATTAAGTAATCAAATAGTCATTGTACAACCCATTGTTATTTAAACCCAATCTATTTATAGCACGATTAAATGAGTTATTTCTTTCTTGCAGGTCTGTGGTGTTTCAACCTCTTCAACAACCTTGGAGTTCAATTTAATTCAAATCATGGACAACATTCATATTTTTGGTTATATATGTTTAGTTTATAGTTTATGAATTGAGGCTTAATTTCTTACTTATTATTTATAATTTTTCTCATAATCAAATGTTTTTGTATTATTCTTCACAGGTGGATGATATGTTAGAGGAAACAATAATATTAGATCTCCATACTAATTTTTTTAGGGGTACTTACCAATTAGTCCTATTCACTAGACTTATTTACCTACAGGTCCTAACTAATAAATTTAACACTATAAAAATAAGAGAGTGATAAATTTATCACTAAAAATTTATTCATAAAAACAAAGAGACTGATAAATTTATCACTATAAATTTATTCATAAAAAAAAAGACTGATAAATTTATCTTTATCACTTAATAAATTTATCAAATAGGACTTAATGGGTATTAAGTCTCCAAAGTAGGACCTATTGGGTAATAAGTCTCCAAAATAGGACCTATTGGTAGTTTACCCATTTTTTTATTTAATCTACATTCCTTAATATAATTTTTCTTTTACCTTTCAAATGCATTTCTATATATACAGAGGTTCAGTTTCTTCAAAATAGAAATGTCAGTGTTGTGCTCTATAATGAACGGGACTTCAATGTCCTCTGTGTTCATGGGGTAAGCCCACTAGTCAAATTTATTTTGAAGCATGCATAATTTATGCGTAATTTTTTTCTTACTGTAAAGTTTGTGAAGATAGGCATGGTGCTTTTAATCTATAATATTACTAATTTCCAAACTAAATTATGCATTCTTAAAAAACAATACACTAGAAAAATTATAAAGGATCTTTTACAAAGATATATAAAATTTTCCAAATAGAAGAGAGAAGTAACTAAAGTTTAAAAAAGAATACAAATGATGAAAGAAAGAAATAAATTGAAAGTGTATTTTAATTAAATTTTGTTTAAATTATGATCAAGTCAAACTTTTGTAAGATTGGTTTGAAAAAGCTATGGGGCTCAAGAGGATAAATAAGAGTACATTACTCCGATGGAATTGTAATAAGGTATCCTTAGTCCATATTGTTTCAATATCTATTTTTCGTATTGTTTTAATACGCTAATGTTATTGTTTTTTAAATATGAGACTGTTGTGCATGCTCCTCACTGTAAAAAATACACAGAAGTTGATACATGGACATTTCAAAATGTGATGAAGAACAAGTTTGAAGGCGTTCAAGCGCTTTAGAGGCGTCCAAGTACTTTTTCTAAAGGCACCCAAGTTTTTGTAGAGACGTCCAAGTACTTTTTGTAGAGGCGTCCATGTACTTTAGAGACGTCCAAGTTTGAAGATGTCACGACCTGCTCCCTATACCTAAGGGTTAAGCATCGTGATAGCTAGTAACTGAAGTTACCTACGGCCAATTCTCGAACAAATTAATAAACGCGAGTGGAAATAATATTTAAGTGAGGGTACCAAAATAATCATCGGAGCTTTTATTTTTATTACAAAATTTATTGACAAAAAAGGCCGATATTTACATATAAAAAAAAATCATAAAAGTGCTTTGTGTGTCTATTTCGCAGCTCCGCATCTAAGACTTCCCAAAAGCTATTTCTGAATTGCATTGTTTCTTGAAAATTGGTGAACAGCTATAAGCACATAGCATAGTGAGGAATATTATACAAAGAGTATAAGGGACACAAAATAACCATGGATAGTTATGTAACTAAAATATTTAAGATAACTTAGTCTGAACAAATAATCATTTAAGTAGCAAGACTGAGATTATGTAAATAAATAACCATAACCACGGTATCGAACAGAACAGAACAGAGGTCACATGAGTAACAGTTAGAACAGAGGTACGGATTGAAGAGGTGGCTCGTACGAAATCTAGAGGTAGCTCCCACAACAGTGTAGCACTTAGCTCCGTACAACACTTTGCTCCACACCAGAAATCAGAGGGTCAATGGATCCATGACAGACAGAGGGTCACAAAGTGACCAAACAGAAGCTGATGGTTATTTAAGTCCCCCAAGGCGTGGGACTCCCGTGGTGGTACTTACAAAATATATTTGTTTATAAGGTCATAGTCAAATATTCTTTAAAATATAAACAAACACATCCATGGGTTTCATTTTAACAAATAGAGTTTAGAAATTAATCCACGTAATTGAAATATTAATATAATTTATAATAATTTATAAAACATAACTTATATAAAATAAATATGGTAAGTCAAAACATACGTAAAATATATTATAGTGACTCAAGGTATAATATAACTCACCTTAAAATTAATATCTCACTATTTCTTTCCACTACCAGAGACCTTCTTCACTCCTAGTATTTTCTTCCCCTTTCTTTCCTTAAGTTTCTTTTCCTTTCATTCCCGTTTCTTTCACCCCAGCAAATTCTCTCTTTTATAGGGAGAGAGCCGTGGCCACCAAGCCACCAAGTTGCCACGTGTTGCATTCCCATTAATACGCCATTAATTCAAGCTTATCTCTAACCTATTCAATGGATAAACTTAACTTAGTTATTTATTTATACGTTGACCCCTAAATTCTTAATAATTATATTATTTTACAAAATTACACATAATAATACAAAATAAATCGTATATTTTCCTAACTGTGATTAAATAATATTAGTATAAATTTTATAAAATAATTAAAAATTTGGGTTGTTATAAAAGACATTATATGGCATACATTTTGTAAAGTTGACAAAAAGTACTTTTGTAAAGCACTTTTGTAAAGCTTGATGTTAACCACTTTTGTATCCTTGATGTTAACCACTTTTGTGAAGCTTCCTATTGATATGTACTTCAATGGATTTCTAATATTTTTGTAAAGTCTCTCATCAATGTAAAAGATTGGACTTTATGGATGGTTATTGAGTGTGGACCATAAAGTACTCTTGAAAATTCACTAAATTTAAGAGCAACAATTTGATTTAGTATCTTTGCATATTTTGGTGGAAGTCACATATGCTTAACATGGATTTTTTGTGTAAATTTAGTGTCTATTGTGTAGGATGTTAGAGTTACATTGAAAAAGAATAATTTATTAGTGGGTTGAAGGAGGAGGATGTTATAGTATTGTTGCCTCTTAATTTTTATATACTTGACTTTAGTCCCCCTCCTCCCCAATTTGATCATTGTTATGAATTTTATGTTTGTTGATTAAAAAAGACCAATGTATTTTGATGCACTATTTCCATGGTTTGTTTTTGAATTCATTTATCTTTTCAGGACCTCTGACATTCCAACATAGCTGGTTGTGAAAGTAGCTTAGGTTTGTTGTATCATCCGTAATATTCTGGTATCAACAATAAAGTTAGTCATCAAAGTAACTTGGGTTAGTTTTATTTCATTTATTTATAAGTAGTTAGTTGAAACTGTGAAAAAGTTGAGAGGATTTGAACTATTCCTATTGATATTTGATGTTTTAGAAAACTGATTTGAACTATTCCTTAAACATGGCTGATTTTGAAAATATGTTAGAGAATGAGATGGGAACTCTTGAAGGCACCACCCTAATTACGTGAATGAGGTGGGAAGTTTACATTCATGATAAATTCATTAGGAAATAAAAGATTTGAAATTTATTAGTTATTTATTTAAGTTTTCTTTATATATTTTGTTCCTTTTTCTATGTGAAGTTTTAAATTAGAGTGATATTATCATTTTAAATTGATTTATTATAATTGAATTTCGTAGCACGTGTGGTATCAAAAAAAATTGTTCGCAGTGCCTTTAGGCACGGGTTATCCCTAGTATATATATACACACTACAACCATTGCCAGCTCCTGCCACAACCTCCACCACCGGTGCCACTTTCGGGCAACCCCAGTCCAGAGCCACTCTCCGGTCAACTCCATCGCGACCTCCACAGTCGACCACCCACATCAACTTCGAACAACCCCAATCCAAAGCCACTGTTGTAAGCCACGGTTAGAAGCCCTCCTCTCTCTCTCTCTTTCTCTCGCTACCATCGCCTAACCACCATCGTCGGTCGTTGCTCATCCCAACTCAAATCGTGACGGCGATGGTGGCGACTAGGGTTTAAGCTCACAGATCGCGACGGCAGCTAAGGTTGAGATCTCAGATCGCAACAGCGATGGAAGTGGCTAGGGTTTGAGGTCACAGCTTGCAACGACGATGAATATGGTTTGATTTTATTCTGTCTCTCACATATATATACATACAAAATATAATATGTATAGGTAGCTAGGGTTTGAGAAGAAGATGAAAGATGTGGTGGAAGAAAGCACTAGCATGAACAATCTAGCTCAGTATGAGCAACCTTAGGACTCCAATCCCGATGTCGCCGCTGACTACGCTTCCAACAATGTCGTTTACGCTTTCGGCAGGAGTTGCGAGCACAAAAGGTACTCCATAGATCCATCCGTGATTTCAAATTACAGTATCCGAATTCGAATTGATTTATCAACGAATTTGTATCTGAGTCGATCTCAATGTTCACAGATTTGTATGTAATATTTGTGTGTTGATTTAATTGGTTTGTTTGATTAATTAATTGGTTTATTTCAAATTACACCATTACATATATATATATATATATATTGGTAGAAATAATCTTCACAATTTATTGTGTAATGCTCACTAAATTCTAACCAAGAAAAAAAGTGAATATGGTTTGAACTTTAAACTTGAAGGCAAATTGAACATTAATTAAATTATTTTTTGATAGAAATTATGTTGTTTAAATTAATTTGTTAAATCAAAACCCTAATTTCATATATTGAAACTCTAAATTCTCTCTCTTGCTCTTCTCAAATGCATAACTGTTGAATGAGAAATGCTAAACAAAGGTTATATATATAAAGGCAAAATAGTCTTATTACTTATGATGTTAACGGTGTTAACTATGCAATTCAATCTAGTAACCACAGGGGGATTATGATGTAATTTCCAAACTTCAGGGGGTAAACTGCACGCGACCCAAACCATAGGGAATAAAGTGAAGTTTGCCCCCAAAAATAAGAATAATGTTTAATCCACACAAAAATAGCCGCTCGACTTGCCCCAAATCACGTGGAGTAGTCCAAGTAAAATTTTGCCCACGAGTAGAAGAAATAAAAAGGTGCAAAATACTTTCTGTCTCCTTAAACTCTCATCTCTATCTGTATTGCTGAACCATCTCTCTCTTTCTCTCTCTCTCTCTCTCTCTCTCTCTCTCTCTCTCTCTCTCTCTTTTCTCTCTCTGTATTTCTTATCTTGCCTTTATTTTTATTGAAACCCCTTGCTCTCTCTCTTCTTATCCTCTTCGCTCTTCTCACTCAAACCCACCAACCACTGTGACAACGAGATTTGTAACAACAATGATGGACACGACCTCTCGATTTCTTTAGAGCTGAAGAGTGAGGAAGAACCAACTCTAGAGACCTTTCTCCACACTCCAGTACAAAAAAAAAAAAAAAAAAAAAAAAAACAGATATGAAATCCATGCCTACCACTTTTTCATCTTTTTTTTTCTTCCCGCTCTTTACCACCATAAAGACCTAAGATTCAATGATCTCTCACTCTTGGGTCTTTAGATTACGAAAAAGAATGAGTCTTTGTGCAAACAAGGCCAATGGGTTGTGCTCTTGAAATACAAGAACAAGAAAATGATGAAGTGAGTGTATATGAAGATGATGAAGAAGTGGAGAAATGTCGAAAAAAATAGTGATCTTGGTTGTGTTTTGTGTCGATGATGCTCTCTAAGAGAGAGAGAGAGAGAGAGAGAGAGAGAGAGAGGAGCATATGAGAGATGAGAGAGAAGAGGGCAAAGTGAGAAAAAGAACTTGCGCTTTTGGCTGATGCGTGAAACAAACCCACTTTTGGGGCAAGTGGGACTTAGCTTGGTACAATTCCAGCCACATCATTCGGACAGAGGAAATTTCGATGGATGTAACAATACTGAAAAAATAATATTATTATATCTTTTACATTAAAAATTATATTTTAATTCGTTTATTTTTATACTTTATACAATTTACATTAATTTAAATCTTTGTAGTAAGGAAAATCAATGTAGTTATGTTAAAATTATAAAATTTATTATATTTTGTTCAAAACTTAAGAGACTAGAATAAATTATCATTAAAAAAAAAATTAAAGAAGGAACACTATTCAGTGTAAATTATAAAAAATAATTTCAAATTAATAGTAAAATTTAGGGGAATTTTTTTTAAGGTCCCTAATAATAGTAATTTAGAGGATAGAGGACACCAAGGAAAGGGATGATGCATCAGGTCCCTCAACTGGAATGCGCGCATTTTTAATTCTTTCTTGGACCAAAATACCCTTCACAAATCAACTTAGAACACTTCATTGGATTCCGACAACTCAGTTCCATTTCAAACATTCAACCGTCTTCACGAGCAAGAGAACAGGAAAATTAGTGTTTCACAATTATCTTCCCTATCGACATTACAATTTCATTATCTTCTACCAAAATCTTTTTCCCCTTCTTCACAAATTTTTTTGACCCGTTTTCACTGTTCATCGTCATCTCAGTTCATCTTCATCTCATTGCATCTTCATCTCAGGGCATATTAGTTTGTAATTAAGGTTTCATTATCACTTTGGTAAGCTTTATACAATTCAATGAGTTTTTCTTTGGAAACACAGTTAATTGCATATTATATTAGCCTTCCATTAATTAGGGTTTCAATTTTGTAATAAAAAACTACATGAATTTGAAAAGTATTATTTCTCTAAGTTTGAAATTATTCTTGAAGATGTTTGTGTGATTTTGTCTGTAAATTTCTCTATCATTTGAATTTCTCTAGTATTGGCTTGATCTGTGTTTCTTCTTTGAATTTTCTCTGGCAGGTTTATTCCCCCATTTGTTTCTGTTTATTCCCCAATTTTCTCTAGCATGGTTAATTTCTCTGTATTTCTCTGTGTAATTTTCAAATACAATTCATTCAAATTTCTCTGGCTTGCCATGTTTAATTTTCTCTGGTATGTCTCATTTTCGTTTTTTGTGCTTGCTAGATTTATGTTTCTTTCTTGAATTTTCTCTGACTATATTTTACATCTATATGTAATTTTACCCTCGTCTATGTGTCTATGTTTCTCTGGCATTTATAATTTTCTCTGTCCACATCACTTTTGTAACAACCCTCGTATTGATTATCGATAACCCACTGAATTACGTACTGATTACTGCTAAACCGAACTGATAATGACTGATAATTGAATTAACTGAAGTACTGAATGAACTGATTGAAATCGGAACTGAAACTGAATGAGTTTATATATTGAATTGCATATTGCATCTGTTGATTGATCGAATATCTGTTTGAATTCATATGTTTGAACTATTAATTGAAGGCCTTATCGGCGGCCGAATTGGGAACCGTTTAGTGTTTTGGAGTCAGTAGAATATTTATGATTTAGTGGTATATTTATCTGAAAATTGATTAGGAATGATTAAACTAGATTAAATAAAGCCAATTAAAGAGATTGACTTAATTACCACATTGCCACCATAGTGGACCTTTGTTTATTCAATTCTATTATGCCTTATACACTTAGAGACACATTTTGATCAGCCATCCCTCTTGTTCCTACCGTCCAAAGAGAGAGTTAGGGAGAGAGGAAGAGATTTGAACTCAACTTTGGGAATTTAGCTTGAACCTTGAAGATTTGGAACATAGATTGGCAAATTGAGCTAGCAAGACTTGTAATTGAAACTCTAGGTAAGTGAATTCATCTTCTTCTTGTGGTCTTGAAGTTCATCTTGCATGTTCTAGGCTCCATTGTAGAATCAAGCCATGTTTTAGTGCATAGAGGTTGAATTATGTTTGAATTCATGCATGCATGGCCATTTTAGTGTAATTTGAAGTTGAATTCATGGAGAATTGTACATGCATGTCCATGTTTAAGTTAAAGTCCATGTTTTCACTTTGTTTTCCAACTATTGAGCTCTTGAGAGCAAGATTTGAAGCTTGAAATTGGTTTGAAACTCATGCATGTCATATTTGAATGTTGTTCATGCATGTTCTTGAAAATTGGTTTGGAAATGAGTTTGATTAAACACCCTTGGGCTTTGATTTCTTAAATTGAGTCTTGAAACATGTTATTCTATGTGTTTAAAAGAGTTTTTCCAGAAAATAGCCCAAGAGGATCGAAAACATTGCTTTTGAACTTGGTTTTGAGCTTGGGACTCAAATCTGGGATTTCCAGATTTCTGTTGTCCGCTCGAGCGGAGGAAGTAGCGCTCGAGCGGAGAAGTCGAGCTCCCAGCATCTTGCATTGTGCATCAGTCCGCTCGAGCGGAGAATTGGGCGCTCGAGCGGAGGACTGGGTGACATGCTCGAGCGGGCGTCGAGCGGAGATTTCACCTATCCAGTACTTTTTGGTCCGCTCGAGCGGGGGATGTTGCGCTCGAGCGGGGACCTTTGTTTGCCTGTACGCTCGAGCGGGGAAACCTGCGCTCGAGCGGGGCTCTGTTTGACTGAAAATTCTGAAAATGTTGTCTGTATACATCTTTGCATCCTCATCCCATCCTAGGCATCCTTAGGCCTAGTTTAAGACATCTTAATGAGGATTTAGATGTAGAACACACCGAGGCATAATAGGAAGTTAATTATTGTACTTCCCCAACTGTTAAACTTAGAGTGTGTTCAATTTGTTTACTGTTTAGGGTTGGCACTCGGGGACGCGCTCTAGCATACTGTAGCCCAATCTCTGTGAGTAACAGATTGTGTAAAGATATGTTCAAAATGGTTATCTTTTGAATACTGAACTGAATTGTTTATTGAACTGATATTGTTTATTGAATGAATGTATGTCCTGTATTGTGAACTGTATTGTGGCATCCTTAGCATTGACTGTTACTGTTACAGAGCTCTGTCGGTTCCCTTGTGGAACCATACTGTTTACTGACTGATGGCCATCACTACTGTTGGGTCCGTTGAGGCCCGGTCCTTTTGGACCTACTGTTTATAGGCTAATGGATGTACCACATATGATTGATTGACTGATATACTGAAAGACTGAAGTACTGTTTAATGAACTGTTTTCATTACTGTAAGGACATTACATTCTTAACCTCTTTATACATTATGTTATTCACTGGGCTTTAGCTCACTGTTTATATATATATGTAGGTTCTCAGCAGCCAGACCGGAGCTAGGAGCGTGGGTTAGTCCCCCAGTTTTGGCAAGCCAGCCTATGTGCCTCACCGCGAGGTCCCGTGTTGCCATGCTATGGCTTGGGGTGTTTTTGTGTCCCCTACTGTATAGACCGTCTACTGTTTACTGTACTGTTATCGAGGGATTTGATTCCCGTACTGAATGTTGTATATGATTGTATATAGACTGTACTGTTTGAACTAAATGAATGCATGAAAAATGTTTTTGGCATACAGATTTTCACAGCTCAATGGACACTAGCTATTTACTGTATTGGCTTCCGCCAGGCCCTGTACTCTGTTTTACTGTATTACTGTTCTGCAGGCCTTCGGTAATCTCGGATTACTGGCCAGTTACGGTGCTAAACCCATAGGGCCAGGTTTGGGTCGTGACAACTTTTCTCCCTTGTGTGTGTCTGTCATGTTTAATTTTCTCTGGTTGTCTGTAAATTTCTTCGGCATTTTCATATTATGGAATGGAAATTTTCTCTGACTTGCCATGTTTAATTTTCTCTGGCATTTTTATTTTGTTCAATTCTTGGTTTCTTTGTTCTGTAAATTTCTGTGGCATCTTTACGTTGCTTTGTGTATTTTATCTTGCTAATTATAGAATGAGAATTTTCTCTGGCTTGCCATGTTTATTAGTACTCTGTCATTTAATTTTCAGTGTCTAATTTTCTCTGACATTTATATCTCTGGCTACCTTAATTTTCTCTGGCATGTTCAATTTTCTCTACCATGTTCAATTTTCTCTGGGATTTAATATCGACATCTTTATGTTTTCATTGTTTAGAAATGGCAAAACGTAAAAGCAGCAAAATACCAGAAACACCAAGAAAAAAATAGAAACTCTCTCAGTCTTTTTATGATCTTAGATAAAAAAGCAGCAAAACACCACAAACTTCTCGCCAAAAAACAGAAGTCCTAGGTGATGAAGCAATAAGCATCAAAATGAATACCCCAACTTCAAAATACTCAAGCTCAACGGGGAAAAAACCTGTTAAACTCCAAAGAAAGAGAGCTCATTACAACATTCAATACCGATCCAACCTCTCATCTGTTGTCTCCTTTTTTCAAACACTTAAATTTAATTCAAAGCAACTTGAAGAGCTTCAAAAGACTCCATTTTGGTATTTGATCCAAGCTCTAACCACTGCAAGGATGGATCCAAGGAAGTTTAGGAAATCTGATGATGATGTAGTTGCAATAATCTAACCCTACAATGAAAAAACAAAAGCATTCACAGTTGGTAAAAAGAACTTGACCTTTACAACCAATGACATGACCTTGATTTTTGGTTTACAATGCGGTAAAGGAGCCATGTCATTAAGATACTCAAAAAAGCCAAACACTGTATTCCTAAGGCGAAGATTCCCAAAGGACACAAGGCTCACTGGTCCTGTTCTTAAGAATGCCTTGGTCAAAGCAATGAAAAGCAAGCAACCAACTGACTTCAAAGATGTAGCAATCATTGTTACCTCGTACTTGTGTCTCACTTTATTTTTTGCAACAAATGGGAATTCAATAGGGTGGATTTTTATCAAGTACGTGGAACCTCTTGAATCAATGAAGCAGTATGATTAGCTAGAAGTAATCACAGCAACATTGATCGATTCTATTACAGCATTGCACAAAACTCCAGAAAAAGTTACGGGGTGTGTCATTGCATTGCTGGTAAGTAGAATTTACAATTATGATACTTACAAATTTGTGTGTTTAGCAAAATTTAATTACTTCAATTTCCATCACAGTATTGGCTATGCGAACATGCGACTATCATTGACTCGGAAAATAGTTACACAACTGAATTTCCAAGATGTGCAAAGTGGAACTTGCAAAGCTTGACCAAACAGTTGCAAAAGACACCAATCCACTCTCTTGCACCTCGACAGGTGTCACGACCCAAACCTGTCCCTAAAGGTTTCGCATCGTAACCGGCCAGTAATCCTTGGATTACCAAAGGTCTCCGAACAGAATAACAAAATGTAAGGGGCTGCAGAAACAAATATATAAAACTTATATAATCCATCGAGTTGTGTAGACATACATGGGACAGATAATTTTAAACTTTATAAACACACTTGTGACGTCATAAAAAGACATTAGTCATACATCATTCCCATACACAGATGAAACAAAAATAAGACTTAGCCCAATGTATTCTACCAAAAAGAAAACAGGTCTTAAAAGTTTAGACCACAAAAACTTGACTTCTCAAAGGGAACCTCTCCGGGAGGCATAGTGGCTGGCTGACCCAACTCTCCAGGCAACAGCTTAGGGCTAGTCATGCGCCTGCTCACCTACATACATAAAATAAATAGTGAGCGGAAGGCCAGTGAATAATAACAGAGTAAAGGGTGAAACAAATGATGTCCCTTAAGTAATTTAGTAAACAAAAACTGATTTATATGCACGTTCTTGTTCGAGTCATAAACAGAAATTAAAGTTCATGCTTAACCTTACATAGTATATCCGTTGGCGCTAACAGATCACATATAGAGCATCAAGGGTCATACTTGTTAGTTCCATATAGGAACCTCCGGCCAGGTACGGATAACTTGTCAGTTCCATAAAGGAACCTCCGGACCGAGAACGGATAACTTACTTGAGCCACAGAATTGTTGCCACGAATACTTGTCAGAAATTGGACAATTATTCATTGTACAGAATATATAACACATTATAAAACAGATCTTATTCCATATACAAAAAATAAATAGAGTTGAACATAGCTTTACTAAGTTATTACTTACAGATGGCTCCAGAGTTGTCAGACAATGCAGGCAATGAAATAGCTTACGGCGTGTGACCTACACAAAATAACAGATACATACTTGAAACACACACCCGAATAATGCTCAACTCATTTCACGTCTTTCTTAGTGTTTTCTAGCTTTTATCCTTATTCTTATATCTTAACCTTGGCCTAGGAATGCCTAGGATGCAATGAGGATACTAAAATGCATTTGAAAACACTTAATAAAACTTGCTGAAAATAAGGGTCTTGCTTGAGCACAACTTCCTTCGCTCGAGCAGGCGTTCAAAATGTGAGAAGTTGCTCAAGCATAACTTCAGTCACTCGAGCGGTTTGTAAATTCTGCAAAAGTACTGGTTGCTTAATTTTTTCGCTCGATGCATGCTCGACAATTGCTCGAGCGTAAGATTGAGGTCCTTGCTTGAGCGCAACTCTTGTCGCTCGAGCGGTCTGCAAAATGTGTAGACTTTTGGGAGCATGAAATTTACGCTCGAGCCAACTTTTGGTCGCTCAAGCGGGGATACAAAAACAAAAGTGGTCGCTCGAGCGGATAGGTCGAATTCTGAAATTTCCAGATTGCATTCCCAAGTCCCAAAACTCAAATTCAAAGATACAATTCACATCCTTTTGGGCCCAAAACTTGAGGAAACATATATAAACTCATAAAACTTCATGAATTGAAAACAATTTCGCAAAATCAAAGCCCTAAAAGCATGTGAATTGCTCAAACTTAAACTTGAAATGTTCAAACCATGACATGCATGCAATTCTTGACTTTAAAGCTTTTCAAACAAGATTAAATGAGGTAAATTGATGGAAAACATGATAAACTCTCAAAACTAAGGGAGAATTGAGACATGTATGTGAGAATTCTTAGCAATTAAACTCAAAATGCAAGATAATGTGCATGCATGCATGCATGGTATGGCCTCAATCTCTCCATTTCTAGCTCAATTCTCAAGTTGATTTCCCTATCTCACTTGATTCCATGCCTTAACCAACTAAATTTCAAATTTAGAGGCTTGATTCCATACCTTAGATGTCTAGTTAAGCTCTATTTGGCTAATTGTTGAGTATTCAAGCCAAAACTTCCAAGTCTTTCTCTCTCTCTCTCTCTCTCTCTCTCTCTCTCTCTCTCACTCTCTCTCTCACGTTAGAAGCTTAAGGGGGAAGAAAATAAGAATGCAAAGTGTAGTCTTGAAATCTCATATGCCTTATATAGGCTCAATTAAGAAGCATTAATTACACTTGGCTTAAACAAAGCAAAAGGGTATTATTAATTCTAATTAATTCGTTCCGATCGAATTTCAATTAAACTTACCATAATTTTCTAAATATTCCCAATAACTCAAAAATCAAGTTAATTTCATGATCGGATGTCAATAAGGCCTTTAATTCACAACATTTAATAGAATCTCAAACAGATATTTCTACGATAAACAGATAGAAACACAAATAATGCAACATATATGCAAATGATTCAGAATTTGATCTTAATTACTCATTAGGCATAATTAATCATGGTTTATTGGCTAATCATAGGTCAGGGTTGTTACAACAGGTTAGATTTCTATCGCCACTAAAGTCTGAGTGAAATTTCAAAATTTCTCTGACTACTGGTTTGTTTCCCTCCTTGTGCCTTGATTGATTGAGATCAATTTTCTCTGTGATACAATATCTTGTACGGAATAACTTATGTGTCTTGATTGATTAACATCAATTTTCTTTGAACTTTCAATTTATGTTTCTTCTTTGATTACCACTGGTTTATTTCTGTCCTTGTAATGAATTTTCTATGGAATCCAAATTTTTCTGACCACAATTGTAACACATTAACTTATATGCCCTAATTGATTTTCTTTGATATCTGAATTATGTTGGTTGTTTCATAATTTTCTCTGGCCCATAAAATTATTTCTCCTTGTATGTAATATTCTCTGGCCCATAACTTATGTGCCTTGACTGATTGGGATTAATTTTCTTTGAAATTTCAATTTATGTTGCTTCTTTGATTAAAACTGTTTATTTCTGCCCTCGTAATGAATTTTCTCTGGAATCTAAATTTCTCTGACCACAATTATAGTGATATTAACTTATCTGTCTTGATTGATTTTCTTTGATATCTAAATTATGTTGCTTGTTTCCTAATTTTCTTTAGCCTATAAAATTATTTTACCTTTTGTGTAATTAAAATTTTCTCTGAAGTTTGTATCCCATTAGTATGATTTAGATTAATTTTATCTGGCCCATAACTTATGTGCCTTGACTGATTGTAATCAATTTTATCTGAAATTTCAATTTATGTTACTTCTTTGATTAGCACTATTTATTTTTGCCATTGTAATGAATTTTCTCTAGAATCCAAATTTCTCTGACCACAATTATAGTAATATTAACTTCTATGCCCTGATTGATTTTCTCTGATATCTAAATTATGTTGATTGTTTCATAATTTTCTATAACCCATAAAATTATGTCTTATTGTGTGTAATTTTCTCTGGCCCATACAAATTTCTCTGAAGTTTGTTTCCCATTGTATGATTTAGATGAATTTTATCTTCCTTATTTGAATTTTTGTCTCATTGAATTTTTAACATTTCTCTAATAAAAGAGCCTCCTGTTATAGATAAATAACAAGGTGTTAGTTAAAAACCCATCAGAGGAGTTTTGTCTTAGTAAAAAGAAGAAGAAAGAATCAAAAAAGGCATTGGTCAAATTCAAGGAGACATTAGAA
Organism: Camellia granthamiana; assembly: GCA_036172215.1. Taxonomy (NCBI): domain Eukaryota; kingdom Viridiplantae; phylum Streptophyta; class Magnoliopsida; order Ericales; family Theaceae; genus Camellia; species Camellia granthamiana. Next base: position 118,355,463 of record CM069908.1, on the reverse strand, counting down.
GATTCATTTGAAGAAGAATGAGGGAATGAAGAAGGAGAAGGCAACACAAAAGAACAAAAAGCAAGCAATGGAGAAGAAGATCAAGTAAGCAATGCAAAAGCGGAAACTAGAGAAGAAAATGAAGAAGTAGAAGACAAAGAAGAAAATGAACAGAAAGAAGATGAAGGCACTGAATCTAAAGAGGAAAAAGAAAACAATAAAGAAAGGGATGAAGAAGAACATAATGAGCCGATGGATTAACATCATGATAACATTTGTGGCTCAAGAATGCATCAGCCTCAAGAATCTGAGGAATCAAAGGATGCTCAAATTGCTAATCTACATCAAAGACTAAAGGCACTTTCTAAATCCAAAATAGAAGAAGAGAAAAATTGGAATGAATTACTTGCAGAAAAAGACATTGCAATAAGAACCTTGACATCAAATAACTTTGAACTTCAAGAAAGAGACAGTACAAACCAAATGAAACTAAGGATGTTGGAGGTTCAAAAACAAGATGATACAAAAACAATTCAACAGTTGAGGTATTCAATTTCAGAACTTGAAACTGAAAATGCTAGATTGCATGAACAAATTCAAGAACTGTCCGTCTAACTAGCAATACAACCTTATCGAACACCAACACAAATTCAACCCCAAGGTCAATGAAAATCTTGAGTCACAAAAAGTTATGTTCTTGTGTCAACATAACTCAGAGAAATTTCTATTTATTACAATTTTCTCTGGAAGTTAAATTTCTCTGACCACATTAGTTTGGCCAGTTTGATTTCTGCTGCTTATTTGATTTTCTCTGTCTATTTGCTTATTTGATTTTGGGACTTGTTTGATTTTCACTGTGTATAGTTGAAATAGAAATGGAACAACAACCAATAACCTAGCAAGAACAAGTGGCACACAAAAAACAACCAAAACAAAAGACAAAAGTCTATGGTAACTGGAAAATATTGAATCAAACAAATTTAGATATTGAAATATGATCTGTTACTTTAGAGAAATTTAACTTTTATTGATATTTTCACTGTCTACAGTGAAAAAAGATCCTACATTAATGATAAAGAAATTAAAGGCAAAAGAAAAAAAAAGAAAAGCAAGATCCTGACTTTCAATATCCCATAGTTGTGAAGGTGACTAGAGGTTCAAAGCAAGCTACAAAGTAAATAGAGCAAACCAACAAAGACAAAGAAGTACTTGATACTGATGAGTATGCCTTGCCTCAACCAACAAGTGTCAGAAAATCTTGGGTTTTTCCACAAAGTCTACAAGTTAGAAAATTGGTAAAAGAACATGTCAAAGATGTCTTACAGCACATATCAAATGTGCCTGGACTAGAGTAAGTACAACAAAAAATAGAAAATAACAAACAACAATTTACTAACTTATATTGCATTAACAACTGTTAAATCACTTCTTTGTCATCTTGTGGGGCTTTCATCTGGACAAGTGAGTTGAATCTAATTAATTTTGAAGATATCGGAAACCTAATAAAGGAAAAAGAAATTGTCAACAATGTAAGTCTTTCATCAAATTTCTCTGCAATGTTCCATCAGCCTTTATAAACCAATGTTACAATTATAAACGATATTTTTCAGGTCATTGATGGTTATAGAGAGATCATATTTGCTGACCAAAAGAGAAAAGGACAGCAACCAACTTCATTTTTTTCACATGTATGAGCTTGGTATGTTACTACTCTTTTATTTGATTTTTTCTGGAATTTACTTACTACTTTCTCTAGTTAAGATGCTTTTTGAAGCCAGTTGTGTCACTAGTCTAATTTTCTCTAGCTAGTTGTGTGCATTTAAAATTTCTATATGTGTAAATTTCTGAAATTCCTATCATTTCAACTTTCTTATAACCATTTTTTGATTTTCTCTGACCACAGAACTTCATCAAGATGACGGAAAATCAAACTTTTTGAGTCTCATTATTTGACAAGCATCTTGAAACAACATGGAGGAACTACAGGTTCCTTCATTTCCCAATAAATATCGGGGGCAATGAGAAGTCAACAGATGGAAATCACTAGACTTTGCTAGTCTTGGACAAATAAGACAATTTATGGAGGTACTACAACTCACTAAGGCCAAGGAGAGATGATACATAAGACAAATATATCAAAAATGCAAAAGAATTGGTAACAAGTGCAAATTTCTCTGATCCATGATAATGTCTATGTGCTGATAATTTTCATAGAACCCATTAATTTGTGTGTAAATTTCTCTGTTATTTAAAAATTATTTTTTTTGCAGCAAGATTGTGTGGAGAATTTTTTGAAAACTTGCCTTGAAAGAGAGGCACAATCACAACCCTCTTTCAAATTGATAGACTCATAAAACACAAATTATGACTTTGAATATGTCAACAATGCTCCACAACAAGACAGTGATTCGTAAGTTTCATACAATATCTATAAATAAGATAATCTAATTTGAATGTTTCTTAAAATTAACTATACCTATAATTTGTATGCGGTGTGGATTGTGGCCTCTTTGTATGCTACATAATGAGACAATATAGCAATCATGAACTTATCAGCTCGAAATTGTCGACACAAGATGTAAGGTTGATGAGGGCAAAAATCATAGAGAGATTTGCTACCGAAGTTGGCCAGTCACGGACAGAACCAATTCAAATACTACCAGAAGAATAACCAAAAGTATGATAGTGAAAGCACACTAGTGAAAGGAAGACAATGCACACAATGTAATTAAGAATAACCCTTCAATTTGTTTTTTCATACATTGAAGGAATGATGATGTTTGACATAGATGTATATATCTTTTTTTGACTAATGTAAATTTCATAACTATCAATGGTTAAATATATATATATTTTTTATAATGCATGCTAAGTGGTGATTGTCAACATAATCCACAGAGAGAAAATTGTTTGTAGAAATTTCTCTAGTATGAAGTTACCAGAATTTCACAGAGAAATTTAACTTGTATCGTGCCAAGATGGTGCCTATATGATCATGTAATTTGTAATGCACTGTGTTGGTATAAAACAATCATCAAATTCAAAAAACACAATGTACACAATAATTTTCTCTGTTATTGGCAAATTTCTCTAGATGAATTTGACCTCACAAAACACAATGCACAGAGAATTTTTTTTGCTAGTGGCAAATTTCTCTGGATAAATTTGACTGGTATTATAAACATACTGCCTATAGTATGTTTCAACAAATACAATGCACACTGTAATTTTCTCTGCTATTGGCAAATTTCTCTGGATGAATTTAACCTCACAAATCTCAATGCACATTTCAACAAACACAATGCACATAATAAATTTCTTTGCTATTGGCAAATTTCTCTGGATGAATTTGACTGGTATTATAAAAGCACTCCCAAAATATGTTTCTAAAAACATAATACCAAAAGTAATTTTCACTGCTATTGGAAAATTTCTCTGGATGAATTTGATTGGTATTATATACACACTGTCCAAAAAGTACATTTTACAAAACAAAATACGCAAAGTAATCCTCAAATGTATTATTCAATCAATAAAATGTATTATCCTCAACTATTTAACAAAGGTTCCTTGCATGTCCTCTTATTATGGCGACCAATACTCTTACATCGACTACACTTCATCACCCTTTTAAACTCTCCAGTAGAAGCAATTATGTTCTTCTTTGGCCTCCCAGCTGGTCATTTACTCAATGGAGGTAAAATCATAGCATCATCAATGCTACACACAAGTTTTTCAACAGTTGGAACTGGGCCAATCGAAAACGAGTATGCTTGACGATACATATCAGCATGAAAAAATGGTTCAATAAATAAATTCAAATTCTTTCCACTCTTAAAAATTACAACAACAACATGTTGACATGGATACCCAATTATTTCCCATTTTTGACATGAACAAGTTCTCAACCCAAGATCAACCATAACTGAAGGAAAACAATGCACTTCAAACACACTATCAGATGATAAACTCACTTTCCATGTCCTCCCATCCATGAAAGCCTTCTCCAACACACTATTCACACGGGGACAGAGAAGTTTATTCCATTTACTAGAGAACAGCCTCCTATCAGACCTCATATTCATGATTTGCAACCGTATCATGTCCACTAAATTTGTTATCGACAAGTGCTGAGCTTCTCGTATCCATGAATTGAATGACTCAGCAACATTTGAATACATTTCATCATAATGTTTCGCCTCAAAATATGCATCACTCCAATTTTCATATGGTAAACTTCTCAAGAAAACACTCACAATGTTCCCTTCCTTAGTTTTTAATTCATTTAACTTGAAATGGAATGATGTCTTTGTTGGCGCATATGCACATTCTGAAAACTTGGACACAATCGTCTCCCTAACCAAATTTGTGTTTCTACATGATAACCTATCCCTCAAATTTCTCTTTAGATGTTCAAGACAAAATCCATGATAGCAATTAGGAAAAAACCTAGCAATTCCTTCCATAATACCATAATGTCGATCTGATATGAAACTTGTTAATTATATTGTTTAATTTTGATGATGTCTAAAATATAAATTGATATTTTTTTATATACATATTTTATATTATTTGACACAAAATTTTATCTGTTTCAATTATATGTTGTATAATATATTTGTTATTAATCTTATTTAAATAGAAATATTTTGAAAATATTACTATTCACGTTTTGAAAACTCGGCTGATCACTATTCATTTTTTGACAAATTAATATTGATTGGTCATATTATTTTTGACAAATTTGATGGGTTGTCTTATTTTGACAAATTGTTATATTTACATGGAGTGATAGGTTATTTTTTAAAAGTGTATTCAAAATCTCCACAAAAACCATAAAATTTTAGTAAGGTATAAATTTTCATATTCGATATAATTGGCATATAGAAAAATATCCATGTGTACAATTAGACTTTGGATTAAGTTTATATTTTATCATATTATATGTATGCATGATGGCATGTGTAAAGACACACATGACAAACTTTTCATAGCAAACACTTTATATCATATATAAAAGTTAGTATTGGTGGAATTTGTATCTTTTATATAAATATATATATCATTTCAAACCATGAGCAGTTGGAGTACATCATTTCAAAACTTGACATCATTTCAAGGCTTATCTTTTTCATGAACTATCTGGAGCAGTTATTGAGGAGCATCCCATCTTCCAACGAATATATATATATATATATTTGTATAAATAGAAGTGTTTTGTGTGAAAAAAAAAAGGAAGGAACTAGAAGAGAAAAAATCTATGTGCTCTAAAATTTTGAGTGTATTGTGTTATGCTCTTTCACTTTCAGATCTAAGTGTAGTCTTTGTTCTTACACTTTCATATCTACTCTTTGTAAGAAAATTATTGTAAAAAAATGGTTAAAGTACCTCTTATTTTTATTCATTATTTTGTGAGAAATTTTTGTAAGGGTGAGGCGTTTATTGTTGAGTGGGGCTCAATAGATAAAAGTAAGACTTGTGTAAATCCCACAAGCTTGGTGAAGCCTTGGTAGTGTATTAATTCATTTTGATACTGAAGAAATTCTCAAGGAGGTTCCTTGAGGAGTGAACGTAGGTCGAGCGTGTCGAACCACTATAAATCTCAATGTTCGATTTTTTCTCCCTATCTCTCTTACTTTTATATTAATAATTATTATTTTTTTATTCTGAATATTGTGTTTATTATTTTTTAATATTGTAAAAAAAAATTTATAACCTAATTCTCCCCCCTCTTGGGTTGCCTACCTGGGATAACAATCGGTATCAGAGTAAGGACTCTAGTTTGTGTGATTTAACTGTCTTAGAGTAGATTATGGCAACCCCTAATTATTTCTTACCTGAGGGACAAGCATCCAATAGGCCACCACTATTTAGCGGTATAATTTTTTGCTATTGGAAAACTATGATGGCCATACATGTTCAATCTAATGATTATGAATGCTGAAAAATTATTTACAATGGTCCAAAAATTCCTACCAAAACCGCAGATGGCCTTAAGGTACCAAAACCTGAAGATGAGTGAAATGAATCAGATACTAGAATGACCCAAATTAATGTCAAAGCCACAAACATGTTGTACTGCGCCTTAGATGTCAACAAGTTCAACAGAATTTCCACATGTAAAACTGCAAAAGAAATTTGGGATGAGGGAATCGAACAAGTTAAAGAATCTAGAGTCAGTTTGCTAGTCCATAATTATGAACTCTTTAAAATGAAGCCTGATGAAACTATTCCTCAAATGTTTACTCGCTCTACTGATATTATAAATAGTTTAACTTCTCTTGGCAAAATATATACTAATGCTGAAATTGTAAGAAAAAAGCTTAGGTCATTGCCAAAAAATTGGGAGACAAAAGTCATTGCTATTACCGAAGTCAAGGATTTATCAAATCTAATTCTAGATGAGTTAATGAGATCTCCCTTAACCCATGAGCTTATAATGCAAGAAGGAAGGAAGATGAGGACAACAACAAAAAGAAATGAATAGCCTTCAAATCCACCTCGAAACATCAAGAGGATGAGGGAGATGATTCGGATGATGATGAGGAAATGACATTCATCACTAGGAAGTTCAAAAGGATTGTGAAAAAATGAAACAAGATGTGCGAAATTTTTTTAGAAAAGACTTCAACAATGGGGATTTTCAAAGGGGAGAAAATCACAAAGAATCTAAAGTTACCTACCACGAATGCAACAAACCTGGACATTACAAATTAGAATGTCCGAAATTTAAGAAACAATTCAAGAAGGACAAGAAGAAAGCCATGATTGCAACATGGGGAGAAAATAGCGATGAAAGAAACTCAAAAATCGAAGTTTGCAAAAATGAGGTTGCTAACCTATGCTTAATGGCACTTGGAAACGAAGATGAGGTAAATGACGAATCTTTTACGTTTGATAAATTACAACTAGCTGTTGATGAATTACATGCTGAATTTAAGAAATTTAGTTTGAAAAGTAACTATCAAAAGAAAGTGATTTCAAGTTTATCAAAAGAAAATGAAAAAGGAAAATGAGATTTTAACTCGAAAAGAGTCTTCAATTTTTGATAAAAGATTAATTGTATTGCAAGAAGAAAATAAGTCTTTAAAAAAGGAGCAAATTGTTTTAAAAGAAAATATTGAAGGCTTGAAAATTAATCTTTCAAAACTGACTTAAGGTAGAGAGACTTTAGATAAAATTCTTAAAAATCAAAATCGTACTTTTGGTAGAGCCGAAATTGAATATGAACCTTTTTCAAAAGTAAAAACTGTCAAAAATGGTTTTGTGCATGCATCTTCTAGTCACTCTCATCTCACATGTCATTTTTGTGGTACAAAAGGTCATATTTCACCTTCATGTCCTATTAAAAGAATTCATTTTGCTAAAATAAAAAAGATGTGGGTCCTTAAGAACATCTCAAGAGTATCTAATTCTAACTTTTATGGACCCAATAAAGTATGGGTACCAATAGAAAAATCAAATTTTTGTAGGTATGTTTCAAGACAAAATTCAATAACGATAGATGGTATCTCGACAGTGCATGCTCATGTGCAAGAAGAATTAAATCAATTTGAAAGAAATGAAGTTTGGTTTTTGACCCCTCAGCCTAAGGATCATCCAGTTATTGGAACAAAAAGCGTTTTTTGAAACAAATGGATGAATACGGAGTTGTTACTAGAAATAAAGCTAGATTGGTAGCGCAAGGTTATAATCAATAAGAAGACATTGATTTTGATGAAACTTTTGCACCGGTTGCTAGACTTGAAGCTATTAGAATGTTACTTGCTTTTGCATGTTTTAAAATTTTCAAATTGTATCAAATGGATGTTAAAAGTGCTTTCTTAAATGGATACATTTCGGAGAAAGTTTATGTTGAATAACCTCCTGTTTTAAAGTCATAAATACACGGATCATGTTTTCAAACTCTCAAAAGCTTTATATCGTTTGAAACAAGCTTCCAGAGCATGGTATAAAAGATTGAGTAATTTTCTACTTGACAAAGGTTTTTCCAGAGGAAAAATTGATGCAACACTTTTTATAAAAACCAAAAAGGAGGATATGCTAATTGTTCAAATTTATGTTGATGATATTATTTTTGGTGCTACTAATGAAAGTTTGTGCAAAAAGTTTACTAAAGATATGCAAGTTAAATTTGAAATGAGTATGATGGGGAAAGTAAATTACTTCCTTGGTCTTCAAATTAAACAAATTAATGATGGAATCCATTTAAATCAAACGAAATATATCAAGGATCTGTTAGGAATTGACCCTTCCTAACCAAGATCGGTGAGACACGAAATAACAAACAAGAAAGAAATTAACGAATCAAACAAATCACACACACAAGAACACAAGGATTTATGTGGTTTACCCCAGAATAGGGTTACGTCCACGGCTGCTGCGGTTTTCACTATGATCAGAAATATACAACTCTCTCTTTTTTTTAACCTAAAAGAGGTGCCCCTTCATCTATTTATAAGTATAGAATTAGGGTAACACGGAAGCACATGAGAATTACAAAAGTACCCAAAACAGTACTTATCAAGGTCCACTAACCCAACAATCTCCCACTTGGAACCTGATAACACAAGCTCTTTATCATCTTCATCACATAGAGGAACGCCGCAACAACTCAATATTCCTTCATCAATCTTGAAGGCCAACTGAAGTTGCACATAACTTCAGTTTGCCAATGGTAACTGTCTTGGTCAACATATCTGCTGGATTCTTACTGCCTTAGATCTTCTCAAGAGACAAGACTCCATCATCTACAAGTGAACGAATAAAATGGTATCGTAGCTGAATGTGTTTTATCCTAGAATGAAAAGCAGGATTCTTTGCAAGATGAATAGCACTTTGACTGTCATTATGCAAAATACCCATCTCTTGCGTCTTACCCAACTCTGCTAGGAAATTCTATAACCAAGTCATCTCCTTCCCAGCTTTAGTAATAGCAACATACTCAGCCTTTGTTGTAGAAAGGGCCACAATCTTCTGTAACTATGAAATCTAACTCACTGCTGCACCACCCAATGTGTAAACATAGCCAGTAGTACTCTTTTTGTTATCCATATCACCAGCCAAGTCTGTATCAACATAACCATATAACCCGATGTCGATTTGTCTGAAACAAAGTGTCATATTTGTAGTACCACTTAAGTATCTAAGGATCCACTTCACTGTCTCATAATGCTGCTTGCCTGGATTACTCATGTACCTACTAACCACTCCCACTGCATGTGCAATGTTTGGTCTAGTACAAACCATATCATACATTATGCTACCAATAGCTGAAGCATATGGAACACATTCCATGTAAGCCTGTTTTTCTTCAATCTTCGGAGACTGCTCTTTGGTAAGTCTGAAGTGGCTAGCCAATGGAGTGCTCACTGGTTTTACACCATCCATGCTAAACCTCTTAAGAACTTTCTTGACATACTCAGCCTGTGACAACTTCAAAGTACCATTTGCCTTGTCCCTGTGAATCCTTATACCAAGGATTTTGTTTGCAACTCCAAGATCCTTCATCTTAAATTGGTTGGACAAAAGTTTCTTCAATCTTTTTATCTCTTCAATGTTAGATCCTGCAATAAGCATATCATCAACATATAAGAGCAAAATAATATAACTTTTGTCAAACCTCTTGAAATAGTAACAATGATCTACTTAACATCTTGTAAAACCGCTGCTATACATAAACTCATCAAACTTCTTGTACCACTGTCTTGGGGCCTGTTTCAAACCATACAAGCTTTTTCAAAGTTTGCATACAAACTCCTCTTTGCCATGTGCCAAAAAACCTTGTGGTGGCTTCATGTAAATTTCCTTCTTCAAATTACCATGGAGAAAAGTCGTCTTCACATCCATCTACTCAAGATGCAACTCTTTAGCAGCCACAATTCCCAGCACCAATCTGATAGTGGTCAACTTCACAACTTGAGAGAAAATTTCAATGTAGTCAACCCTTTCCTTTTGCTGAAATCCCTTTGCAACCAATCTGGCCTTGTAGCGTTTACTCCCATTATGTTTTTGTTTGACCCTGTAAAACCACTTGTTGTGTAAAGCTTTCTTACCCACTGGTAATTCAGTTAACTCCCATGTCTGGTTTGCCATTAGTGAATGCATTTCATCCTACATAGCTGACTCCCACTTGATTGAATCATCAACTTGCAAAGCCTCATCATAACTTTCGGGTTCACCCCCATCAGACAACAACAAATAATGTAAAGATGGAGACCAACGCTATGTAGGTTTAGACTCTCTTTCTGACCATCTCAACTTAGAAGTAGGAGTATGTGATTCAATTTGTGGAATAAGATTTTCAGGATTATTCTGAATCCTACTATTCAAATCATTCTCACCAATCTTCTCTAACTCAACATGCTCATGACAAGTAACAGATTCAGATTCAGATGCAGACTTATCCCTATCCTTATACATTACTTTCTCATTAAATATGACATCTCTACTTCTGATTATTTTTCAATTTTTATCATCCAAAAACAGATAACCAAATTGATCAATGCCATATCCAATAAAAGTACATTTAACAGATTTCGGACCAAGTTTACTTCTATTAGCAGAATCTATATGCACATATGAAACACAGCCATATACCTTCATAAAAGAAAGATTTACCTCTTTACCACTTCAAGCTTCTTCTAGTAGCTCTCCATCTAATGGAACAGATGGACCACAGTTAATCAGATATGCTGTAGTGTTAATTGCATCTGTCCAAAACATCTTTGGTAATCCAGCATGTATCCTCATACTTCTAGCACGTTCATTCAAAGTTTCATTCATGTGTTCTGCAACGCCATTCTATTGAGGTGTCTTTCGAATAGTTTTCTCCATTCTAATTCCACTTTCTACACAATATTTCTTAAACTCATTGTCCTCATATTCCCCTCCATTATCTGATCTCAAGCACTTAATTTTTAGACCTGTTTTAGTCTCCAACAAGGCTTTCCACTTCTTAAAAGTAGTATAAACTTCATATTTATGTTTTAGAAAATCAATCCATACCTTTTTCGTTGAGTCGTTGATAAAGGTAACATAGTATGATGTTTCTCCAAGAGAGGAAACTAGTGCAGGTCCCGACACATTTGTATGAACCAACTCCAACTTTTCTGACTTCAGTTTTCTACCATCCTTTGAAAAACTGACCCTCTTTTGTTTGCCGAAGATGTAACCCTCACAAAAGTCAATGTCCACCGATTTCAAATCTGCCAGTTTTTCTTTAGATATAAGTACCTTCATCATTTTTTGACTAATATTCCCAAGCCTTTAGTGTCACAGATTTGAGTCTTTCTTCTCACCAGCAACTGCTACTGCATCCCTATTGTTCAAAGTCATGTAAAGGGTGCATTCTTTTTCACCACGAGCAACAACCATGGCTCCTTTGGTGATTTTCCAAAAACCACCCATGAAGGTTACAACATGACCTTCATCATCAAGTTGTTCAACAAAAATCAAGTTTCTTTTCAAACCAGGCACATGTCTAACATTTTGTATCTTCCAAATAGATCCGTTTGGCAACTTGATTGTTACATCCCCTTTACCCACAATCTTCAAAGGTTCATCATCAGCCAAATAAACCTTTCCAAAATTACCACCAATGTAATTGTCCATGATTTCCCTCTGTGAAGTGGAATGGAATGATGCCCCAGAATCTAAAATCCAAGATTCAAGAGGGCTGTCAATACTCAAGATCAAAACATCATTAATCTCCTTCGTTGTAGCATTAGCAGACTTCTGATTTTGACACCTTTGTTCTTATTCAATGTCAGACAATCTCCTTTTAGATGTCCCTTCTTTCCATAATTCCAACAACTCCATCCCTCTCCAGTTCTTGACTTGCTTATGTGTTTGGATTTTGATCTGTTGCAGTTCGGGTTTTTTCCGTACTGATCTTTCTCTGGCTTCTGTATTCAGGGTAAAACCTGATGCTTCCCCTAATTCCCTCTTGCGAATTTTTTCATTCAGAATTAAATCTCGAATATCATTGTAATTCAACTTTTCTTTTCCTGAAGAATTACTTATTGACGTTACAGAACCATTCCAACTTTCTAGCAAACTAGATAGAAGAATCAAAGTCCTAACCTCATTATCAAATTCAATAGATACAGAACTCAACTGTGTTACCACAATATTGAATTCGTTCATATGCTCAGCCATCGAAGCATCTTCTGTCATCCTCAGATTAAACAATCTACACATCAAATAAACTTTATTTGAGACAGAGGGCTTTTCGTTAATGTTTGAGAGTGTCGTCATGAGATCTGCTGTAGTCTTCTCATTTGCGATGTTAAACGCAACGTTACGAGACAACGTTAGCCAAATAACACCTAGTGCTTGGCGATCAAGAAGAGTCCACTCATCGTCCTTCATCTTTTTCTAGTTTTATCCCTGAAAAGGGCTCATATAATTTTTTCTGATACCAATAGTCTTCAATCTGCATCTTTCAAAATCCAAAATCTATGCCATTGTGTCATAACCCAAACCTGGTACCCAAAGGTTTGGCATCACAACAAGATAAAAAATAATAATTCTAAAATTTCTGTAGTAGCAGCGCAACGAATAAATTAAAATAAAATAATTGGGTACCAAAAGTTTATTAAAAAGAAAGAAAAATAGTCATTTGGACTTTTATTTTATTACAAGAGTCCCAAAAAAAAAATACAGATAGTACCAAAAAAAAAAGAAAGAGAAAACACTGTGATTTATCTCCCATCTTGATCTCGTTAAATCTCGTCACCTGAAAGGGGTAACAGCTATAAGCACATAGCATAGTGAGAAATATTATACTGTGAGTATAGGGGTACAAAATAGCCATGGATAGCTATTTAAGCTAAAACATTAACATAATTTAAGTTGAATAAACAAATTATTTAAGTGGCAGAACTGAAATACAGAAATTACGTAAATAACTATAATCACGGTATAGAACAGAACAGGACAGAGGTCACTAGAATGACAATCAGAACAATTGTCAATGAATCCATGACAAACAGAGGACCACAAAGTGGCCAAACAAGGGCCAGTGATTATTTAAGTCCCCCAAGGCATGGGACTCCCGTGGTGGTACTTACAGAAAATAATTGTTCACAAAATCATTGTCAAATAATTTCTAAAATTTAGACAAATATGTCCATGGGTTTTAATTTAAGCAAATGGAGTTCATAAAATAATCCACGTAATTGAAACATTAACATAATCATAAAAACATAAATTATAAAAAATAAATTGTGATAACTCAAAACATTCGTAAAATATATTATGGTGACTCAAGGTATAACACAACTCACCTTACAATTGACCCTTAACCTTTATTTTCTTACTCTTGAATCCCTACTACGTATGCTGCACCTATTCTTCTCTATGTATGCTTTGTTCACTTTGTTCCTTTTCGAAACTTAGCGACTGTACTATTTATAGGGGTATATGCAAGTTAGGTGGCAAGTTTTGCCACCACGTGTAACTTAATTCATGCCAATTGCTCCTTGACTCATTCTAGCTATGTATGCATATTCAGCACCCTATGTGCTAGGGTGGTGACAAGCTGCATATATATATTTGTTGTTGTTATTATTATTATTATTCTTTGGCCCAAATTTTTTTTTTAATAATTCAATTAAATTACATTTTATCACCTACAGCATTCATTATTTTATTTTACTATCACTACCACTACCACTATTATTATTATTATTATTATTCATAAGTAATTGATCTAATCACGATATTGAATTAAATTAAAAATTCAGGTGTCACATTTCTCTCCTCCTAAATAGAAGTTTGTCCTCAAACTTAACGTATCTTATTTTTCGAAGAGGTGTGGGTATTTGGCTCGCATTTGATCTTCTGTTTCCCATGTTGCTTCTTCAATTCGATGATTTCTCCATAAGACTTTTACAGGAGGTATAGTTTTGTTTCGGAGAACTTAATCACGACGATCGAGAATCTGTACTGGTTACTCTTCATAAAGAGATCTTATTGAACTTCCAGGTCCTCGTAATCAACAACATGTTCTGGATCTTGAAGGTACTGCCGAAGTATCGAAACGTGGAACACATTGTGGTCATTGAACAATTCAGGTGGTAGTGTAAGGCAATATGCAACAGGACCAATCCTGTCTAATATTTTCAACGACCTGATGTAACATGGGTTTAATTTTCCTCGTTTTCCAAATCAGATAACCCCTCTTGTTGGCGAGACCTTTAGGAACTCATGATCACCTATTTGAAATTCTAAGTCTCATCTCTGTGTATCTACATAGCTTTTCTGGTGGCTTTGGGCAGTGCGAATTTGCTGTTGAATGAGTTGAATTTTATCACTTGTGATTTGCACGATTTTGAGACCTAATAATTTCCTGTCTCTGACTTCCATCCAACACAGAGGTAATCGACATCTCCTTCCATACAGTGCCTCGTACGGTGCCATTCCAATGCTTGCATGGTAGCTATTATTATAGGTGAATTCCACCAAAGGTAGGTGATCATCCTAATTACCATTGAGGTCTAGCACACACACATGTAACATATTTTCCAAAGTCTGGATTGTCTTTTCAGATTGCCTATCAGTTTGCGGGTGATAAGCCGTTCTAAACTTCAGAGTAGTTCCCAAAGCTTCTTGCAGTTTGTTCCAGAAGTGAGACACGAAGCGGGGGGTCTCGGTCAGACACGATTGACACTGGGGTACCGTGTAAACGAATGATTTCCTTAATGTATAGAATGGCGAACTTGGTAAAGGAGTACGTGATTCTGATTGGTAAGAAATGCGTCGACTTCGTCAATTGGTCTGCGATAACCCATATTTCATTATTCTTCGAGACTGATTGCGGTAGCCCGACCACGAAGTCTATAGTAATGTGCTCCCATTTCCATTCAGGAATAGGGAGTGGTTGCAACATTCTTGCAGGTCTCTGATGTTTTGCTTTAACCTGTTGACAATGTAGGCATTTGGAGAAGTGGCTTGCTATGTCTTTTTTCATTCCTGTCCACCAGAAGCGTTCTTTCATATCGTGATACATCTTCATATTGCGAGGGTCGATTACAAACCTCGAGCTATGAGCTTCTACCAATATCTTTTTCTTGAGTTCTAGAAGGTCAGGTACGCAAATTTGATTATGAAATTTTAGCATTCTATTGCTTATTGTGAAGTCAGGATCAGGTGTGCTTCCTTGCTCCTTGTACTTTTTTTTCAAAAGTTTATCTTCACATTGGCGGGCTTTAATTTCTTCAATCAACTCGGGTTCCACGATTATGTTAGTGAGCAGTCCATTGATCTTGCGAGAAATGAGGGTACATGCCAAAATTCCAGTAATCTTTTGACTCAACACATCTGCTACCACGTTAACTTTCCTTGGATGGTAATGGATCTCCACATCGTAGTCCTTCATAAATTCTAGCCATCGTCGTTGCCTTATATTCAATTCCTCCTATGTAAACAGATATTTGAAACTCTTGTGATCTGTGTAAATTTCATAGGTTACTTTGTAGAAATAATGACGCCAGATTTTGAGGGCAAAGATTACTGCGACTAATTCCAAATCGTGGGTCGGGTAGTTCTTCTCGTGGGTCTTTAGTTGACGTGAGGCATATGAAAATGCAATGACCTTTCCATTTTGCATAAGAACGCAACCCAAACCATTGTATGAGGCATCACTATAGATTACGAACCCTTCTGTTTCCGCAGGGAGTGCTAGTATAGGAGCTGTTACGAGTCTGTTCTTCAATTCTTGGAAGCAACGTTCCTGCTTGTCCGTCTATTCAAAGGGTGTGTTCTTCTGAGTTAACTGGGTCAAGGGTGATGCTATCTTCGAGAAATCTTGCACGAAGCGCCGATAATAGCCTGCTAGACCCAAGAAGCTTCGAATCTTGGACACGTTAGTGGGTCGTGGTCAATCCACGATTGCTGCAACCTTTTGGGGGTCAATTGAGATGCCGTCTTTGTTGATGACGTGACCGAGAAAGTGTACACTGGTGATCCAAAATTTGCATTTATTCAACTTGTCACAGAGTTTGTGATCACATAGTGTCTGTAGAATTCTTCGCAAGTGGTATTCATGATCTTCTAGCAATTTGGAGTATATGAGAATGTCGTCAATGAAGACAATGACGAATTCGTCAAGATAAGGTTTGAACATTCTATTCATGAGATCCATGAAGGCCGCTGGAGCATTGGTGACGCCGAATGGCATGACGAGAAACTTGTAGTGCCCGTAACGAGTTCTGAAGGCAATCTTTTCAATGCTTTCCATTTTGACTTTTAATTGATGGTAACCAGAACGCAAGTCAATTTTTGAGAATACTTGGGCGCTTTGCAGTTGATCCAACAAGTCATCAATTCATGGCAGAGGGTATCGATTTTTTATGGTGACTTTGTTTAGCTCTCGGTAATCGATGCATAACCTCATCGTGCCATCCTTTTTCTTTGCGAATAGTACTGGAGCTCCCCAAGGTGAAGTACTAGGTCAAATGAAACCTTTGTCCAGTAGTTCCTGGAGTTGAGTCTTTAGCTCTTTTAATTCTGTCATGGACATGTGGTAAGGAGCTTTTGAGATTGGTTGTGTACCAGGTTGGGTTTTAATGGTGAATTCGATTTCTCGGTCAATCGGGGTGCTAGGTAGGTCTTCAGGAAATACATCCGAGAATTCTCGAACCACAGGGATTGCATCAAGTGTGGGGGCCTCTTGTTGAGTATTGATCACATAACAGATATAACTATAACAACCTTTTCTTAGAAGTAGTTAGGCTGCCATGAAGGATATAACACATAGAAGGGGAGAGACTCCAGTTCCTTTAAAAACAAACTCGAGATGGTTTGGTGACCGAAAGAAGACATTTTTGGCTTCACAATCAATAGAGGCATGGTTAGCTTCTAACCAATCCATTCCTAAGATCACATCAAAGGTACTAATGTAGAGTAGAATCAAGTCTACGTGTAAAGTTTTCCCTTTAAGGATACAGTACAAGATTTGTACACATCAGCACTGAGGGTGGAGTTTCCAGCAGGAAAAGACACGAATAGTATGTATCCTAAGGGTTCGGGTGTTGATGCCAACTTGGTAGCAAAGAGTGGTGTAACAAAAGAATGAGTTGAACCAGAGTAAAAAAGAACATGGGCTAAGTGACCACAAACAGAAAGTGTACCTGACACAACATCCTTAGTAACTTCTGGGTTTCCAGGCACCAGGGCAAAGGCTCTTCCTTGGCCTTTTTGGTCCTTCCTCACTCCTCCAGGTACCGCGGGTTTTCGGACTGATTCAGAGGGGCCAACTGTAGGACTAGCAAGCTTGGGACAATCTCTCAACAAGTGGCCAACTTGGCTACATCAAAAGCATGCTCTTGTGTCTCAACGGCATTATCCCCAATGAGTCCTTCCACAGGTAGAACAAGTTGAAATGGTGCTACCTCTGAGATTTGTAAGACCTTGACTACTCGAACTGGTTGAACTGGTTATGTCCGTATTTATCCTATTGGGAGGCGCGACACTGGGTCTTCTGTTATCTCTTTTCCAAAATCGTTTCCTTTGGCTTGGTTCCCCGGAGCACAAGGCTTTAATCCCTTTTTCCGCAATGTATGCTAGATCCACCACCTCCACATAGGTTAGTAGTTTCAAAACCTCCAGCCTGTCATTGATTTCAGTATCCAATCCTGCTTCGAATTTCCTAGCTTTTCGAGTTTCGATGGGGATAGCGTATGTCACAAATCAAGCCAATTGCGTGAACTTGCTCTCGTATTCGGCCACCGTCATGGTTCCTTGCCTTAGATGTATGAATTCTGCCGCCTTTTGTTCCCGCAGCGAATCTAGAAAGTATTTTTCGTAGAATACCTCCAAGAATCTTGCCCAAGTCACAATATCTTCTTTCTCCAGGGTAAGAAGCCACCATTCATGTGCATCGTCTTTGAAGATGAATATAGCAAAGGTCACCTTCTGTCTTTCTACAAAAGGTAGCGGGTGAAAAATTTTCTCCATATCTCTGACCCAAGCTTTTGTCATCAATGGGTTTGTATTGCAGGTGAATATGGTAGGTTTCAAGTCCTGGAATTGTTTTATTGTAGTTGGCTCTTCTCATCGTTCAGGCATTCCGTTACTTATGTTGGTTTGTAAGGCTCGCAGAAAACTAGTAACTGCTTTTTCCCTGATTTGCCCCATTGGGTCAGTACCGCTGACCGATAATCTGATTCCATTTCCATCATTAACCATTACTACAAGGTGAAAACGGTTAGTGAACTCCCTCTTTTTTTTGTTTTTTTTGAACCACTGAGTATACATTTAATTATCACAATATCATATAACAGTACGTATCATAATATCATATCTATGGTTCAAAAGATACTATAACAGTATGTATATCATTTTTACTTATGCAAAAGAAAACATATTAGTGCTATGCAAAAGAAAACATATTAGTACAACATACTTAAAATATAGTCAAGAGTTAGTGTCTAATCCTATTAATACAAAAACAGAAGGATTAGACTAATCATGGTCAGGTCACAAAAATCTCCTGGTCAGATGTCTAGAAGGGACCGTTAGGCCACCATGAGAACTGGCTCTGGAAAACTGGCCCATGAAATAACCCCGCAAACTCACTTTGCATGAGGGACTCAAACTCCCACCCACTGAGCTCTACTCCAAAGCGCCGCCATACTACTCGGATCATGTAGACAGGAATACCGTGGTCATAACCCCAAAACCCCCGTCTGGTAATCCGCACTGGTATCTCCAAGTATGATACACTGTTAGTGAAGTCCACAGCTGGGATTTGGACAATGTGTTGTGGGAGAGGTGTCGTAGTACGAATGTTGCTGCTAGGATATGCGTGTCCCCTCCTCTCTGCAAAGCCCAGGGGTAGAGGTGCAACCAGAAAATGTGGTTGTCTTAGGTCCAGAGCAAGACCAACAACATGGGTCGGCCTCATGTACCTCTCACGAGTGCTACCTTGGCTAAGTCTCCAAAATAAGAAATCCTCATCGGGGTCAGCCTGCAAATACACGGGTCGCCCCATGAGTTGGTCAAGTGTCGGGTGGACTTGCCTGACAAGACTCTCCGAATCACCCAGCCTTCTAATAGGTTTGGGCTACAACACAGGAAAACTTAGCCTAGACATATGGTTTACTTGCATTAGACAAACTAAAATTTTGTTTTAATTGGTATATATATTTTTTTGAAATAATTTTCAATTCAATTAATGTGAATAATTGTACAACAAATTTCAAAAACATATACTATTTAAAAAAAAAAAAACCATTGCTCTGATACCACTTTGTCACAACCCAAATCCGGTACCCAAAGGTTTGACGCCGCAACAAGATAAAAAAAATAATTATAAAATTTTTGTAGTAGCAGCGCAACGAATAAATTAAATAAATTAATTGGGTACCAAAAGTTTATTAAAAAGAAACAAAAATAGTCATTTGGGCTTTTATTTTATTACAAGAGTCCAATAAAAAATACAGATAGTACCAAAAAAAAAAGAAAAGAAAACACAGTGATTTATCCCCCCATCTTGATCTCGATAAATCTCGTCACCTGAAAGGGGTAACAACTATAAGCACATAGTAGAGTGAGAAATATTATACTGTGAGTATAGGGGCATAAAATAGCCATAGATAGTTATTTAAGCTAAAATATTAACACAATTTAAGTTGAATAAACAAATTATTTAAGTGGTAGAATTGAAATACAGAAATTATGTAAATAACAATAACCACGATATAGAACAGAACAGGATAGAGGTCACTGGAGTGACAATCAGAATAAGGGTCAATGGTTCCATGACAAACAGAGGACCACAAAGTGGCCAAATAGGGGCCAATGGTTATTTAAATCCCCCAAGGCATGGGACTCTCGTGGTGGTGCTTATAGAAAATAATTGTTCACAAAATCATTGTCAAATAATTTCTAAAATTTAAACAAACATATCCATGGGTTTTAATTTAAGCAAATGGAGTTCAGAAAATAATCCACGCAATTGAAACATTAACATAACCATTAAACATAAATTATATAAAATAAATTGTGGTAACTCAAAATATTCGTAAAATATATTATGGTAGCTCAAGGTATAATATAACTCACCTTAGTATTGACCCTTAACCTTTATTTTCTTACTCTTGAGTCCCTACTATGTATACTGCACTTGTTCTTCTCTATGTATACTTTGTTCACTTTGTTCCTTTTCGAAGCTTAGCGATTGCACTATTTATAGGGGTATACGCAAGTCAGGTAACAAGTTTTGCCACCATGTGTCACTTAATTCATGCCATTTGCCACCACGTGTAACTTAATTCATGTCAATTGCTCCTTGACTCATTCTAGCTATGTATGCATATTTACCACTATATGTGCTAGGGTGGTAACAGGCTGTATATATATATTTTTTGTTATTATTATTATTATTCTTTGGCCCAAATTTTTTTTTTTAATAATCCGATTAAATTACATTTTATCACTTACAACATTCATTATTTTATTTTACTATCACTACCACTATTATTATTATTATTTATATATATATATATTCTATTCATGAGTAATTGATCTAATCACGGTATTGAATTAAATTAAAAATTTGGGTGTCACACATTGAATTTATCAATTCTAACCTTTTTGTCTGTAGCCCTCGCTCCCACTCGAACCAATGCTTTGATACCAGTTGTTAGAAATTGACCCTTTCTAACCAACATCGATGAGACATGAAATAACAAACAAGAAAGAAATTAACGAATCAAACAAATCACACACACAAGAACACAAGGATTTACGTGGTTCACCCCAGAATAGAGTTACGTCCACGGCTGCTGCGGTTTTCACTATGATCAGAAAAATACAACTCTCTTTCTTTTTATTAACCTAAAAGAGGCGCCCCCTCATTTATTTATAAATATAGAATTAGGGTTACACGGAAGCACATGGGAATTACGAAAGTACCCAAAACAATACTTATCAGGGTCCACCGACCCAACAGGGTCTACTCAAAAAGTTTGAAATGGAATCATCAAAGCCTGCAGTAACTCTAATGAGCACATTAATAAAAATCGACAAAGATGAGCAAGGTAAACCTGTAGATGAAAAGAAATATTAAGGTATGATTGGTTCCTTACTCTATCTTACTGCAAGTAGACCCGATATAATGTTTAGTATTTGTATGTGTGCACGTTTTCAATCCGCACCAAAAGAGTCACACATTACTGCAGTCAAACGTATTTTCAGATATCTTGTTGGAACTCCAAATTTGGGATTATGGTATCCTAAGGGAACCATTTTTGAAATTTTTGGTTACTCGGATACCGACTTTACAGGATGTAGACTTGATCGAAAAAGCACAAGTGGTACTTGTCACTTTCTTGGACACTCACTCACTTCTTGGTTTTGCAAGAAAACAAAACTCAGTGGCTCTGTCAATTGCTGAAGCAGAATACATTGTCGCCTCTGGGTGTTGTGCACAATTGCTTTGGATGAAACAACAACTTCAAGATTTTGGATTTCACTATGATCATATTCCTATAAAATATGACAATACAAATGCCATTAACCTTTCAAAAAATCCTATTCAGCATTCACACACTAAACACATTTAAATAAAACATCATTTTTTAAGAGATCATGTACTCAAAGGTGACATTAAACTCGAATTTGTGCCTATAAATCGTCAATTAGCTGACATATTTACCAAGCCTATTAATAAAGAAAAATTTTGTTACATTAGAACTGAACTTGGTATGATGAATATTCCTATATGATGTTTATTTTTTTAAAATATAAATAAATAAATAAATAAAATTAAAATTTTAAAAAATATATATATTTTATATATTTTCTCTTTCGCTCTAGTTCTCTCTCTCTCTCTCTCTCTCTCTCTATCTCTCGCTCTGATTCTCTCTTTCTCTCGCTCTCTCTTTTTTCCTCTCATCCTCAGACACCATCTTCATCCTCATCATCGTCCACCACCAGCTCCATCACCACTATTATCCATCACTTTCATCACTACCATCATCCACCCAAATCCCTCACCGATCTACCAAGATCCATCACTGCTCTATGCAATACCTTTATCACCGATCTCTGACATCATTTCTGATTCATCAAGTTCCATTATCGATTCATCAAGATCCGTGACTGATTCATCAAGATCCACTGTAGATCTACAAAAATTCATTACCGATCTACAAACATTCATCCCCGATCTTCTCCATTCTTTCTAATCATCAACATCATCGCCAATCAACATGTTAAAATTATTTTTGCACGTTGTTATAATTCTTATATGGTTGTATGTGGTACAAACTCTCTTGTATTTAATAACAATTGCTTCTACCTGGTATGAAGAAATTATTTGTATTTTCTCTTTTATGTTAGTGCACTTGGTGTAGTTGTTTATGGCCGGATCTTAATAGCCCTTGGTATTATAAATTGGTAATCTGATTTTTACAATTTGTGTAATTTTAGTGCATTAATTTAGAAGGAGACTCATATTATGTAATATTTTGAGATTAAAACAATTTTTTAAAAAAGGAGGGGCACAATCTTAAGGGACGTTTGTATATTCTATGCATAATTTTAGGGGGGAGTATATATAATTTTTTTTTAAGTCCTCATCTGCACCAACAATTTTTTTTGCAAAGACAAAAAATTTTTAAAAGAGAAATGTTTGCAATTTTGTTTCAAAAGGAGAAAATATTACTCGATTACATGTAAGTTTTCAGAAGGCTTCACAGATTTTTTTCGTTTCACTTTTCTCAACAACTTTTCATGAGCCTCCTTTACATGTCTCTCTCTATTTTCAACCTCTGTGAGTCTTGGCATTATAACCGTTGCATAATATTGCACCGCATTTTCCAACTGCGAATTTTTCCATTCTTGCTCTCTCTTCTCCTGATGAATATTAGCCAGTTATTGTTTTAACAAGCACACTTCATCTCTCCATTGCTGATTTTCTTATATTCTTACTTGTAGTCGTCGAGCCATATTAGAAATTACAATTATTGCCTGTGTACTTAGAGCCATCATATTATTAATAGCATCGATATCATTCTGATTACCAACAACACTAGGACTCTTATTTGCAGGAATAGCGTATGACTGCACCATTGGTAACCTCTTATTTGCCTGCATTACTGGCACCTCATGCATGTCAAAACCATTGATGGCTAAGGTAAGAAATGACATGGTTATATAAGAAGGTAAAATAAATTTTTCTCTAACAACACTTGACGATTTCATATATTTGCCTATCATCTTTGTCATTTTTTATAACCAATCAAATACTCGATGCATATCTGCTCAAATTTCTTGTTTGTTAACATTTTGGGCGCCAGAGATGCTCCAAAATCTCAAAAATGATCCTGAGAAGACATCCGAAACCTTACCATATATTTTTTTTTCAACACAGATTATTTTCTCCGATGCGTTTATATGATTTTCAATTTAGGCACTGCAAATTTTCTACTTTATCATCCTTCCTCTCTCCATATTTTATTTTGATGATGTCAAAGGGAAAGAAAAATATGAATTTGGCTGTGAATTGTTATGTGTGTGTTTTAATTATCAAATATCTTCTGTTGCAAAGTTATCAAATATTTTATTAATTTTAATTTTGTTTCAAATCCATACATGTATTTTCATCATCAAAAAGTGGGAAATTGTTAATTATATTGTTTAATTTTGATGATGTCTAAATTATTAATTGATATTTTTTTTATATACATGTTTTATATAATTTGATACAAAATTTTATCTGTTTCAATTATATGTTGTATGATATATTTGTTATCAATCTTATTTAAATACAAATATTTTGAAAATATTACTATTCACGTTTTGAAAACTCGGCTGATCACTATTCATCTTTTGACAAATTTGATATTGATTGGTCATATTATTTTTGACAAATTTGATGGGTTGTCTTATTTTGCAAATTGGTATATCTACATAGAGTGATGGGTTATTTTTTAAAAGTGTATTTAAAATCTCCACAAAAACTATAAAATTTTAATAGGATATAAATTTTCATATTTGATATAATTGACATACAGAAAAATATCCATGTGTACAATTAGACTTTTGATTAAGTTTATATTTTATCATGTTACATGCATGCATGATGGCATGTGTAAAGACACACATGACAAACTTTTCATAGTAAATACTTTATAATATATATAAAAGTTAGTATTGGTGGAATTTGTATCTTTTATATAAATATATATATTATTTCAAACCTTGAGCAGCTGGAGCACATCATTTCAAAGCTTATATTTTTCATGAGCTGTCTGGAGCAGTTATTGAGAAGCGTCTCATCTTCCAACGGATATATATATATATATTTGTATAAATAGAAGTGTTTTGTGTGGAAAAAAAAAAAAGAGAAGAAACTTGAAGAGAAAAAAATCTGTGTGCTCCAAAATTTTGAGTGTATTGTATTCTGCTCTTTCACTTTCAGATCTAAGTGTAGTCTTTATTCTTACACTTTCATATCTACTCTTTGTAAGAAAATTATTGTAAAAAAGGGGTTAAAGTACCTCTTATTTTTATTCATTATTTTGTGAGAAAATTTTGTAAGAGTGAGACATTTATTGTTGAGTGAGGCTCAATAGATAAAGTAAGACCTATGTAAATCCCACAAGCTTCGTGAAGCCTTGGTGGTATATTAATTCATTTTGATAGTGAAGAAATTCTCAAGGAGGTTTCTTGAGAAGTGAACGTAGGCCGGGCGTGCCGAACCACTATAAATCTCAGTGTTTGATTTTCTCTCCCTATCTCTCTTACTTTTATATTGAAAATTATTGTTTTTTTTTTAATTTTGAATATTGTGTTTATTATTTTTTAATATTGTAAAACAAAAATTATAACCCAATTCACCCCCCTCTTGGGTTGCCTACCTGGGATAACAAAACTTATCACCCCCTTCGATCCCAATACTTCACATAAATGTTCAAGGAACCAACACCAATTGTCTTTATTCTCAACATCAACAGCGGCAAAAGCTATAGGAAAAAAACTATAAAACAAATAGGAACAAGCATATTAGATATACACATGTAAAGAAAATTAGAACAATAAACAACCAGAGAAATTTGACATTGCCAACATCCAAAGAAACTTCATGTAATGCCCCGCATTTTTATTACTCGGATTCCATTACCAAACCATTATTATAGATTCAATTTCAGAGATAACATATGGAAACTCTTTATATTTACAAGAACACATGAATAAAGATTCTCTCATCCGAATATAATATGAATGCAATAAGAGTTGTAATTAAATAAATTGTCCGTAGGCTTACATCTTTTAAACTAAGAGGAAGGATTTAACCCTTTTACATCAATAGCATTTTGCCCACAAATAAAAAGCCCCGTGGCCAACAGGTAAAGAAGATCCATGACCTTGAAACACTTCTCGACGTTCACCTGAAAAAGGATTAGCAACGTGGAATGAACATAAAGTCCAGTAGGGATCTCAACATAATCCTAAATAATAACAACTTACAAATAGCTATGATCATGAATGCTTAGTCTCATACTATAATAATAATGTGACGGTTTATACAGAAATATACGTATATAAGAACTTTTCTCAAAATCATTCATTTCATTCAATAACGTAACCAATTCACTTTTCTTTCTTCTTGTTACCTTTTTCCAAAATTCATATGACAATAACAAATTCCATAAAACAATTTCACTAAACCCATTACGTTTTCTCTCACTTTCCGAACTTGCACCTGATTTGCCTTTTCAAAACATGTTCACAAGTATCCAATATCCTTCACATTATTCACAATCTCAATACAGTACTTACGTTCGTTTCCAACATATTCATATCTATACATGCATACCTTTAGTACAAAAGGAAACAACAAGTAACCAACAAGTATCTAATCAACAAATGAGGCAACTCGGCCTTCTAAAACTATAACCATCATAACCTATAACATATCTAGATACATTGAGACAATAATGATAAATAAGTTCTACTCTACCTGCCTTAAGCACGGTAAGCCAAGGATACACCTTTCCACAATTAAATGCCAATTTACCAGACACCGGCTGGAAGGTAATGGTACCTCTGCCAAGTTCTCTAGGCGCTAGCTGGAAGGTATTGGTACCTCTCATTCTAAGTGCGGCCAGTTCTCTAGGCGCTAGTTGGAAGGTAATGGTACTTCCATTTTCAGCGCAGTATACGTTACCAATCATCACAACATGACAAAGTACAACCAACAAGTGTAATGCATACACATAAACTATTCAACAAATTACAACCAACACAAGTGTAATGCACACACAATAATTCAATACAACAATGTCATCCTTCACCGATGACCAAGGACAAAACCTCTAAATATATGTATTCAACACACATATTATAATAATTGAACTCTCATGAGATTTTAAATCCAACAACAATAATAATAAAATAAAATATTCATAATCCAACCTCAAGTTAATTTCTGAAATTCACATTTGATTTCATTCTTCCTTTTCAAAAATCAATTCTCTTACTTTCCAAGTTAACATACTCCACTCTTTATCCCAATCCATTCTTTTCATTTCACAAAACTAAATCCATGGATACCAAAGCCATAATCCAACTCAATTTAATATGTTCAATCCAAAATAATTCCAATGTCATAGTCAATTCTCCCTTTTAGCTATTAACATATTTACACAACCCATAATAACAATTTACAAATATTATTCAACTTTACCCATTTTTAATTCACCAAGTCAAAACATTAAATTAGGGTTTTTTCTTCTTTCAACATAAACATGTTAGATTACTCCCCAATTAACCCAAACAACAATCAATTTAACAATCTCATTCTTAAATAACAAACCCTAGGTTCCCTTTCATGACTTTCAAAGGAATCCATAATGGATATGATTTTTATGTAATACAAATCTACCACATATCTATCTATAGATGAGGTATTGAAAAGGAACAAGGAAATCCCTACCTCAAGATTCGAAGCTCAAGATGAAGACCCAACTTGAAACTCCAATGAAATCGAAAAACATTTGGTAGAAGTCTTGATCTATGCTTGCTCTTCAACCATCTTGAAAGATTTGGGGTGAATCTTGGGTAAATAGAAGAGAAATCAAGAGTTTGGAAGGTCAGGGTTTCATTTTGGAGGATGGGAGGAGAAGTGAGGGGGAAAAAATAGAGTTTTAGGGCCAAAAAGTTACTTTATAATGTCTGTTAGTGACGTGGTCGCTCGAGTAAAGGAAGCTTGGCTTGAGCGTACAAAAGAAGATCTAAGAATTTCTGAAAATCGCGTAGTTCGCTCGAGCGAGCATGCTTCCAGCATAGAAACTCAAAATTCAAATAGGTATAACTCTCTCGTCCGAACTTCGTTTAGGGTTGTTCTTGTGTCCAAATCGAAGCCCCAGAAGTAAGCTTTCTAATG
Organism: Camellia granthamiana; assembly: GCA_036172215.1. Lineage (NCBI taxonomy): Eukaryota > Viridiplantae > Streptophyta > Magnoliopsida > Ericales > Theaceae > Camellia > Camellia granthamiana. The sequence continues at coordinate 118,328,084 of CM069908.1, read as the reverse complement.
GTTCTAGCCTTACATCAAGATTCAAAGTATGGAGAGAGAAAATGATGAAAAAGTGAAAACTACTTAAGAACACTTATTCAAATTTGGAGTTTCTGATTCAAGCTCACCCAACCACCATGGTAATACCTTAACCAAGGCTCAAATAATAACTAAGAAGGTTCTCAATCAAGGTAATCAAAGGGTCAAAAATAGTTCCATTATAATAGGAAGCACAGAGTGCTACACTTCACATAGTGGCCAAATCCAGATAAAATTCACATAGTGGCAACTTCCAGAGAAAATTCACTTAGTGACCAACTCCAGAAAAAATTCACACATTGGCAACATCCAGAGAAAATTCACTTAGTGACCAACTACCGAGAAAATTCACATAATGACAATATCAAGAGAAAATTCACTTAGTGACCAACTATAGATAAAATTCACACAATGACAACATCTAGAGAAAATTCACACACTGACCAAAATCTAGAGAAAATTCACGTAGTGGCCACCTCCAGAGCAAAATCACAAAACATAACCACAAAAATAGAAAATTCACTCAATTCCCACATGTATCAAAATTCACATACTAAGAGAAAAATAGATATATTTACAATTACCTTCATTCTTATCTTTTCCTATTGCAGCAAGCATATCTCCTTTGTATCGTCATTTCAAAAATGTTCTATCAAGAAACAACAATGACTGATAATATTTGAAACCAGCAATGCATGCATGAAAATCCACAAACACTCTTTTGAAACGCTTGTTATCTTCAAAATCTAACTCAAAAAGACTATCTGGATTGTTCTTCAATGCCTTATCAAAATACCACCGAAATTGATCTAATGACAAACAAGAATCCCCATATGTACTACAATTTGTTTTTCAACCCTCAACCAACCAATCATAGTTATAACTAATTGAGACCCCATACTTGTCTTTCATTTCTTTGACAATATCTACTGGACGAGTTAAAGGTTTTCCATTTACATCTTCGAGTATCAGCCCAAAAACTAAGCTGGAAGTCATCCTAGCATGTTTACTAGTACGAACCACCACACCACACGTATGTTCATTGTTCAAAATTCTTATGTAAAAGAACTCATTTGTTTTTTCAACTGAAGCATGTACACGCCACATACATCCCTTTGATTCCTTATATGCACATTCTGCCGTAACCCTCAGCTTGTCATTTTTAACATGCGTAAACTGAAAACCAACCTTAATAGCATACTTGCATAAAACAGTACGGAACTCAACCACACCACCCTCAAACTTTTGTTCAACACTTGTAATATTATTTCACCAACCAGCTGACAATAACACATTTTTTTGGTGAGAACAAAACTTAGAGAGTGAATTTCTTTTAATATCCATGAGTCTATCACATTCACCACCCTACTTCATCCTCTTGATCAGAAGCACTACACCTAATAATTGAAACATCAACTATATCAACACCACGTGCACAAACAACCCTCAACATATTCAGAAAATCAATATTATTTCGAACCATACAATTCGAATGGCCCACAATAAAATATGAAATACACATCGTCTCAGGTTTCAAATTCTCCCATGTTTTACACAAAATGCACAGCAACAACACTGCACTGTCCATCTAAATTGAAAGAAAAAACAAGAAAAATAACTTGTTTAATATAAAAACACTTCACAAGAACAATATAAAAGTTCAGAGAAATTTCTAATAATTATAATTTTCTCTAGATTATAATAACATGCTTATAATTTTCTCTGGACTCAAATAAAATTTTAGAGACATTTACAAACTTATATTCACCTTCAAGATAACAAAAACAAAGCCACAGAAAACTTAATGAATCCAGAGAGAATCACAAAGAAATTTGATGCTAACTATTAAACACAATCATAGAAAAAAAATCACACAGAAGATCCATTATGAAATTATAAGCTTCTCTGTGATTTTCACTGGACTACAAGCTTACAATTTTCTCTGTGTGATTGTGTAGTATTGCACTCAAATCAAAATCCAGAGAAATTTACAAACTTATATACACTTTTAAGATAACAAAAAAAACATTGTATTGTCTATCTAAATTGAAAGAAAAAACACAAAAAATAACTTTTGCTTAGAAATGAAACATTCAATTAAATCCCCAATCCATATATCTAGTCTAGTGGACATTAAAAATAAAAAATAACAAACTTATAATAACATGTCTAAATAAAATTATGATTTTCTCTGAATTATAATAACAAACTTATAATTTTCTTTGCAAAGAAATTTAAGAATTTATATTCACTTTCAAGATCACAAAAACAAAAACACATTAACATCAAATTGACAAAATGCTAACTATTCCATACAAACTTAGAGAAACTCATAGAAAAGATCTGTTATACTCACAAAACATTCAATTGAGAAAGAAAAAAAATAATAACAAATTTATAATAACATGTTCATAACAAATTATAATTTTCTCTATGATTTTCACTGGACTACAAACTTACAATTTTCTCTGTAATTTTTACTAAACTACAAATTTACAATTTTCTTTGTGATTCTATCTACATTAGAAACTTATAATAATATGTCCATATGAACTTATAATTTTCTCTGAATTATACCAACAAAAGTGCAGAAAAAATAGAGAACAAAACTTAGAGAACAAAAAATGATAAGAAATTTACGCTTATCTCTGGATTAAAGAAATTTCTCTGATTTGAAAAAATAGAGAATAAAACTTATTATTGATAAGCATGTTGATTAAAAACAGAGCACGAAAAATGAACTCTAAAAATCAAAATCAACTTCACTGTCAACTCTTATTTTTATAAAAAAACAGAAAATGAAAAATGAACTACAAAAATCAAAATCAACTCTATCAAGCTGACCTCTCTCTAAAATTGACCAATAACAGAGAATGAAAAATTAACTCCAAAAATCATAAACAATTTCACTGAGCTAGTCTCTTTTTTAAATGGATCAAAACTGAAAACAAAAACCTAATGCAAAATACACTCAAAAAAGTAATATGAAATTGGAATCCTTACATATCATTCAAAAACAAAAATCGAAATCCATATAGAATCTCCATAAAAAAACATATTTGATTTAATTCCACTGAAAAATTTACATGATCAACATCACTATAATACATACACAATCATAACAATTTCTATCGTCAAGTCCACTGCAACACTTACAAAATCTCTACGAAATCTCCACCGTGAAGTCTATCCTCATGAAATCTTCTACAAAACAGCAATAGAATATTCAGTTTGTCAAAATCCAAACAAACGTATGTTATAAAGAAGGGTAAATTAGGGATTTTACAACGTAAAATAAGGTTGAGGGACCTTAGGTATCAAAAAATATTATTGTGGATCTCTTCTCCTACCAAAAGTTGGGCAGGGATCTTAGAACAATTTTTCCTAAAATTTATATTTATTAATAATGAAAATTTTAAAATTTTTCCTAAATTTATAATTATTTTGTAAAACCATTATTTTATGGATTGAAGTGTATTTTTGAATTTATGCGAACTATTATGAATCTTGTTTCGATAATTTGAACCGTTCAATGTATATAACTTGTTGAGTACTTCATATGTGCAAAAAATCATATTGATCGGATATCGATAATTCTTTAATCGGAACACATTTTTGTTAATAATAAATATGATTTAAAAATACTTTATTAACAAAAATATATTCTAATCCAATTACTATTAATATTCAATGAATATAATTTTTTGCGGATTAAATAATTCAGATTATCGGACCCTGCCAACAGTATGCTCCAATGACCTCTCCCAATGTTAAAATACTGCAATAGCTCGTCACTCCAGTGCCAAGCTGATCATCTCTAAACCCCTAAAACCCTAGCGCTCTCTCTCTCTCTCTAATACCATCACTTTCTATCTCTAACCATCGATGCCCATGGCGCTGTCCTCTCTCCGTCTCCGCCGAGCCCTATCTATCTCCTCTTCCCTCATCAAACACCATACACCGATCTCCACATTCCCTTCCATTTCCACCTCACCATCACCCCCCTCCCTCACCAGCAACCCCCAAAACCCTAGTTTCGATCTCCTTCAACCATTCCAACATCATCTTCCATTTCAGTCCAGGCACTTCAGGTCGTCCTCGATTCAGCTCTCGTCGGCAAGAACACCGTATCGAAACAACAACAACGATGAAATAGGGCCGGACACGATTTTGTTTGAGGGTTGTGATTACAATCACTGGCTCATTACCATGGATTTTCCCAAGGACCCTGCACCGTCTCGCGAAGAAATGATCGAGACCTACCTCCAAACCCTAGCCAAAGTCGTCGGAAGGTCTGTTTCACCTATACCAATTTCATACTTGTCAATATAGGATTTTGAATCGCTTATTTGGTGTTTTTTTTTCTTCTTCTTCTTGTTTCTACTGTTTAGTTAGGGTTTTGTTGTTGTTTTTGTTGCTGCTCAGCTGTACTATTCGGTGCAGTTCTAAATTCAGTCAAATGTGATATCCTTCCTTTACAGTGAGCAAGAAGATAATTGCTTTTCTTTTTTTTGAAGACTCTAAGATAGTGTTAGGTACATTGGAATGGAGTGGAATACAATGGTCATTCCATCAAAATGTCCATTCCCATGTTTGGTTGATAAAAGATAATGAAAAATATGTTGCAAATGGAATTATCTTTCACCACCATTGTGAGGTCTAGGAATGGAAATGGGGTGGGTATGGGTCGGCGGACCCTTACCCCACCCCCACCCTGGTTTAGTGAACATTTTCCCATACTTGACCCTACCCAACCCTTCCCCACCCCCGCTTAGTATAATCTCACCCTCCACCTTACCCTTCTAGTTTAACTTTACAACTTATATTTTTAGTATTGAATTTTAATAATGTGGTTTTATAACTTTTGATGATAAATAACTTATAAATTATAATAATTGGTTTTGTTTGACATTGATCTTAGTGGAATTGTAGAATAAATTGAGAGAGAAGAAGTGTGATATCAAGAAAACATAAAATAGAAGGAAAAAAATGTTAAAGATAATTTTATATCATTAAAAAATATATATATATGTTTAAAAATGAGATTTTTTTTAATAATACACATAATCGGGTTGGGGGTGGGACGGGATTATCCTCCCCCATACCCGATCCGGACCCTATTGGGTTTTTTTTATTCTCACCCCAAACCCGACCCTACAATATTGAGAAACTCCCAAATCCATTTTATTAGGATCGGGGAGGGTCGGGGACTCGTTGGGTCGGGGTATTTGCCATCCCCAGTGAAGACCATTGTGAGGAAACGATTATTCCATAGGGGAGCTTAAGGATTGATCATTTCATTCTATTCCATCACGTTCCCGCGAACCAAATAGAACATAAGATGGTTCTTTTGTTGACTGTTTAGTCAAACAGTAGTATTTGTATCAATACTTGATATTGTTGGATATTGTATTCATCATGTTGATCATTATTGTTTTGACCTCAGCGGTTGTTAGTTGCTAGGGTCTTTTTTTTTGCTGACTGTTTGAAGATTTGTTGCTGTACATAATTTGTCTCCTTCTGGTTTGATTTTGTTGGGTTATAGTTACGAAGAGGCAAAGCAGAAGATGTATGCTTTTAGCACCACAACTTATCATGGTTTTCAGTGTCTGGTGACGGAGGAAATGTCTGAGAAGTTTAGAGGTAAGCCACTGTATCATTCATGCTGAGGTTACTGATGCTGATTTTAAACCCCTTTTTTTTTTCTTTTGGAATTAGGTTTGCCAGGGGTTGTGTTTATTTTGCCAGATTCCTACATTGATCCAGTGAACAAAGAATATGGAGGTAGAAATCTTATTCTGTTACAGTTTTATTCGATGTTTCCACCTGTTTCCATACACTTAAGTGTGTGTTTAATTTAGATTATTTGGTTTGGTTTAATCATTTTTGGGTTGATAACGAGCCCAAATAATCTAAACCAAACAAACACTACATCTTGTTTAAGTAAGCTATTAGTTGCCTCGTGCTTTTCTTATCGTTTCGGACTTAAATTATTCTGCTGTAAATACAGGAGATAAGTATGAGAATGGAGTAATCACACCTAGACCACCTCCACTTCAGTATGGGAGGCAAGGGGGAAGATATGGTGATCGAAATAGAGATTTTAACCAGAACCGGCCTAGGGGTCCAAATCCAATGCCAAACCAACAAGGTAATCCTGCATATAGCAATCAGGGACCCATGCACGGGGATACAAGGAACTTTGGACAACAACAAAATTATCCGATGCCGCCAAATTATGGTCCAGGAAGAGACCCAATGCCAATGAACAATGCTCCCGGAGGAAGAGATCCAATGCCATTGAACAACACTCCTGGAGGAAGAGATCCAATGCCTTCATATCAGGCTAATTACAGCCAAAACGAGCGAGGATATTATAATCCTCAAGGAGGAAGAATCCCACCAGAGCAGAGGGATTATATGCCTCCTGGGCAGAGGGATCTCAGAGGAGACAATCGGAATTATGGACCTCCACAGGGTGTAGCCCATGGGCAAGGAGCAGGTGGAGATTATGGACAAGGACAAGGTGCAGGGGGGAATTATGGACAAGGACAAGGTGCGGGGAGAAATTATGGACAAGGACAAGGAGCGGGGGGGAATTATGGGCAAGGACAAGGAGTGGGGGGGGAATTATGGGCAAGGTGCAGGGGTAAATTATGGACAAGGTGCAGGGGGAAATTATGGACAAGGAGTTGGCTCATCTCACGGGCAAGAAACAGGTTCTGGCTATGGGCATAGTTACCCTGGGCATGGAGAGGAACATAGGTTCGCACAGGTGGAGCAGAGGAGCAACATGCCAGGTGGGCCAAGGAACTATGCAACCACAACACATACTTGGCATAACAAGTAAGATTTTATCCTTTTCAATTCTGAACCCTGTCATGCCTTGCTCTGTTATTGCCAGTGTAGCAATGAATATAAGATGATACCCGTCAACATTCACCCCTTTGTTCAAATGGGGTGTGAATGAAGTATGAGCATGAGCAATGTTCGATTGCTGAACAAGCTTAAATAAGGTGAATTAGATGTGCAATGATGATGTTAATATGTTTGGAGAACATTTTGTGGTTGATAATCCCACCATACTGCTGGTAAGTTAACACAAGTAACATAGTGGGACTGCTTATGACATTTGTCTAAGTTTATTTTATTTTATTTTATTTTTTAGATTGTAGTATTTTCGCATAAGAATTTTCAATTCTTTGTTTGGTAATTTGCTTACGTGTGTTTGGATATTGAAGGGGAAATCTGATGGGATAAGATATAGGCTGTACAGGATAGTAAATTGTATCCTTTAATATACTATGTCCTCTCCTGCATTCAATTATATTGGATTATTGGACATAATATTAAATTGCATCATGTGTTAAGACAAGGATTGCATCATATATTGGCTGGAAGCTAGGAAAGTTTCTGTTTCTCTTGAGAACTTGCTGTAGAAGTTGGGCCAATTGATATGGTATGGCCATGTAGACTCTGCTTAAATAATTCATCTATTCATGTTAAGAGTCAGCCTCCTCTGATTAGTTCAAGTCCTCCATAATGTCAGCTGTAGAAAGATTGCTATAAGCTTAGTACTTACCAAAGAAAATTGGATTTTGCAGTCCTTGAAATTCTGGCCTGTAGCTTCTTTTTTTTTTTTGTGTGTGGGATTCCAAACTTTGTTAGTGGTCCTGCAGGATCAGTGTACTTATCATCTATTTGTAGAGTCTGTTTGTATCAATGAAGCTTTTTCTGGGTTATCTAATCCCCAAACCGAAGTCTCTTCTCTAGCAATTTGAGCAATTTGGCAATCCTTTCTGTCCCCTGTTGTAAATGTCTGATCTGACTGTTTGCCCCCACCTCTCATATTTGAAGTCAGATAAATTTGTTTTTCAAGCTGTTTATTTGTGGGACATTTGAAGCTTCAATCCAAGTGGGAGCACCTTTCCAGTGAAATTTTGGTGTCCCCTTGCCAGTAATTTGGTGATTAATTGAGTGGCTAGTTCACTGTTGTGAAATTTTGTTTACTAAGTTACCCGTCTCTTGGGTGGAAAGATGTATAGATTTGTGTTTGGAGGATATAATCCGTTTGCGCAAGTGCCACAGTCAATGAATAGTATAGTAGTATGGTTCCAGTCAACATAGAGAGTTCAAATAGGAACTATTCATTTTTTGACTGATCAATTGTTCTTCAATTTTTTCTACATTATTTTAATGTTTTATTGTTTCAGCTATTGCCTTCCCTTCAAAATTTACCAATATTGCATTATCAAGATTCAGGATTGGATTTTGTGGCCTGATGTTTAAATCCATTTGTAAATTTAGCAAAAACAATGTAGTGATGAAGCAATATTTTTCTTCCCAATGCTCCCAGGTTTTGTTGACATTTTTTATTTAATTCTTGCAGGTGAGTTTTTGAGAAGATTCGAATACCTTTGAGATGATGCGATGAAATATGACTTCGCCTCTGCATACTTGTGTATGTGTGTGTGTGTATGAGAGAGAAAAACGGACAAAAAGACATTCTAGATGCTTTCTGTGGTAAATAGTCCTAATCTGTCTGTGTTTCTTTCTCTCTTCCTCTTTTGGATTAGAAGCTAGTAGCATTTGTTGTCACTGAGTTAACATATGCTGGTATTAAAATAACATGAATTGTGGTATTCATTTATTTCATGTTGATCCAGAAGTTGGATTTGTTTTGCTTCTAACATGTGTCAGTTGTTAAGGGGGAATTATTTGGAGAATGGCTCACCAATGGAACTATGGATGCATAGTTGACTAAGATTTATTAGGTATCTGGAGAGCAACTAGTTGGGACTGGATAAATTTTAAGCGCAGGTTATGGTGATCGTTTAACATTCTTGAGAGCATTGGATGGTGCCTGTCATCTCCATTACTATGCAGACAGGTTTGATTCATGAACAAACTGTCACATGGTATAATTGATTATGGTGGTGTTGTTTGTTGGTGAGAATGATTCAGATAATGTTGCCACTGTTTCTAGTAGAAATGCAAAGCGAGGACGGTATGACACCATGAACATCTGGTATCTGGTGTTGTATTGTCTTTTTTCTTTTTCTTTTTTCTTTTTTCTTTTTTTGTTTTTTGGTTTAATTTTAAAATTATGATTTGAGTGTGGAGTTGTGTTTTGAGTTGTGAGTTTTTTAATCATGATTTGAGAAGAGAAAATTTGTTTGGTTATGAGTTTTGAAAATATTTTTGAGATTTGTAATTTTTTTTTTTTTGATTATTGATTAATAATAATATAATAAAAGAAAAAAGAAAAGAGGAGTTTTGAAAGTAATTTTGAATTGTATTTTAAAAGTGTATTTTATTTAAATCATGATTTAAAAATAGAGTCAAGTATTGAAAAGTAACTCTCCAAATTTGGCAGGGCATCAGCCGGTCTGGGAATTTAGTTTTTTGGTTAAAATGGTTGAGAAATGAAAATAAAAATTAAATCAATAAGTTACTAAAAAAATTAAAAAATCAAGCTTGTTAGCTGTAGTTTTTTCCTTCTTTGATTTAAAGTTGATAACTGTAACATAGAATTCAAAAAGTATCATTCTCTCAATTTTTAGATAATTAATTTTAAATATATATATATAAGTTATTTATGTTTAATAAATTATAAATAAAAGTTACAGTAAATAGTTAGACATAATTTTTTAAAACAAAAAAATTGTAAGCATCTCTGATAAATTGCACAAGCAACTATAGAAAGTTACTTAAAAAAATAAAAAAGAGAAATATTTTAGTAATTCATAATTTTCAATACAATTAAAAAAAAAAAAAAAAACATTTCCAAACAAATTTACTTTTTCCCACCTTATAAAAAAAATTAAAAAGTCAAAAAATCATAAAAAAAAGAGTCTTACATCTTAACACTTTTTGATCTCATAAAAAATTATAGAAAACGAAAGCTAATTTCTAAATTGGCCGGTCAATAGATTTAAAAATAAATAAATAAAAGGTAAATTAAAATTTACCTATTATGATATTTAAAAAAAATACGGTTAGCTTTTGGCATAATTACACTAATTTTTTTTAATAAGATTAAAGTCATTCAAATTAATACAGATAGTTGATACTAAATACACGCATAAATTTATATTTTAATAGAAATGACATGATAATATAATTTTTTCATCAATACAATGAATTGTTAATAAAAAAAAATATAGATGTTATATAAATTAAAATCACAAAATTGTGTCAAAAATATAAGACTAATTATATTTTTTCTAAATTCATAAGTGAGTGTAATTTATCCTAAATATAAAATTAAAAAATAAAATAAAATAACGGTGTCATTTTGCCACATTGTGTTCCGGTAGTTGGGAAATAACCATTTTTTTCGGTGTCGAATTCTGAAACAAACAGAAACAATGGATTCCGCCATGGACTTCCCGCCAATATCGGTTCGTTGCGGCTCTGTTCTTCTCTCTTCTCTAACACACCGAACACCTCTAGCTCTTCTTCTCTCCCCCACCTCCCTCTCTCTCTTCTTTTATGCTTCTGATCCTTCCAATTCGTCCCTTCTCTTCTTAAGGTAACACATCATATCACACACACCCCTTCTCTCTCTCTCTCTCTCTCTCTCTCTCTCTCTCTCAATATTATTTCCATTAATGAGATTCAAAATCTGGGTTTTGTTTCTGTTGATAGATTTATTGATTTTGCATTGTTGTTGTGATATTGTGTTTTTTTGTGAATGTTGTGTATTGATTGAGATGGCTTGTGGGTCTGAATGATGTTCTCTCTTTCATATATACATTAATGCATGTGTTTGATAATTCCACTGGCTAAATTGGTTTGTGCCGCGGCAAGAGCCACCAACGGGAAAAGATGAAAAAATGAAAAAAAAAATAAAATAAAGAACGAAGAACCAGCAAGATTTCCCATTCCGGTAATCCTCAAAACATCAAAAAGGTTGTACGCGAAAAGGGTATAGGAAAATGTAAGAGAGCACACCACATGATCACACTAACAAAGAGATACAACTAATTATCATAAGAATTTGTGAGAAACTTCACAGAAGGAATGGATGTAATTCAGAAATCGAAGACGGGAAATGGAAGTGCCTGGATTACATAACCCCCTTGAGCTTTTAAAGGACCCAAAAATTGTTATTTGATTAACCAATGCAAAAGAGAAGAAAGGATGAGAAGGAAAGACTACAGAATTTGCTGCCTCCGTCAACTGAGAAAACCCATCTTATGCAACAAAACCCAGGAACAAGAATAGATGTCTTCCTGATTTGATGCACTTCTTTGCAATGAGCACTGTACCAAAAATATGTCTACCTAGAAAAAAAGGCATTAGGAGAAGTTAGCGACGTGGCTTGGAAGTATTTTGACACATTTGAGTTAAATTTAATCTCCAGAGATCTTAAACAAGCTTAATTTATCAACTCCTATTCTCATTAGTATGGAACATGCTTCAAACTGTGTTATGCATGCAGCACAAAGTTAAATCACTTGATTGTTAGCTTAAACAGCCTTTTCTCTTCAATTTAAGCTTATCTATTGTGGCTCAGAGATGGCAAAGTTAGGCAAAATTCCCTATATGTGATGCATGTGAGTTGACAGGAAGCTGTACTTAATGTTGTGTTCTGACCACATGAATTGTTAGCAGTTTTTGTAACAGCAACAAATCTTTTTCTTTATTCTAAATTATAAATGGAAGAAGACACTTCATTTGTGTACCACTATTTTGCTGATGTGGTTTAATGTAAATTTAGTTTTTTTCTTTTTTCTTTTTCTTGTTCATTTTGTTTGGTGGGTGTAAAGAGTTTGTCCTGATTAAGAGTTTGCTTATATGCAATATTATGTTCCTGTACATAATTGCCAATGTCTGATTGTGTATACATGTATATACATGATTCTCTATGTGCTTGGCTTTTGACCTGATTCCTTTACCCTTTTTGGCTTTTTAGTGAAGGACGATTATTGGATCAGTTCCATCAGAGATTGGGGCTTTGGAGGGCTGATTGGCTTAGAGGCCTTTAAGAGTCCATTTCTCATCTGACTTTGGCTGCTTGTGTATGGTGATAAAGAGTGCATTCCTGTGTCTTTTGTATTAGGCTTTTCATTTCAGTATGAAGTTCATCAAACTTCTAAAACAACACATTGGTTATTGTAGATGACTAAATGAATTTTTTTAAATATAAGAAAAGTTGTTGTTCTTTTCAATTGCTATTGTGCTGAGGCAGTGTCTTCTAATAAAAAATTTGGCACGGTTTAGGTTTGAATTGAGAATACGATTCCTGAAGTGGTTCAAATTGAACCCTTGAGCTATAAAGGACAATAGATGGATTTGGAATTATATTAATATGCCTATTTACAACTTGATAGTAGGTTTTATTTTGGTGTACCCCTAGGTTTCAACTTCAAATGGCTGACGATTCTGTTGCTTCCGACAAGGCTCCGGAAAATGAGGGTGGTGATTCTGGGGAAGTAGTATTTTTGCATGGAGAATTGGATATATGTATTATAGAAGCAAAATCTCTTCCAAACATGGATTTAGCTTCGGAAAGAATGAGAAAATGCTTTACTATGTTTGGGCCTTGTGGATCTCCCTCTGAAGCAAAAAGTAAAAGTTCAGGCAGGCATTCAGGCCGGCATTCAATTATTACAAGTGACCCCTATGTGTCTGTTTGCCTAGCCGGTGCTACTGTAGCTCAAACTAGAGTAATCGCTAACTCTGAAAACCCTTTATGGGACGAGCATTTTCGTGTACCAGTTGCTCACCCCGTAAACAAAGTTAAATTTGAGGTCAAGGATAATGATCTTCTCGGGGCTCAGCTTATTGGAGTGGTTGAGATATGTGCGGATAAAATCAGCTTGGGAAATACTATCAATGGTTGGTTCCCCATAGTTGGATCTTACGGGAATCCCTTGAAACCATTTCCTGAATTGCATTTTTCTGTTCAATTTTTTCCTTTTGGAGAGAACTCTTTACATAAGGATGGCGTTGGTGCTGGGCCAGATCATGTTGGAGTGCCAAATACATATTTTCCTCTCCGGAAAGGAGGCAGTGTGACTCTTTATCAGGATGCTCATGTGCCCGATGCAATGCTTCCTGAAATATTGCTCGATGGTGGAAAAGTTTTCCAGCAAAACAAATGCTGGGAGGATATTTGTCATGCCATATTGGAAGCTCACCACGTGATTTATATTGTTGGTTGGTCTGTATTTCACCGGGTAAAGCTTGTGAGGGAGCCAACGAGACTATTGCCTCCTGGAGGAGAGCTTTGCCTCGGAGATTTGTTAAAATACAAGTCACAAGAAGGGGTTCGTGTGGTTCTGCTTATTTGGGATGATAAAACTTCACATGACAAATTTCTTCTGAAAACGGTAATGGTCTACTTTCCAAAGACTTTTGATTCTATTATTTGTTGAAAGTTGATCTGACCATATCAGAACATATAGGTTTTTTGAGTACTGAACCTTTTGCACACACAAAAAAAAAAAAGTGTAATCTTATTATGTATGCATCGTCATATATGATTAGATTTGCATCATATCTGGTTAGAGACTTGAAATTCCTCTTACATTCATAAATGTGTTATATCTAATCATAGACTTGAAAGCAGGAAGGTTTCATGCAGACTCATGATGAAGAAACCAGAAAATTTTTCAGACACTCGAGTGTCCATTGTGTGCTTTGTCCTCGTTATGCCAGCAATAAGCTTAGTATTTTCAAGCAACAGGTTCGGAATACTTCATTTCAAGTGACTGGTGGTAATGGAAGAACTACTTTATGGCTTCAAATTTTCACATTTATAAACTGTTATTTATTCAGTTATCCCATTCAAATTAGAAACTAGGCAACATGCCTATTTAGCGCGTGTTTATGAATATTAGCTGCTCATTCATTGATTTGCACCGACCATTTTCACCCAGGTAGTGGGAACCCTTTTTACACATCATCAGAAGTGTGTGATTCTTGACACTCAAGCTACTGGGAATAATCGGAAAATCACTGCTTTCATTGGTGGTTTGGATTTATGTGATGGCCGGTATGATACTCCTGAGCATAGGCTGTTTCGCGGAATTGATACTGTCTTTGCAGATGATTTCCACAATCCCACATTTTCAGTAAGTAGTAGTTGTACATATCTAAAACTATATGCCAAGGATGAATTTATTCATTGCATGATCTGAGTTTTTGAGTGATTCTGGCATTTAATAAACTGCATAAATTGTAGTAATTGTTCCGTGCTTTTATATTAGCGCCAAAAACTTGTTTCACACTCTCAATATGACATCAATTTGTCAAAACAAATGTTTGCTGGCACTGGCATTCAATATAAACTAGGACTACCAAAATAATTTTCACACATATATATATGTATTTGTTAGATTCCCAATTGTCTAAAAAACTTGAGTTGTTAGGAAATGAGCCCGACAATGTATATCAAGCTATACAACAGCCTCCCTCACATGGCAATGCAAAAAATTCAAACATAGAAAGAAGGAAGATAGCAACAAATAGACTTGAAACCAAGATCTCTCCTAACCTGAGCGCTGATATCATGTTAAGTCCACCAATAATCCTAGAAGCTTAAGTTCTTAGGAAATGGATCCAACAATGTATGGCGAGCTATCCAATAGTACTTTGTCATCTCTTGTTTCTAATATATGGTGAGGTAAGCCGGACACAAGCGCTCCCCTGAACCCAAATTCTAGAGAAAATCCAATTTTTTACTAAAAAAAGTTAGTAGTAGTTTTCTGCTTGTCATTCACTTTGGGCTTAGTCAGCAATTTGCTTGTGTTTCTCACCAACTTTTGTTAAGGATATAAAAAATATTCACAAAACACAAATTCTTCCATGATGGAAAGTAATTATCATAGTACTATTTCTAGGAATATGTAGTATATTTTGATCCCTGCTTGATGTTTTTAATTACACAAGTTATGAGTTTAGGGTGATTGCTCAGTTTTATTGTCGTTGAGATGGAGAATATATATGACTGTCATTCTACTTTTTGTGGTCTGTAATCAGGTTGCTGGACGTTTAGAAGGTGATTTCTCTGTTTTATTGTGGGTCGTAGTGTTATTGCCTTTTGCTGCTAACACTAGTGACAGATTTTTCATTGGATATGTGCTGAGTTTTGCTTTTACGTATCATTAGATTAAAAAGATTTGCAGAATATTGCTTAAGATGTTGTACTCCAATAACTATCGTTTTCTCGAATATGTTCCTGGAAATATGTAGTCTCGTTCCCGCGGTCCAAGGGAACCATGGCATGATTTACACTGCAAGATTGAAGGTCCTGCGGCTTATGATATAATGATGAATTTCGAACAAAGATGGAGGAAAGCCTCAAAATGGCGTAATTTCAGACTCAAAAAGGTTGCATATTGGCATGATGATGCCTTGATAAAGCTGGACCGGATTTCATGGATACTCAGTCCCTCTAGCCCTGATGGTAACAATGCTGTACGTGTTACTGATGAAGAAGATCCTGAGAATTGGCATGTCCAGGTAGGGAATATATATTTTTCTCTTTTGATAAAATGATTATACACCGAGTATGTTAGGAGATATTCCTCTTGCCAGGTTTTTCGGTCAATTGATTCAGGATCTGTACATGGATTTCCAAAGGATGTTAAGGAAGCCGAGGCACAGGTTAGAACTAGCTTATGAAACCCTATGGAGTTCAGTTACTTAAGTAGTTTCATGCAGGCTTTTGCCAATAAAATTTGTGCCTCTAGGTGCACTATTATGTTGTGTTTGATTTACTGGAATGAAAGTGTAATAGAATGTTGAGATCATTCCTTAACCTCCTTATAGAATGACCATTCCCTTTCAATGGTGACTGATGATTCCATTTCAATGCATTTTCCATATTTTTTTAAGTGACCCAAATGTCAGAATAGATTTTCCAATGAAATGATCATTCCATTCCATCTCATTCCAGTGAACCAAACACTACCTTATGGGCAAGTGTGCCGAATTAAGATATATACCAGTTCTATGGTTCCTTTAATCTGTCTATCTGACTTTTATTGCAGAACCTTGTATGCGGAAAGAATATGCAAATAGACAAGAGCATACACACTGCATATGTAAATGCAATCAGATCAGCACAGCACTTCATATACATAGAGAACCAGTATTTTCTTGGATCTTCATATTACTGGCCATCATACAAAAATGCAGGTAGGCAAAAACACTGAGCTTCCCTTTTTTCTTTTTCTTTTTATAGTTTTGTTAATTATTGTTGATAAGTAATTGATGGCTACATCGCTAGTAGCTCTCTTTGCCTATTTGTTACAAAAAGCTGTCTTCGTAGTTAATTAATGTACATGGTTAGAATTCTAAAATTTTCAAGATCTATGAAAACAGGTCTGAAACGGTTGGATGGCAGTGTAATGACCTCAACTATATCAATTTCATCGGCTGAAATTACTAAGAGTTGTGGAATTAGAAAGAAAACCAGAGGACCCATATCCTTCCAATCAACGGCATAGCCCCTGATTAGGAATGATAATAGCTTCTCTGAGAAGGAATGTTAAAAGCTTGGTTATTTAACAACAAAGAAAAGAGAAACAGTGCCACTAATTCCAATAATAGAATAAAAAAAAAGGACGTACCCAATGCACGAAGCTCCCGCTTAAGCGGGGTCTAGAGAAGGGTTGATGTACGTAGTCTTACCCCCGCAAACGGAGAGGTTGTTTCTGGGACTCAAACCCGTGACCACCAGATCACAAAGGGGTAGCTTTACTGCTATGCCATGCCCGCCCTTCAATTCCAATAATAGAATATAGTATGGAAAATGGAGTGGGGGAACCAAATCCTCTATGCCCAAATTCCAACGAAGGAACAAATAGTTATTTCCCCTCAGTTCTTGATTTCTTATGTTCTGTTGTTTATACTTATAATGAACTGTATACATACAAGTTTACTTACGCAATTTCATCCATATTAAATAGGTGTCTTGAGCCTATATTGGCTAATAGCAATAGGAGATTCAACCAACATTGCTGTTAGGAATTGCAGAACAACAGACACAAAAAGTAGAGCAGAACAATAAATAAGAATTGTAAATCACATGTACATACATGAACACAAGATTTCTGTGGCTAGGACCAAGTCCACTGTTGTCATGGTTTCACTATGATCAGAAAGAGTTACAAATGAGATACATAGATAGTTGCCCCCCAACTACATTTACGTAGAATTAAGGCTACATGTCACAAGTACAGAAATACCAAAATACCTTTACTCTATGGTCAAGTGATTAGCGTCAAGTACTTATCAGGATCCACACTACCTAATACCCAACAATTGCAGCACTTTCTTATATATCTTTTACATCACTTATATCATTTCCTCTTCTTTTTTTTTTTCTTTTTTTTTTCTTTTTTTTTTTCTTTTTTTCCCAATCCTTTCTGTGCATCCACATGTATTTGATTGATGCTTCACCTTCTCACTGAAGTGTGAAGATGCTAAATTAATTCCTGTTAGAACTTCACTCAGATAGTGTTCAAGAATTTTTATATGCATGCTTAATGTTCAAGAACTAGAGCTGCGATATGTTTTGTGAGCCTGCCTCTGAGCCTTTAATTGTATTGTTGGAAGCAGGTGCCGATAACCTAGTTCCTATGGAACTTGCGTTGAAAATTGCCAGCAAAATCAGTGCAAACGAACGTTTCTCTGTCTATATAGTAATTCCAATGTATCCAGAGGGTGTCCCCACTAGCTCCGCTACGCAAGAAATTCTTTTTTGGCAGGTTAGACTGATCTCTCATTTCTCTGTAGTTCATTAATATATATTTTTAATATTAAAATGAGTTCTGCAATCAATGTGCTCTGCTCATTTTCCTAAATATAAATTCGTGTATTAAGTTTAGGACTTAACTACTGATTCAGCGTGCCCATAGGCTAATCATGAATTCAAATAATCACAGGGGCAGACAATGGCTATGATGTACAAAATCATTGCAGAGGCTCTTGAAAAGGAAGGCCTATCTGATAAGTATCACCCACAGGATTATTTGAACTTCTATTGCCTTGGTAAGCGTGAAGCTTCATCTCCGGAAAGTCCACAAACTAATCAGCCTCCTGAAAACAGCGCATTGGTATAGTATTTCTTATTCTGAGAAACTATAAAGCGACTCATGTAATAACATGCAAAAAGCCAAGACACATAGTTGTTGTAAATTGTACATTCATGTTAGTCCAGATCTAATGCTTCAAATCACAAGTCAAGGGGGAAAAAAAAACAAAAACTCACATTCATGAACATGTTGAAGAAAGAATGATAAATTTCCTTGAACCTGTGTGTGTGCACGTGTGTGTGTGTGTGTGAGAGAGAGAGAGAGAGAGAGAGAATCTCAAAGTAACTTCCAAATTGTTTTAGTACTTGATCCTCATTTATAGATTAAGTCTTTTTTTTTCTTTTTTTCCCTCTTGTCAGTATTTATTTTCTTGTTTTCATCTGAACTTTTCCACTATAATTTTCATGATTACGTCAAATTATATTGTATATCATGTGCTTCTCAGCAGCATACAAAACAAATGGTACTCTAATAAATCTGAAATAGTGAGAGCGGGTGAGATATCTTCTTCTTTTTTTTTTCTTCTTCAAAAGTTTCAATATTAAAATTCATTCTTTAAAACAGTTGCGTTCGTTCTAACTTCTAACTGTCTTCCATTTGAAATATGTTTCCTATTCTTCCTTTTTTGGCCAGGGATTAGCTGGTGAATTAAATGTATTCCATGTAAAATATGTTTCCCACTTTTCGTTTTTGCACAGAGATTAGCTCAAAAGTACCGGAGATTTATGATCTATGTCCATGCCAAAGGGATGATAGTTGATGATGAGTATGTGATAATAGGATCTGCAAACATAAATCAGAGGTCTTTAGATGGTTCAAGGGATACAGAAATTGCTATGGGTGCTTATCAACCAAATTACACATGGGCAGGAAAGAAGAGGCATCCACGTGGACAGGTTTGAAACTAAAACTCATCTGAACACTTATTACATTTCTAGAAAAAAAACTAAGGGCCTCTAGCCTAGTTGGCTAGCTCTTTGGCCACTAAGTCTCTCCTAAGGGGAGGTCTTGGGTTCCACTCTTAGGAGTGAAACGGGAGGGCAAGATTTTCTTGCAAGGTGTATGGGTGTGATACTAATCTAACAACTAACCACTAACTTTCGCTGATAAAAAAAAAACAAAAAAACATTGCTAGAAACAAGAAAAAATTGTAAAGATACAACTATGATGGTTCATATAATGATTAGTTATGTCAAGACCTTGTTAGGAGTTCTTGGGTGGTGGTTGACAACCATAAATGAATAAGGGGCTCATTGGGAAACCTTAATTCAGACGGCTTCAAAATTATGTTCATTTCTCTGTGTGATGGATTGTTTTGTGCGTTTTTATTTCTTCCCATGAAGAATGAGTTTTCTATTTTTGGAGGGATTTGAATCTACCATGTGAGACCAAATGTTGGCCTAGTGAATGAGGTGCTCCCTTACAGAGAGTGTGATGGCCAAGTACGAGTCTCATTACTGTGTTATGCAGCTTCCCCTCCCCTATTATTACAGAGAGAGTGTGCACTCACTCATCATTATGCATTCATTGGAACAACATTGTTGGATGCAGGTGTACGGTTATCGGATGTCTCTCTGGGCTGAACACCTTGGCATCCTCGAAGATTCTTTCCACGAACCAGAAACTCTCAAATGCGTTAAACACGTCAATGAGATTGCTGAGGAAAACTGGAAGGCGTACGTAGAAGAGGAGAACACGGAAATGACAGGACATTTGATGCGATATCCAGTCCAGGTAAGTAGAAATGGAAAAATCAGTGCATTGCCGGGTTATGAATGCTTTCCTGATGTTGGAGGTAAGATTCTTGGAGCGCCCACCAATCTTCCCGATGCCCTAACAACCTAATATTTTCATCGAAGAACACAGTTTGAGCGTAAAATTTAAATGAAGCACAAGTATGATCAAGTTATGTATATTGTGCTGAAATGGAACTGTCAAATTTTTTATTGGATATAGGAACTGAGAATAGGAGTGCTACCAAGAATGATCCAATTATGTATATTGTGTACATTTGATTTGTTGAATTTTTGTTTTTTACATGGTTGATATGATCAACCATATGAAGTTGTCATGTCAACAAATGCTTGAAAATGTTTAGCGTAACAAAAGATTCTGTAATCCGATTGTTTTGTGAATCCCCATGATTTGCAAATTGTGCAATAACTCATGCAAGTGAAAATGTTTCTTCTTGCTCTTGTTTTTCATTTTTTGTCATTTTTGTTTTGTTCATAGTGTGTTTTTATGAACTATCAAAATGACTTACACCAATGTTACAAGGCTAGCTAGCTATATGGGCTGCTATGGCAAAAAAATAACAATGAGTTAGACTTTCTCCTCTCTAATGGCTAGTTTTGTTTTGTTTCTGTATTTTTTATGACTAGTCTTTTGTCTCTATATCTCTAAAGATGGGATCACATATAGCCTTTTAATTTCTAATTCTGTAAGAAAATAGAAGAAATAACATTTGTACCGTTAGAGAAACATTATCAAAATATGCACAAGATTTTGTATGGAGACGACAAATTTAACAGGAAACAAAAACAAGAAAATAAAGCAACAAAGATGAAAACTAACTCAATTTTATGTATGATGTTCTGTAACTTCTGATAAATCTCTTGTTTTCTTACCTCATAAACTTAAAAAAGTAATGATAATAATAATAATAAAAAATAACATCAGTGTTGGGGACAAAGAATTTTTGGCACAAATTGTGCACATTCTCAAATTTATTTTTTGAGAGATTTGGTTAAAACCCCCTCATAATAAAATTTTAATATATTAAGGACAAGTACAAAATGTTTTCTTCGAAAAGTTCAACACATACCACTATTATTAAAATTTTAACTTTAAAATAATATAATTTTTTATCTAGACGTTGATTTTAAAAAAATTAGTATTTTTAGAATTCTCTTATCAAAATCTATCAAACAAGATTCATGTTAACTATGAAACTCTTAAAAATATATATATTATTATTACCGTCGAAATTGATATAAACAGTAACATGTTATTCTGTGTAGAAATAAGGTGTCAACGACATCGAGTTAAGTATTATATGGCGCAAAAACAAGACTAATCCGGACCGCATAGCGCAGTGGATTAGCGCGTCTGACTTCGGATCAGAAGGTCGTGGGTTCGACTCCCACTGTGGTCGATTAATTTTTAATTGCCCCGCAATTATCTTATAATTACACTAACCTCCTCGAATTTTATTTTTTATTGCCCCATGCTTCTGATGTAATTACACTAATTTCTTAATCTTTAAAGCGGTCGAAACTCATGTCAGTAGTGGGTGAATACTGAAATAAATGAAGATAAATTTATATTTTAGTGTAAAAATATATGATTATTATTTTTTCATTCATATGACTAATGAATTATTAATAAAAAATTACTCAAGTGTCATGGGGATAAAAATTTAAGGAAGTGAGTGTAATTATGTTAAAAAGGTAGGGTTGACAATATTTTTTTCAAACTTCATGAGAGGTAAGTAGGATTTACCCTAAAAATTATGTGACTTAATATGTACATTTCAACAAGATATTTATAAATATTACTTTGATTTAACAATAATGATATTGTCATATTATTTTTATAATATTACGTATAGATGGAGTTTTTCAACTAAATGCATTGTA
Source organism: Camellia granthamiana (assembly GCA_036172215.1). NCBI lineage: Eukaryota > Viridiplantae > Streptophyta > Magnoliopsida > Ericales > Theaceae > Camellia > Camellia granthamiana. The sequence continues at coordinate 118,306,375 of CM069908.1, read as the reverse complement.
CGATTTGTATCTTATGAAAAAGATCTTTATATTTTCAAAAGAAAGTAGGTGTAAGAGAAAATTAAAAAAAAAATGCAAAGATAAAATAAGCCATAAGTTTTGTTGTGGAAGATAACTCATGTATCTTTGCAGCCAAAACATTTATAGTGATTAATTTCATTTTTCAAACTTTTAAATGTCTTAACTTCCGATCTAGATGTAAATTTTTATAAAATTAATATTGATGGAATTCTATCGTCGGTATTTATCAAATAATATTTTATATTAAATATGAATGAAGAAGAAAATTTTGATGAAATTTCTGTGTTTGTTGTTTTGGGATAGTGAAATTTCATTGTCTATTCAAAAAGGAGAAATGAAGAGAGTAAATTTGAAGGACACTAGCATACTTATTCCGATTTTGAAGACTACAAATATCAAATTGACAATATCAATAACAAAATTATTTCATTGTGTTTGTTAATATCAAATAACAAAATTTCATTTATCTTGAAGTGAAATCTATTACTTAAGCAAATCAAGTAACTTCCAAATGCCCGATCGTTAACCTTATTACATTAGGGTCCTCATTTGATATTTTCAACGCAAGTTATGAGAAACTAAGCTTATCAGTTTAAAAATCAATAAAAACATATCTAACAAATTCTAATTAATAGAGCATGACATTGGTGAAATGCTTTATAATGTTCACAAAAAAATAAGCGTTAAACGATATAAATTGATCTCAAGATGCTTTATTTTTAATCACAACGAGATCATAGCCAATTACTAAACCAACAAGATGACATAGTCTTATCGTGTGTTTAGTGGTAAAGAGTGTCTAATTAATAATATAATGAAGGTTTATTTAAAAAAAACAAGGCTATTGAGAATAAGATCATGATGATTGTAATATGATAGTCGTGAGATGTGGAGATAAATAACTATGTTGACAATGATTTTGTTAATAATTTAACTCACAGCTCATATAGCCTTCGACACCTCCCTCAAAAAAAAAAATTGAACTAAGAAATTTTATTCATTAAAATTCAATAACAATTTCCCACATTCTAACCAATTTTTTTTAATTAAATTGAACTCTCTAGGACTACTTTTTGATAGTTGAAAATTGTACTTGGACATTTCCCCCAATATTATATTCCTCTGGACAAACTAAAAAATTTCAATTCTTTTACATATTTTCTATTGGTTCCATTTCTTTGGAATGTTTCGTTGGGTAAAAAAAAAAAACAATTTCTGAAAATTCAGGGTGTGCTTGTAATTTTGAGAAACCTTGGGCAAGGCAAGCAATTGTCTTTGTTGGGCTCAAATTGAGTGGCACCATCAACATTCATAGCATAAATGTGAGTCATTATCGTTGCTTGTAGAAACATGAGTCTCTTTCTCTCTCTCTATCCTTTCATTGAATCTCAACACATTTTCTGTGACAAAAAGGCTCAAATTATCGATATCCACATTCGTCTATGAAGCTTTAAAACTTGCCCTCTTTATATACATACATATATTACCCTTTTCAACGCCCTTGTTTTCCAGCTTATTTGATCAGGTAATTTTCTCTCTTCAATTGTGTATTTGTATCGCTTGATCTTTCATGAATTCTCAAGCACGTTTAGATTCTTCATTTGAATCCCCTTTTTTTTTTTTGTTTGGATTTTGTGTTTGGGCTTTAAATTGGTAGACTTAGAATGGATTGGGCGGAGGGGAATATACCCTGCTGCTTCTGTTGAAATTTGATCTTTGAAGGTGATCAATTTTCTGGGTTTCCAGCACTTTATCATTTCTGTTTCTTGGTCTAAGTGTATTTGCAAAGATAATCTGTCATTGGACATGTATGCACATTGATTATATATATACAATGTGGGTGTACTTAAAATTTTCATTGTGGGTTAAAATTGGCCAATATAGATTGAGTGGGTAGTTACAGAAAAACATGTGCTTCAATTGTTAACTACAGATGGGTAATTTGGGAATAAATTATGTGACTCAAAAGTGTAAAAATTTGAAAATCATTTAGTAGTTGGTTACAGGAATTTTAGTAGATAACAATTTTATGGGCATTATTGGAAAACAAAAAAGCATGAAAAACCTTCAAATTCTGAGTTGTGTGCTTTATATAATAGTATAGATAGCATCGATATTGATAAGTTATATATATGTGTATGTATGCTTACGAGGCTGGTATCTGAATTAACAGTTTCTTTCTTGAATACGTGTGTTTTAAAAGTCTTGTTGATGGGGCTGTGAATACTGTCTTTCCAGTTGCAGAAATAGTGCCCCGCGCGCGCGCGCACACATACAAACATTAGTTACACAAAGTTACAATTTAAATATAATACTCAGGATTAATCCGATGCCGTTCTTGGAAATTGCTGATTTAATCAGCAATTTTGGTTGGCCAAACATCTGATACTTACTTTCCACTTGCTATATTCTTGATACATTGTGCATGCTGATTGGGTGTACTTGTTTGTTTCTCATTAAGTTTAGTTGAAATTCTTTGAAATAAAGTAATTTCGATGTGCATCTTTTGCAGTTAGATTAAAAATGGCCATGTAATAAGTGTACTAATAAGGTAAAAATATATAGTTAATATTTTGTACGTTAACATCTCCAATTGTTAATAATTTTTTGGGGAATCAACTTCATTCTACTGTCGTTGATAAATAAGTCTTTTGCTTACTTTTCATAAAATCATCATATAGTGTTGAATTATTAGGATACAAAAATAATCATGTAACTGAAAATATATTATGTGGAAATTACCAGTAACATTTATTTAGCAAAAATAATAAAAGGGATTAGAAGTGTAAGGGGAAAAATATACTTTGCTTGTTGATGATGAGAATTCAAAAGATGACTAGAGCCACTATGAACTCGAGATGTACAAGAGAAAACAGTGTTAGTGGCCCGACCGTTGGTTGGCCAGGGGCATTTTGACGCTTCTATCAATCCCCATAAGAGAATAGGTAGCAATTGAGAGGCCGAGTAATTGATCAAAGCATACCTTAACCCATGGAGTTGCAGGTGTATATATAGTAGAGCTTTTCTTGGTGATCAAGTAGGTCTAGATGCTTCCCAGGATGTTCTTTGGAATGCCCCTTCTAATAGATTATTCTTTTTTTCGCCATTCTTGTCATTTCTTTCCATGCCTTGTGGCACGTTCTTGACTTAACCAATGAGATTATACCATGCAGGTTGAGGTAGGCTCCACGTTCATTTGAGCTAATTTTTACCTCCCTCATTTGCCCCCAATTTCCATTATCTTTGATAGAGGAGTGGTAGCTTTTTTTTGTTGCTTTGATAGATGACCATGTATTGCCGTTTTTGGTTGAAATAGCATATGACTGCCGAGCATTGCTACTACATGCCCGCTAGTCTTGGAGATAACTCTAATTAGTTGCCTTGATGTGATGTTTGAGTGTAGGGCTTTTGTAAAGAATGCCTACCTGAGCTAGGACTTTTTTCAAGAACATCTAATGAGTACTAGGACTTAGTCCAAGAATGTCTGGTGAATGCTAGGACTAAATCCAGAGATTACCTAGCCGTGGTAAGGTTTACATACAAAATGCCTAGCAAGTGCTAGGTCTTATTCCAAAGAGTGCCTAACTGAGTTAGGACTTATACATGGAATGCCTAATCAAGCTAGGTCTTATTCCAATCCAAAGAATGCCTAGCTAAGCTAAGGCTTTTTTGCCTGTGTCCCTCGTCCTTCGAAGAGACGCAATTTTGCTTGGTTTGACTGAGATAATCCTCACTTCGTAACTTCCATGCCGGCCAACATAGTTGTTCAATCCCATCCCGGTGATTTTTCTTGACATGCTTGACAACTTATCTAGCCATGGGGTAACCTATCTAGCCGGGGAGTAGCCAATATTGTCGTGTTTGGGTCCATTCGACCGTGCTTGGGCCTATCAAGCTGCAGTCCAGCATATCTAGCCTTGTATCAGCCTATCAGCGGCACTTCGGCATATCTAGTTATGCTCCGTTATGTTGAGCGACATTCTGGCATATCCAGCTGTGTCCGGTGGCCCATCTAACACACGGTGGTCTATCCAGCCATGTCTAGTGGCCCATCCCACAAGGTGGTCTATCCAGTCATGTTTGGTGGCCCATCCAACCATAGTGGTAAATAAATTTCATTGCTCCCTCTCATGCATATACTATTTTGGTGCTGAAAAATGTATCTGTTACCAAGTTTTTTTTATTTATAACTTAAGAAGCATAGTGAAACTTAATAACAATTCTATTAGTCAATATATTTAGTTATTGAATTCATATGTAGAATTACTCAAGAATCAAGAGCATTAACCATTAAATTCATATTATTGTACATATAGTCTTGTATAAACATAATTCAACTGCTTTGCTGAAATTATTTTGACATTGAGTTGAGTTATGTGCTGTGTAGAGGAATGTGTTTGTTTGCATGAAGGTGTTGGGCTCCTCATATGCGTTGTTCAAGGAATTTCTTACCAAGTATAACTGCATGAAAAAGCCTTTTGGTAAAATTGACTAAATACCATAAAATCCAAAAGTTAATTATGTCAATTGCTTTTATTTTATTTTCCCCAGCAATGAGGAGAACAACATATCATAATGTTGCGTCACGAGGCCACGACCTATGGCCTATCAGGAAGGCCCTTACATTGTCTGATGTGGATATCACTCATCCATTTCTCACTCTACCTCGCCAACCAGTTGAAGACCATATTGTTGTGCATTTGACACCGCAAGACCGGGACCATTTGAGAAATGTAGAGCATGTGAGTGTTAATGCCCAAGATGATGATACTGGCGGCATGTATGTGATGAAGCTAAAGTGGCGTGGGAGTTATTATAATCTAATTGGAAAATGGGGCAAAATTGTTCGAGGAAAGGGGCTTGATGTAGGGAGGGAAATTAAAATACGATGGGCTAATGGATGCTTGCACTTCTCCGTTTCACCACAGCAAAATGTTGTAATACCACAAATGCAGATTGTTGCAGCACCACAAGAGCCACAACAATGGCCTATTACGAAGGTTCTGACATTGTCTGACGTGGATATCAACCACCCATTCCTCCCTTTGCCTCGCCGACCAGTTGAAGATCACATTCTTGTGTATTTGACACCGCAAGAACGAGAACTGCTGAGAAATGAAGAACAAGTTAATGTGAATGCTCTAGATTATGATACCGGTGAACTATATGTAATGAAGTTGAAGTGGCGTGGAAATTATTATAACCTTATTGGGAAATGGGGAAAAATCATTCGACGGAAGGGACTTGGTGTTGGGAAAGAGATCAAAATACGGTGGGCCAACAAATGCTTACACTTCTCGGTCCCACAAGAGCAGAATTCTGCAGCGCCCGTAGTGCTGGATCAATGGCCTATTAAGAAGGCCTTAACATTGTCTGATGTGGATACAAATCATCCATTCCTTACTTTACCTGGAAAATCAGTTGAAGATCATATTCTCTTGCACTGGACGCAACAAACACGTGAAAGGCTGAGAAATGAACGGCAACTTAATATCAATGCTCAAGATTTTGATACTGGTGATCTTTATGCAATGAAGTTGAGGTGGCGTGGGAGTTATTACAATCTTATTGGCAAATGGGGAAAAATTATTCGAGGGAAGAGACTTAGTGTTGGAAAAGAGATTAGGGTATGCTGGGATAATGGGTTCCTGCTCTTCTCGGTTCCGCAATAATATCTGTACTAATGATGAAGATGTTTCACCAAAAGATATATTGGTCAGTTGATGCCTTCATCTGTTTGTTTGTTTATTTTAGCGCTTTTTGAGGCCCTATCTCCTGTGCACATGGAGGAAGGATTTCAAACTAAGACTGGAGATGGTTTATGTTAAATCTTATTTTGAGACTGTATATGCTTCTTCTTAATTTTGTTCATGGTAAATCTTATTTAGAAATAAATGATTCTTTAATATATATTTTTTTTAAAAATTGTGAATTCTCTCCTGTTTGTTTCTTAGCTTTGGTTCATGAGTTTGCAACTCTGTAAGATTTTGTTGTTCTGATGTTAAAATGTTTATCTTGTTGTTCCAGAGTTTCCTGAAACCATTTTTAGTCGAGACTAATCCCTGTGGATGCATACAAACATCGGCCAACCATGTGCATCAGGCAAGCTCAAGAATGAATCTAGTTGCTGAGCTATTACCTCAGCGGCCCAGCCAACTTGACTACCAACATGGTTTTTTGATATTGAAAGGTTATTCACTAGAAACTCATCATAAGTCAATTCCATATGTTATTCTGTGGTATGAAACAGTTAGTAATTATATTTGACTTAAAAAAATATAATAAAATGAGATTTGGAAAGTACATCCGCTGATAAGTTACCTGGACTTGGAAATTTCCTCCAGAAGGTTGTCTATATACAGAGAGAGCATTGTAACTGGATTAGCAACATCATGGAAATTATTTTATTTCATGTTTCGAGGTTATTTAGCGAACAAAGTTTACTTTTTATTGCACTCTGAAGACTCTCTTGTGGCTGTTCATTTCTCATCTAGGTTAGGGTTCAAGGGTGGATAATCCCCAATAGATCCCAAGGCTCTTCTTTATTTAATTTTTTTTTTTTAAACTAAAAGTTGTCTTCTAGTTCAGAATTTATCTCTTTAATAACCTTATTTTCTATGACAAAAATTGGCTTCTTCTTATCCATCCAGTTGTCTGAAGGCACTCTTGACACCAATGTTCGATGTTTGAGCAGTTCTGCATTATTTAGGGACAATGCTTCATCTTAGAGACATGTATGCTTGGAGTTCAATGTGGTAGGAAATATCAAGGAACTTGTTTAATACTCAAAAAAGGTTGCATCCACGTGCCATGCACATAGTAAATATTACTATGATCATGTAGGAATTATGTTGCTTCTAGGGTTGTATCTCCGGTGAATGCATGAGTTTGCAAATCAAGGACCTTATTAGTTTGAAGAAAGAGGAAAATAAGAGAGAAAGGGATTGGCCTGGGTGATGAGGGACTTCCTTAATAGATGTGATGGCTGGGTTCGAGTCTTACCGTTGCGCGATGCAGCTTTCTCTTTGCATATTTACCTCCTATCGGTTGAAAAAACAGGAAAATAGACTGTAATATGATTTGTACTGATGTCTTTTTTTCATATCTTTGCATGCAATGTTCAATTGCATCTAATGCTTCTTCATCGTGCTTTTAATTTTGAATTAATTTATTTTGAAGTTTGGCAATTTATAAGAATTAGCTTCTATGCATGTTTGCAACTTAACTAAAATTGAGGTTTTGTAGCATACCTTCACAGATCATTGACTTCTGTTTAAAAAATGTATCTACTGCTTACATTACACTGCTGGTCATGTTCATGGCCCATGGTTGACACTGCTAATATCCAAGTCTTGTATTCAGGGGACTATTCTCATGACAAAGCTTGGATCTCTGTACTGCTGAAACCCAACTGACATGCCACTTGAATCATTGAACAACTGAACACTTGTGATCTTCTTCAACCCTAGGATGCGATGAATCGATGTCAAGGTGCCAAATGACTTCGTTGATAAGAGCTATGGGAGTGCTATTTCAGTGGTTGAAGTGCTTGTTGGCATTGCCTAAGTAATGTCTTGCTCTGTTTGTGTGCTTCTCTCCGTCTATTGAGTTCTGAAGATTTTCTTATAATTGAGTCGACTTAAGGTTTCCTACTCCATCTGCCTTGTTATGTGCAAACGAAGTATTTCAATGATGTCTTTCACCATCCCAGCAATCCCCAAGTCAGGTGTCGTTGGAAGTGCTACTGTGCTTCAGAGCTGCTTGTTGATAGCCAATTGGCATTGTGGTACGCTAATTATAACAAAAAATGATGTTTATGGTCGGGATTCATGTGAATGTGACGTTTGAAGAAATCATCATCTGGTGATTGGATGGATGCTTGCCTTTTTTGTTCTAAATGCTTCTCTCAACTTGTAAGTTCATATTTTCTTTTCAGTCCTTGTAGATTTTGTGTGAATTTTACTATTTTGAAAGAGTTCATCCCTTTCTACAGAATTTATTTTGTATGGGAAAGCTTATCACAGAGTTTGCTAGCTGCAATCCCGAAATCTTTACCCCTTAGCAACAACTAATGTTGAGGTCTAAGAAGCACGGACATTTTTGTGATGGAAGTGTGTTATGCCCGACACTTGACACTCTTCAGACACTTTGAAAAGTGTGTCCAATACTTTTCCAACACGTCTTAATCAAAAAATCAAATTCATAATGTCGGACACTTCAAGGGCACTTCAATAATACTTCTTGAACCCTCTAAACACGTCTTATGAGATGAGTCCCTTCAATGTTCTATATTCTTATAATATAACTTATGACCACTAAATGTGTTTTGAAACATTTATAAGATTACATTGTTTTATAATTGTCTTATGTTCTTTATAATGTAATTGTTATGTAAATAATACCTTGTTTTCAAGTTATGAAATATATAGTTTTTTAATGTAATTAGTGTTATCTTTCATATTTTTCAGTATCTTTGAATAAATTGTTTGTATATATGACATAATATATTTGTAAAAATATAAAATTTTACAAAAAAGCTTTAAATGTCCATGTCTCTGCTACTTGGGTTGAGATGTGTTTCAGCCCCAAGAAATTGGAAAAAATCATCTGAGGTTGGCCGAGATAACTCCCAATCCAACAACACTGCAGTTTGCGGATTTCCCATGTGATCTGCAGCTTCTCATTTTTGTTCATGTTAAATTTTATTTAGAAATGTACAAATCTTAATCTAATGTCTCTGGTGCGTGATAAAACAGATACGGCAAATGGGCGAGCAGTCTTCATCGCCTGAAGTGTTGGAAGTTCCTCCATTGTACTAATATTTAAAACAGATACGTCAAATGAGCGAGCAGTCTTCATCGCCTGAAGTGTTGGAAGTTCCTCCATTGTACTAATATTTATGTCGGGAAGGTAACAGCGAATCAGAGTTTCAGAAACACATGTACTCACTGTTCAACTGATTGTACCCATCACAAACTCCATATCTACTCTGTTCAAATTAGTCAGAAAACTTCCTAGATAAATTGAATAGGAATGTCGAAAGGTTATTCTTGTGTTCTAGTTTTGAGTCCTTGGATGCGAGCCAGTGATGATAGTGTTGATGGCTATGCCTAAGCTGCACGTGTTGATAAGCAGAGCAGAGGTTGTTCCTTATGCTCTCTGAACTTGATCCTTGGAAGAATGATGGTCTTATGCTCTTTGAAGTTGATTCTTCTTCTATATGCAAACCTGTCACAAAACCTGATACAATCCTCTCACATCGGTTCTGTGAACGGTTTGTGTGGGATTCACCTCATGTGAGAAAGTTTCGGTTCTGTGATTGGTTTGTGTACGTAGACTTTTGCCTCTGCATATATAGTTCTCTCCCTTTTGTTTCCTGTTGTACTTTTTTTAAAAAAAACTTCAGTGGTTGGTTTTGAGTCCATAGATGTTAATACCATTTGTGCATCAAATATACCAACACAAGAACATGCAAGGATGTGAGTGTCTATGGTTGGTTGTGCATTTTATTTGTCATAAAGAGTGCTACAAAGGGTTCTTTGACTTGATCAGTTTTTTAAAAATCAAAATAATTAGTATACAAATTAAATTATTTCTCAAACTACTTTAAAATGTGGTTAATAATCACATTTTAAATTTTAAGAGGGACAATTGACTATAAATCCTCTTTTCAAGTGAGATAGCTATTTTGTTTTTGTTTTAGGGGTTGTTTGGAATGATCTAAATAAGTGTAATTTGTCTTTTTACGAAAAGATGTGCAGAAAAGTAGAGAGGTGATGTGATAGAAAAAAGATAAAAAGATGAATTATTTTAAAGATGCCAAACTTAGCCTTATTATATGGACATAGTAATTCGAATATGTTGGTGTAAAGGACATTTATTTTCAAATATGCTCTTCTTTGGTATTAATGAAAAGTAAACTTGTGTATTTTTATAATCTCTCTAGTCGTACACATTGCCAGCAGTCGGTAATTATTTTTGTTTGATAACCGGGGATTCGGAGAACCATTTTTTGGCAACAGCCAAGTAATTATTTGGTTACTATTATCGAACGGTTTTTTTAGTGAAATCATTGTTATTTTCGTCTAACCCTGTAGGTACTTGAGCTTCAACAACTTTTAACTTGAAAGAATAAATAATAATTTTTATATTTTTAAATGATGATTAGATTGAAAGTTGAGATAATTTTTTTATTTGGAAGTGTAACGACATAAATATTAGTACTTATTTTTGAATTTGAAAATGCACATATCCTCATTTTATGAATTTGAAAATGAACAGATAAATTCAGCTCCATTTGAATATTTGAGGGGCTCTTTGGAGAAACAGAAACAGTGTTACAAGGAGATGTGAGATCAGGCAGTGCCTCCTTGTTTTGAGATGGGACCTGTACTTGTGATCTTCAATTGAATCAATATGTTTTTCTCTCAGCACTTGGTTGGTTTGTTTGTTCTGATTTTTGTTATTTTTAGGCTTTGTTTGGTAATTTGAAATTTTAGTTAAAAAATTATTATAAATTATCACACCATTCTCTTTATTTTTTTTTATATATCTTTTCGTAAAAATAAAAAAGTTATTAAAAGTTAATATAAGGGCCTCATTTGAAAATAAATTTTTTAATAATTTTTAAATTTTTTACAAAAATATATATAAAAAACAAAAATGTTTTAGACCACTAATTAGTTGTGGCTCTAATGATGTGGCAGTGGGTCCCACCCACTGTCACATCACTAGTGGTGCTTTTAGAGCACCACTTTTAGTGGTTTAAAGCATTATTGCACATGTGTAATGTGTCTTGGTTTTTTTTTTTTCTCAATTTCCACCTCACTAGTGATGGATTTAGAGCTCATCAATTAGAGCTCTAAGGCCAAGTTTGGCATCATTAAAATAATTCATCTTTTTATCTTTTTTTCATCACATCACCTCTCTACTTTTTTGTATATATTTTCATAAAAAGACAAAAAGTACACTTATTTAGATTATCTCAAATAACTCTTAAATCATTACTGTATAAAAAAATAAAAAAATAATGTGATAATTTTAATATTTCAACAAAAACATATAATTGCGAAACGAAACATTCCACTTTGTGTTCTTCCCATAATGTAAAGTCGTGGACGGCTTTGTCGGAAAGTGACAGTGACCCTCGGCAACATTGATGTGAGATAGTTGCGGTTTTTATATTATTACTTGTAATATTTTGCTCGAGATTATTAAAGTTAATGTTAATAAAAAATGAATTAATTGACATATCTTTTAATAATTGATTTTAAAATGTAGAATTTGTATTTCCCCATCTTTGTGTATTGTTTTGGACCAATCAATATGGATGTACCATTCATAAACTTAAAAAATGTGTGAATAAAATTAAGCTGTATGGATAAGATTTTGACAGATTTACACGTATATCTTAATATGTGAATTTATTGTCTAATATGTCCTGTAAAAATTAATGATATTTTTCATCAAATACTATTAAAAAATATCATTAATTGTTAATTTTTAGTGACAATTTAAAAATTGCCACAAAAAATATCACTAATTATAAGTTTTAGCGACGGTTTAAAAAAATCGTTACAAAAAAAAAATCATTAATTTTTAACTTTCAACATAATTTGAAAAGTTCATCATAAAAAAAGTCACTGATTATAAGTTTTATTGATAATTTATAAAAACCGTAACAAAAACCATTAATTGTCAATTTTTAACGACATATACAAAAAAATCATCACAAAAAATTATTTTAAACGACGATTTTATTAGAACTTATTTTCAATTAGATTTGATAAAAATAAAATTTAATTATTATGATCTATTAGTAATTTATTCTCAAATTTTTTAAATTATAATTATTGTAATGACTAAGATGACAACATGACAATACGGTGATAGATTTGTAATGTTTGATCTCTACCCCAATCATATCAAGGGCATCAATTATGCAGGATGAATTAATTTTGTAATCTTAAAAAAACAACTGCTGATGAAAATGAGACATGACCTTATATATTTGCTAATAATGACTTAACCATAGAAGTTAAAACAAGTAAGACCAAAAAAAAAAAACAAAAAAAAAAAATAAATTACAAATACATAGTTTACTTAAAATATAAATTATCTCATATAATTTGAAAAATTATAAATATTTTATTATCATAATTTTTATTTAACAGAATTAATTGAAAGATAAAATTCTTAACTATTTTCCTATATAATGATAAAATTATTGAATTATTTATTAAAATAAATTTATGATATCATTAAAAACTATAAATTAATTTGATGATTTATTAATAAAATAGACTATTTGTTATGAAATTATAAATTTCAATGAGCGGGATGTAATTTTTACAACTATAATGTTAACTATATTTTAAATAAATCTCAATAAATGTATTTGTAATTTTAAAAAAGTGAAAAATGAGAGAATTAGATGTAATATTTTGATATTATTGTATTTAAAAAGTTTAAGTTACAAAATTAGTAACTAACATGATTATTGATCAGAACTTTTGAAAAAAAAAAACACAAGCGTGATATTTTTGTTTTTGTTTTTTTTTTTTATTTTTATTTTTTTTGAGAACATGAGAAATATTATGTTAATCAACAATAACATTACATTAAGGGAAATTTTTTTTTAAGATTCATGATATTAAGATTTTATAATATAAATGACAAATAATATTTTTATAGTAATTAAGATCTCTCAATATTTTTTACAGAAAAATTTTATTCGACTCTGAGAAATTTTAATTTTCATAGAGAAAATTTTATCTGTAATCATACCAGACAAATTTCAAAATTTCTTTAAGTTGGAATCGAAATTTCTCCGAGTTAGATAAAATTTATTTGAATCAAATATTTTTTGTAAAAATATTAAAAAACCTTAACTAATAAAAAAAATACCTTAAAATCTCCTCTACTAAACAAAATTAAAAAGGAGTATTTCATTAATTTTCTCTTACATAAATCAGACCTCAAAGGCCATTCAACCAAACAACAAGACAAAAATTATAGACTCTAAAAAATTAAAGAAGTAAAATCTATACTATATATTAAGGCCTCGTTTGGGAACCCTCGTTTTTAGTCAAAAAGTCAAAAAGTTACTAAATTAGCCAAAAAGTCAACAACCCATACCAAAAAGTCAAAAATTCTCTTTTCTCTTTACTTTTTGCACATCTTTTCGTAAAAAGTCAAAAAGTCATCCCAAACATACTAGTTTTTTTTAGCTCATATTTTAGCCAAATAGCCAAAAAGTTACTAAATTAGCCTGTTCCCAAACGAGGCCTAAGTAAAGAGGGGTTTTTAATCCCTAAGCTTTGTGAGAGCTCTAATCTCTCAATCTTAATTTATTAATTTTTTGATTTTAAAAAAAAAATCCTCAGTATTTATTGATTTGGTCAAAATTTCATGATCAACATTTATTAACTTTTTCCAATCTACATGTCTTTCCACATGCTTACCATTATTGATTTGGTCAACATCTCCTTATCAGTATTTAAAATTCCCTCATACAAATAATTATAGATACAACCCGTGCATAGTTACTGCAGTACCATTTACAACTTCTCCTATACACTATGGTTAGTGATAAGATTGTTACATTATTTTTATAAAAAATCTTAAAAAAACATCTATCTATTTATTGATATCTACCTATACTATATATTAAGCAAAAATGGGTTTTTAACCCCAAGCTTTGTGGGAGTTTCAATCTCCCAATCTAAATTTCCTGATTTTTTGATTTTAAAAAAAAAAATCTTATTATTTATTAACTTTTCCCAACTCCTAAGTCTTATCCTCATAATAACACTTTAATATATTAAGGACAAGTATAAAAAAAATTCTTTGAAATCCAATACATATAAATTTCTTGAAAAGTCTCAACACATATGATTATTATCCCTCATAATAACACTTTAATGCATTAAGAACAAACATTAAAAAAATTTCTTGAAAAGTCCAACACATATGATTATTATCAAAATATTAAACTTTAATATAATATGATAATAAAAAAAAGACATTTAATTCATTGAAAAATCCAACACATATGATTATTATCAAAATATTAAAGTTTAATATAATATAAAAAAGGAAAAAAAAAAAAAGACATTTAAAAAAAAAACATGTAAAAACCAGAATTCACGTATATAGATAATTGTAAACACAATTTGTGCATAGTACGGGTGATATGCTAATATTTATACTATATATTAAGCAAAATGAGGTTTTTAACCCCAAGTTTTGTCGGAGTTCCAATCTCCCAATCTAAATTTTTTGATTTAAAAAAAAAAATCTTAGCATTTATTAACTTCTCCCAACTCCCAAGTCTTACCCTCATAGTAACACTTTAATGCATTAAGAACAAGTACAAAAAAATTCTTTAAAATCCAATACATGAATTCCTTGAAAAGTCCCAACACATATGATTATTATTTTTCATAATAACACTTTAATCCATTAAAAACAAGCATAAAAAAATTCTTAAAAAGTCCAACAAATATGATTATTATCAAAATATTAAATTTTAATATAATACAAAAAAAAAGAAGACATTTAAAAAAAAAACATTTAAAAATTATAATACACATATAAATAATTATAAATACAATCCGTACATAGCACTGCTTATATGCTAGTGGTTAATAATTAAAAGGGTATAAATAAGAAATTAACCCAGAGCACAGGTTAGTTGTTGCATTGTTTATTAGCATCCACAGCTTCGTCACGCCTGCCTCTGCGAATCTTTGAAAGAGAAGGCTTGTTTATGGAAGAAGACGCACAAGAATCATCGGAAGAAGAAGAAGAAGAAGAAGACAACCATCCTTCTCTCCTCCATTCCTTTTTCATGGCCTAGACAGACAAACATATAAATCTAGAGAGAGAGAACCAGAAGAAAGGCATTAGGTTTCAGAGAGAGAATGGGGAAGGGGCCATTCTCATTTCGCCGGACGAGCAGCCGTCGACGGATGAAGAAACCGCCGCACACGGAGGTTGAGGTGGTGTCTCTGTTGCCGAACAATGCTATTGATGCGCAGTCGCCGAATAACGCCGCCGCCGCCGCCGCCGTGAATAACTCGATCTCCGCCATGGTGGCGGCGGGGACGTCGATCAAGCCGAAAAAGAAGGCCGGAGGGGCGAAGCTGTGGATGCGGTTCGACAAGTTCGGGCAATCGGAGCTGATCGAGTGCGATAAGAGCATGATTATTAAGCGTGCGTCGATTCCGGCTAGGGATTTGAGGATTCTTGGCCCCATCTTCTCTCACTCCTCCAATATCCTTGGTAATTCCTTCATTTTCAAATCAATCTTTGATCCATTTTCACACGCACAAGCATTCACATACACATAAATACCTTCTTCTGTTTTTTTGATAAATAAGAAAGCCAATTCAGAGACACATATCTGCATTCATGTGTATATATATACTTGCAATTTAATTTCTACCTTCTGTGACCTTTAATTGATTTTTTTTTTTTCATTCCTTGTTAGTGTATGTTAGGATCGCCCAAATGGTATGAGTAGGGAGGGAAAATTACGACTCGATTGTATTTGTTGTCCCAACCTGATTTTAATAAAAAATTGTTCGGGAGAATATTGGTAGGGTAGGGTAAATTATGGGGGGGGGGGGGGGGGGGGGGTAGTAGGAAGGTTAAAACTATAAGGATTAAAGTATGAAATTGTATTATCGAAATAGTTGAGTTTAAAATAAAGAATTCGCACGAAAAATCCAACCCATTGCCATCCCTAGGTATGAAACATACATTGGGATATTCCACTTGGTATGGGATATAAGAATTATGTTAGACCTAACGTTTGGTATTATAGCTAGCATCATGTCATGAATTTAAGTTGCGGGGGGGTTCAACATATAGGCTGGATTTAAATTCCTTGCTAAGGTGTTGAATACCTAGGTAGTGTTGTTGATGTGGACATTGGGCTCAGAAGCGTGCTTGTATGTTACAATCAAGGTTGTAAATATGATCATGGTTGTAGGGTATTTTGGTATGAGATGGAATGGAATATAGGAATTGATGGCACCGAGGAATTGATGGCACCTGTTCCATCATACCTTGTTCGTTCATTGAAGCAATTTTGTTAGCGGGTAAGTACGAAATAAAAACATGCACATGTTATGCAATAACACTTAGGCCATGTTTGTTTGGATGTATATGTGCTTGGGATTGGACTAATAGTCCAATAAAATTATTAATCCGATGTTTGGTTAAAAAATTTAAGAATGAACTAACAATCCATCGGGATATGATATCTCATATATGATGGACTATTCAATCCCACGTAGGGGTTGAGATATAAATTGGGGGACTAAGGACTGGTTTGGCAATCTTAGAAAAAGTCAAAAAGTTACAAAAAAAAGTTAAAAAGTTATCACTATTTACCAAAAAAAAATATTAAAAAATTAATATACAAATATTAAAATAAATCAACTTTTTGGCCCAAGATTGGTATTGACGTGATCAACTAGTCAGTGACAGAGGAAAAAAAAAAAATTACAATTGGCCAATCACAAAATTGGATGGTAAAGTTGGGCCCGTGGGGGCCCACCATGGGTCCCGTTTTGATAATCTGAACCGTTCAATATGTAAAACTCGTCTAGTACTATATACCTGCAAAAAATCACGTCTATCGGATATCGTTAACTACATGATCAAATCAGTTTTGTATAAAAATGGGTAGTGTTATAGTTAACAGTTAACAAAAAAAACTAACACGATCATATAGCTATCGATATCCAATTAACATGATTTTTTATAAGCATATAGTACTCGACGAGTTCTACACATTGAACAGTTTCGATTAGAAAAACAGGACTCTTGGTGGGCCCCCACAGGCCAAACAACACCATCCAATCAAAGCCCGAGAAGGAGACAATATTTTTTCATCTACTCACTCAGCCGACTCCATTGCCAATCCATTGTCAGTCCGTACGGCCTCCTATCCTATCTTCTCCTACACACTTACTTATACAATTTTTTAATACATATTTTTTCATAAAAAGTCAAAAAGTTAACCCTAACATCCATATTTTTTTCCTCAACTTTTTAGTCCAAAAAGACAAAAAGTGCACTTATTTAGGACACCCCAAACAATCATTAAGTCAAAGTCTGGACTAACTTATCAAATGACCATAATAGAGGTATTATGGTCAATATATTGGATGTCTCATGTCCAGTCATATCCTATCCATTTCAATCCCTTTAAACAAATATCGGATTGGATAATATTTTGTTAATCTCTCCTTATAATCCTAACTCAATCCAAATATAGGATAGGATACACAATCTAAAGGGATTCGTAGTCCTAGGACTATTAGTCATGGGAATGCTAATCCAACCTAATTCAGTCCACCCAAACAAACATGGCCTTAGGGTATTACAATGATGTCAAGGTTTTGGGTCAATATTGAAGCTTTGAATCCTTGGCAATGTTTGTTACAACTTTCAACTTCATGCTAGCACCAATTCTCTTTATGTTCTTATATATTTCTTGTAGTCTTTTAAAATGAATCCTTGTTGTGGTTGTGTCTCTTGGGCTTTGGATGCTTTATTCCAAAATTTGGAATTTTAAGTTTGTCCATTAATTACATGTGAAAATCACATTTCGATGAGTGTATTTAGCATTTAGTGGTAAGTTTAGTAGGTGAAAAAATATTTAGATTTAAGCACTTGATGGAGTTATCAAACAACCCTTTAGTTCTTGTTTTCATTTCTTTATCCCCTAATAATGCTGTTTTGATTTCCTATTCATGTGTTCTGACATCAAGAAACCCCCTGGTCTCTTTTAGTTATAATGATCTTGGAGTAATCTATTTTTCTTTTATTTGCTGCTAGTGATACCTACATAGATGCACAACTTTGTGTATATTAGTTGGTTGTGATGAGAGAGTAATGTTGGTTCCTCCCCCTCCTCTTCCCTTCTCTTGCAGCCAGGGAGAAAGCCATGGTTGTCAACTTAGAGTTTATAAAGGCTATAGTTACAGCTGAAGAAGTACTGTTGCTTGATCCTCTCCGGCAGGAGGTTCTTCCGTTTGTGGATCAGTTGAGGCAACAAATTCCTCATAAAAGCCTGTCCAAGATCCAAGGAGGGGGCCAAATGGATGTACAAGACAATGAAATGCGTTCGTCAACTGGGGGACAATGGCTACCTGTTCCTGAAGCTGTGGAAGGTCTGCAGTGTGAACTCCCATTTGAGTTTCAAGTTCTTGAGATTGCATTGGAAGTTGTTTGTACATATCTGGACTCCAGTGTGGCAGACCTTGAGAGAGATGCTTACCCTGTGTTGGATGAACTGGCAAGGAACGTTAGCACCAAAAATCTTGAGCGCGTAAGGAGTTTGAAAAGCAATCTGACCCGTTTGCTTGCACGGGTACAAAAGGTAAACTTTATTTATTGCTTCTTCTATTAGATAACAGATTACTTATGTTACGATGTTGGTGCACTTGCCGGTTATTTTTTCATCAACGTAGACATGGAAAATTTTGAAAATATTAATGTGAGAAAAGAGCAAAGGGCCTGCTCGATCAGCAGCCTCATTTTAATTGTTAACTTTGCATGAATTGGAATTTGTGGCATCATGCTAGAACCCTGCTGTTGCAGAATCCTACCTTTTTATTTTTTTTATGCCATCCAAAATTTGAAGGCCAATCTTTTTGTAGGATGTTTTATTGAGTTACGTTTGCATCCCTAGTGTACCATGTCTTGTGTTTGAAATCAAGGTGTCTGAGAATGACTACAGAGATAAGAACTCCCTGCTAGTTGACATTTCTAGAGATAGAGACGTTCATAATAAATTTTGAGGTCTGGGGATGTGAAAGATTCAAGACTGCTTAGAACTATGTACAACTTTCAGATGGAACATCAGTGTTAATTGCAGATCAGTGTAGCTAGCTGCTTGAGGATGATGTTTTGTTTTACATTGAAGATCGTGGTCCTGCTAGCTACTTAAACATGTCCCTTTTTTCAAAAAAAAAAAAAAATTTCTTTGGACCTGGACATGCTTTGGACACTTGGCAGACACCAGTGTCCATCACTTAGACACCATGAAACTAATAAGTTTGAACAAAATATCCAGGGATACAATGATTAGAGAAAAATAGTGTAGATTTATAGGAATTAGTTTTATGTTGCATTTTTTTTTTTATTCTCTGAATGATATATTCAAACTATAAATTTTGTGAGTGCCCCCACATTGAGTCATGCATTTTTTAAAATTGTCCAGTCGGCACATCTATGTCATGTCGTGTGTATGTGCTTCTTAGTTAACTGGAGAAGTCCAGTTGTTTACTGGTGGGTGTTGGCAGGTGCAGGCATGTGTACCTCTGTCCCCCACTCCACCAGCGCTTAAAAGGTAAAAAAGAGAAGAAACAAAAAAATTGATGGGGAAAAAAAGTGCGAGTATTACCTTACTGAAGTACCCTTGATTCTGAGAAATAATGTTAAGTTCTCCTTTCTATCAACCCAGATTTGAATGAAAACATTGGTTAACTTTTTTCACCAATACGGTTCTAAATTGGTTTTCTATTGGACCGGACAATGTCAGATTGGTTACTAAAGTTACACCCCCTTCTATGGTTAGTTTTTAGGGCAAGTTACAAAAGCCTACTTTCCTTTGTGGTTTATGTCAATTGCTTCCAAATTTCAACCTTAGCCAGAAGCTGTCTTATTCCAAGATTAAAACAATATTAATTATCAACCCTGAAAGCAACAATATCATCTACTCCCTCATGATAAGCTTTCTGTGTTTTGTCCCGTTATTGTAATTTAGTGGCATGTACCATAAGATGTGTCATACATTTCAGTGGCCTCTTATGGGGCCATTGCATGCAGGTGCAGTTTAATATACTGTAAACAATTCAATATTGAGTTGTGGATGGAAAAGAGTTCGGACATGGACTTCTTTTGCGTGGGATATACTCCGGTTTCCCACAAGTTGAATATATATATATGATCAGTTCAAGGGAGGGGAGGGGTTGGGGGAGGGATAGTT